>SSNS01000292.1:557007-841892 GCA_006937985.1 Aphyosemion australe | reverse complement strand
TACGTCAAATTTTCGCAGCAGAAAACTGCTTATTTCAGTTCAGCTACTCAGATATCAGTTTGAAAATTCAGCATATCCTGCTAATTTCACAATTCAACTAATTGTGAAAATTTAACTACTTATACTCAAATATGAGCTGTTTAAACATTTTAGCTACTCAGTCTTTTAAACTATGTTAAGAGATTTCAGTTTTCTGCTGTTTAGGATTTTTTTCTCTATTCTCTACTTACTTTTTGGGCTTTTTAAAACTTTTTAGCAATTTTTGCTCCTAAAACTTCAAATACATTCAGCACATTTTGACAATTAAGCTTAGTTTTAGCTTCAATTCAGCAGTTTCAGCTATCGTATTCAGCAATAAAGCATTCAAACGTATTTCTGCAAGAAATGCAATTTATCTAGTTTCTATTGTTTTTGTCCAAAATCCACTGAAATTTCTTCCAAAGAAAATAAAACTTAAACGAAGTTCTCCTCTCAGACTTCTCTATCAGCTAGAACAAATGAAACATCCCCTTAGTTACCACAAACATCTATCCAACTATCCCAGTAGAGTTTGGCATCAATATTGAGCCATTACAATCAAGATGTTCAGGCTTTAATTCTTGTCCTGATTCTGTAAAATCACTGCATGTGGTCAACCGTTTGTCACTAAAATATTTTGTCACCGTTTCACCATAGAGCACACTAGAGAGTGGGGGCTGTCTACAGGGAAAAGCAAAGGAAAACACAGCTAACTGTTTTAAAAGGAAGGTTAAGTTCAAAACTACCATTGTCACTAATGGGCTAGAAAGATTATGTGTTTGTGACAGCTGCATTTAAGATGAAGCCACACATGAATTAGTATGCATGTACGGACACACACACACACACACACACACGCACACACACACGCACGCATGCACACACGCACACACACATTCAAACACATGCTTCCAGTCAAACACACACACCATTTAGAGTGGTAAAGTGCATTCTCATCAGAGTGGCAGGCAGACATCCTGAATAAAATGGAGTGGCATTAATATTAATACCAGTAAAGTGCCTTTATAATCAGACAGTGGTCTGTCAGCTGGTGGGGCAGACAGCCATGTCACAAAGCACACACACGCAGTGAAGTGTTGCTGACTGAGAAACACTTGCGTATAACCACAGTGTGCATGAAAAGGCTTCACTTCTTACCCTACAATCTTCATGCTGTCTAATGTAAACAAAGTCCTCTATAAGCTCTGTATATTTAGACCATTTGTTTCTTTTCATGTTGTTTCAGTTGAAATGAGTCTGAAGGAGGATTTTTGGGTCACAGCTTTTAACATGTCAGGGGCTCACTGTTTAAACTAAATAATAAAGTTTAGGTTAGATCTGCTTGACATAAACTTTCATGTTAAAGCTAACCATACAGTGACATCCTATTCTGCTGTAAAAATGATCTTATCTTTGACTTTATATGCTTCAAAACCAGCTACTATTGTAAATGTTGATATATTTGCATTTAAAGAAGGGGAGAAGTAAAATCTGAAAAAAGTAATGGTCAAATAAATACATCATATTGAATCGTTCATTCCTATAAAAGGATTCGACTAGATGGACTTATGTGTCTGCAGAATGAAACATTTGGAGATTCTCAGCTGCCTTTAAACTGATTGTCAAAGAGATATTTCCATAAGAACACAATAAAGTTTTGATTTTTAAAAGTGTTCATCTGTGTATTCCTAGAGCTTCAGGCAATTCTCTCATTCGGCCCTACACACCTGTCAGAGAACACATTCTGATGTGTCATTCCTGGACAAAGGTGTGTAAAAGTTTCTGTTAGATAGCTCTTTTATATGAAGCCAATTTTGTTTGAAGTGTTCCTTATGAATAAGTAAAGAACTGAATTGATTCATTGTGGCATATGGATATACAGATCTGACACCAGAAAGGTGAGTGCAGAAAAAACAACAATAAATGTCAGTAACAGTACCCGAAGAGAGGACTCAAAGGCAGGACTCCGAAGACATTAGCATCAAATTAAATTCCTTTAGTCTCGTCCAAAATGTAAATTAACATGTAAAAGTCCAAATGCCAAGGTAAAACAATAAACCCAACATGGTCAATCTGTAAAATAATGAAAGACCATCAATGTCAAAGGGACAAATGAAGAGTTCATTAAAAAATATATATATACATCTCACTTCAGGTGGTATAGGTCAAAACAAAGTTTGGTGATTTTGATCAAGAATGGATTTCATCTGTTGTTGCAGACAAACTCCTCATATACAAACTGACCAGTGACGATAGTATTAGCCAGCGAGCCATCCCTCCATCATTTGGACGGCCAGATTTAAAAACTGACGGCCTAAATAACAAGGGATGGCTTTTAAATTTGAATCTAAGCCGTTCCGTTTTCCGTAATTTCTAATCTAAAAGTAGCTTTTTGTGGAAGTCAAATAAAAATCTGATTATTGCACAAATCTTTTGGAAAACATGTTCAAGTCTGTACTACTGGAAATACACAGATTCATTTCTGTGAGTTACCCCAGCACGGATTCCCGTTTCTACACAGCAGCTGCAGCTGGAGCGGGTGGATGCAGACATGCTTGTAAAGAAGATGGGGTAACGTCGGTGAACTGTTTCAGCTGATTCTCCCAATTTAATAATATTAAGCCACAATTGGGCTCAGTAATAAAAAACAAGTCTGAAAACACCCACCCCTACCCCCTCGCTCCGTGCTGAACTCAAGCTGTCTGACTCATGGATCAGCTGATCCAGAGGCAGAGAAAAAGGACAAACCTCCAACCTTATTTTAATATTAGAATAGAATAGAATAGACTTTATTGAGTTTCTTGTGCGGCTTACTGTCAGCCCGTAGATAAAGGCCCGGGGCTCGATACTTTTGCCTTGTCTTGTTTTCCTAGCTTAGGTATTATTGAGCTAGCCCAGGTTATTGTAGGAGACGCTTGTTTAGAGATTTTATTCCCTCTCTCCCCTTTTTAGGAGGGAGCTGTCTTAAGTTCAATTTAACTTTGGCTTTAACTTTAACTTTCGTGATAATCTTTGGTTTTGTTTTACTTCCCAGCCGAGGCAGGTCCACCCCTGCTTGGGGTAAGAGCTCGGTTGAGTGTGTGTTCGAGCCTATACCTAATTTTCTGGCCTCTCAAGACCTAGTAAAGGCTGTTAAACGTTCCTCCGTTGCCCTGTGTCATTCTTTAACCTTCGGTAACCTGTGGTACCTCCTTGTGTTGCCCCCCTTTAACTCCTAGACTAAGAAGGGGGCATAACACCCTCAGACACACAGCCAACGATGGCAGAGTCATCAGAGAACTTCTGGAGGTGACGGCTGCCGGTGTTGTAGGTGAAGTCCGAGGTGTAGAAGGTGAAGAGAAAGGGTGAGAGCACTGTACCCTGCGGAGCTCCAGTACTGCACACAACCACCTCAGACGTACAGTTGTGCAGCCTCACGTACTGTGGCCTGTTGGTGAGGTAGTTGATGATCCATGAGGTCAGATGTTCGTCCACTCCTGCACCCCTCATCTTCTGCAGCAGTAGACACGGCTGGATGGTGTTGAAGGCACTGGAGAAGTCGAAGAACATGATCCTCACAGTGCTTTTTTGCATCTCGAGGTGATTCAGAGCCCGGTGCTGCAGGTAGATGAGGGTGTCTTCCACCCCCATGTTTGGTTTATATGCAAATTGAAGTGGGTCTATTTCTGGGGTCACCACTGAACGTAGATGAGGATGAGTCTCTCCATAGTCTTCATCAGGTGGGAGGTCAAGGCAACTGGTCTGTAGTGGTCTGGTTCCCTGCGATGTGATGTTTTGGGGACTGGAACCACACAGGAGGTCTTCCACAGGATGGGGACCTGCTCCAATCGAAGGCGCAGGTTGAACATGTGTGTGACCACTTCACACAGCTGGTCAGCACAGTCTTTGAGCAGTCTGGGGCTGATTCCATCAGGACCTGCTGATTTTCTGGGGGAGTGAGGGGGGGGTTGTTGCTGAGGAGGGTTGGTTGTGGTTATTGTCAACAATAAAATGCAGTGAAGCATCATTTTACCTGCAGTTATTCACTAGTGAAGAAAATGTAACGGTAACACTTTACAATAAGGGTCCCTTTATTAACGTTAATTAGGGCATTATTAAGCATTACCAAACCAGTGGGGAGACCGATGGTTGGATGACTGTGGAAACTGACAGTGCTAGACTGACATACAAAGACTGACAGATTAGGTAGATAGACAGCCAGGTAGACTGACTAAGAAATGTCCAATGACAGGATTGATAATGTTCTTTAGTTCTTTAAGAAGTCAGATATTTAAATTTTCTCAATTCGTCAGTTGTGAGTTCAGTTGTAAACACTAAATCTGTTTTGAAATACAAATAAAATGTGTAAAATGCTTGATATGTAATTGTTTCCAGCTCCGGTGGCCTAGTGGTAGAGTGTCCACCCTGGGACTGGGAGATCAGGGTTCGATTCCCAGTCGGGTCATACCAAAGACTTTGAAAAAATGAGACCCAATGCCTCCTCGCTTGACACTCAGCATTAAGGGGTTGGATTGGGGGGTTAAACCACCAAATAGTTCCCGAGCGCAGCCACAGCTGCAGCTCACTGCTCCCACCATGGGGATGGGTCAAATGTGGAGATGTAATTTCACCAGTGTGTGATGATGACTTGGGACTTTAACTTTAACTTTCAACTGATATTGAATAAGTAAAGCTCATTTACCCCTGTTGTGCATTTCCTAAGAGATAAATGTTTACACTTTACAATAAGGCTCCAAAATTCATTCAGTGATATGCTTAAAGGGGAAATAGAATGTAAACCAACATTTTCCTTGTTGTTGAATAAGACAGCTTGGGTGGTCAAAAGTAGCATACCAAAAAGTCAAAGCCGTGTTTGACCTACTTTTTATGTAATTAGAAAGTTGAAAAAGGCGAGAGAAAACCTCCTGTTCTGAGAAAGCCTTCCTTAACATGTCATAAGGGGGAGCCACACCTCCTCAAACCTGCATGTGTCTGAGGCCTTCTGGGGAAACCAACCAATCAGCATGTCTTGTGGGAGGGGTTATCAGCTCTTTTCACTGAAGGCCTGAGTAAGGGGGTTTAGAATGGCCTGTATCAGGGCTCCTGGGACAGATGAAAGCCAAAAAAAAATTTCTTATGCTTTTTGGAGGCTCAAAGCTCAGTTTTAGATTGTTGATTAATTGCATTCTGGGACACCTTTAAGTAATGCTTATGAGTCTATTAAGCATTTAGCAAGTGTTTCTAAAGGGATATATGTTTTTACCTTACCTAAGGTCAGGTAAGGGCTACCTGTTGATGTACACAGTACAGCATTAGTAAGTGAGTACTTAAGACATTAATTAATTGTTTATTAATACCCATCCAAGTAACATCCAAAATACAGGGTAGAATAAGTGGATGCATTAGTTGGCTGTTACTTACTGCTTGTTCACTGCAAATACACAACCATAGTAAATGATTACTTGGGTATTTATTAAGGGTTTATTAACACATCAACTATCATGGTAATTACTGCAGAGTAAAACACACATGATGCTAAGTAATTAAATATTATTTAATGCTTATTACTGCATTAAAGATGCATTACTGAATTAGGAAAACAAAGTTAGCTTTTAACGTTTTTTTTTTTCATGCCTCTTAACAACGTTCTAATGTAGTATAGCTATAAAAATATTGTGGAGATTAAAAAAAAAACGAAAAAAATTAATAAAGTGGTTCTCTCGCATTTGTCTAAAAACCTCAGCCAATCGTTGCTTTCGTACCGAAACCAACGATTGGACCACTAACTTGTCTATCTCGCCGAACCTCAGCATTTCCGCACTTCCTCGTGTCCTCCATTAACGCGCACGGGAGCATTTTTCAGCAGAACACACCGGAAGTGACACGCTGGGCCGGAAGTCAGCTACCGCGCTCAGTTATGGCAGAGAAGGGAAAACAGCCAGCTCGTACTACTTCTATTGTTGGAAAAACTACCAGAGTCTCAAAAAGAAAAACGCCATTTGAGCTAGCAGAAAACAAAAAACGTTTGGACACAGAAAGAGGACAAACCAGGGTGAATATTGACTCAGCGTTTCCAAGATGGCGACAACTATGGGAGACACACGGCCTGAAAACAGATGGGATGGTTGCTATCTTTCTTTTGGACAGGTAATTCTTGCTTTATATTACAACATCCTAGCATCATAAAGGCGTTGTTTGATTATTTTATTTTGGTTTTAAAGATTGAACGGGATCATAGCTTTGTTTTATCCTTGTGCATGACTTTATTTGCACATTTCTTTGTTAGCAGTAATAGCACGTTATGCTAATGCTACGTAAACAGCTATCGTTACAGACTTTATTTATGGAAAAAATAAGCGGTGACATACGCGTTGGAATCAGCTTAGTCATTTATATAATTTCCCCGCTAATATCTTCCCTTTTTTGTTGTTAGTTACAAAATGCATGATCTTCAACTCATTCATGGTGTGAACAAACCTACTGCCCAGCTGTTTCTGCTACGATTGTGACCGGTAGGTGTGTAGATTTACTTCTAACATGTCTTGTAGAATATGTATGCTCTAATGTCCACCAGAGTTATGATTTGCATCAAGTTGCTGCATGTGAGAACATAAATGTCTGCAGCTTTCTCCAATTCTCCTGATCAAACTGTAATTTAAGTAAAACAGTGACTGCAAATTTTATTTGTGATAAGAAATAGTAAGTTATTTATTTTTGATAATATATTTTTATTTTATACCATTTATTTCATTATTTTTGTAAAACAAATAGTAACAAAATAAATACAACTTATAAATACCTGAATGAAAAGGAGCAAATTAAAAGAAAATCTTATACATAATCTGCCCCACTCACACCAGTAGTTACATCTGTAATAAATAAAATGTGTTTAACTAATAAATGTAACTGAAAGACAGCTGCGGACCATCACGCTAATGATTTACTAACAGATATTTTATTTACTGTTATTGTAACATCATCTATTCATGGCAGTTTAAAACAGGAAGAAACAAATGACAAATAAAAAAACCAAACAAGATTAATGCTTATATTTTATCATATTGTTTTAAGTCTTATTAAACATTGTAATTGATTTAGCTTCTTTCATCTCTGACTCCAGATTGTTCCATAAACCGACTCCACACACAGAAACACATCGCTCCAACACTTTGGTCATGAATCTTGGTTTTATAATCATCTAAATTTGAATTTTTGTAACTCAGCAAATAATGGCCTGGTTGGAGCTCTGTAACTACTTTGACTAATGACTCTCATTGCTCTTTTTTTGTAAAATCAAAACTGGATCAGTGTATGTTTTATATGTACTTCCCCAGATTTCAATGCAATAAGACATATATGGAACAATCAGAGTATTGTATAATAGACATAATGCATTATTATTCAAATACTACTTTACTCTGTGTAGTACAGCAAATGCCTTTTCTATTTTTATGTTTATACCATTAATATGTGGCTTCCAGGAAATATTTTCATCAATAATGAACCCCAAAAACTTACTTTTCCTCACTCTATCAACAGTAATGCCTTCTATAGCCAGTGAAATGTCAGTATTTACTCCTCTCTCTTTTGTACTGATCCAGTCATGGGCTTCCACACCTCCTGCTCACCATCTTCATGAACCTGTCCTCTGGCCAGTGGGTTGTTTGAGTGACTGAAGAACCCACAACCCTTCTCCTCCACCTTCTCCTGCTGCTCCAGCACATCTCCACGTCTCCAGCACATCTCTCGCTTAACGATGCTCAGTTTGAGATGATGATGGCAGACAAGAAGCTTCTGTCTGAAGCGAACGAGCTGGAGCTTTGCCCGTTGGACATCAGTCATTACAAGGTGAACGGGGCGGTTTGTCTTTATCGTTTTTCTTGCTTTTCATTTGAATTTTTTATTTTAAGCCTCAGCTTTCATTTCTCTTCAGGTGGTTTTCCAGGTGAGGTCCGGCTGTGAGAGCCTCTCAGAAGAAAATTTAGCAAAGCTCGGTGTGGAGTTGCTCAACTGCCAGGCAGAGATCAGGGGGTGCTGGACTTTCATTGTTTAAATGGTAAAGTTTTATTCTGTTTAAACAGATGTTTCCTGACACAAAAACAGTGTTAATGAAATTTTATACCATTTGATTCTCAGAGCATTAAGGAGTGCACGTCTGACAGGGATCCAGACACGTGGAACACCTACCACATCGTAAGTAAACGACCCGTCAGCAGCTCTTTTTGAGCCGAGTAGAGCTCACATTAACATCCTCATCTCCACGGTGACCAGCCAGGTAGAGCTGAGTTCTCCTGAAGGATCTCCTTCGTGCTGTGAGGCTGCAGATCTGGGCTTATCCTCCCTGCTTGTGTTTTGTATTAAACAGAAGGGACAGCTGGAGCTGAAGGACCTGACTGCAGCTTCTCTGGACAAGCTGATGGAGGCCACGGGGTCCTGCAGGCCCAAGAGGGGAAACTGGAGCAGATGGAGACCTTAAATCCTGGAACGACTGGGTCATCGCTTCTGGACAGCAACTGGTGGCTCAACTCACCAACAGAAACTCCTATCACACAAGTGGGTCAGTACGGACTGGTTCGGGAAGCAAATTTGGTTTCACATCAGGGGAGCCCGAGAATTTCCAGCGCCAAACCGGACGCGTTTTCAGCCCTCTTCCCAAGGCGGTCTGACTTGCGCAGAAACCGGGCCAACACACCCACTGCCGACTCATTGGTTGGCTCAAATTCACGCCTACCTTTAGGGGGAACCTCCGATTAGCGGCTAGAATCCGCCAGCGGGGGCTTCCCGCATGCGCGCTTCATAATCACTCTGAATGCGGAAGAGTTAACAAGCCTCTGACTGAAGCTGTTTTATCTGTTTCCGTCTGCTGTGATGAGTGGAGCGCAGCGTGCACACACACACACACACTGACACAGTGTTGCCACACAGCCTTTGTTTCATAAGGAAGAGACCGCAGACTTCTCCGCGCTCCTTTGACCCACCCAGCCATTTCTCTGTTCCCGTCTGCTGTGAGGAGCGCAGCGCACACACACAGTGCTGCCACACAGCCTTGGTTTAATAAGGAAGACACTGCGCAGGCTTCTCTGCACTCTTTTGACCCGCCCACATGCTCAGAGATGCGCTACGACATCACTGATAAATTCGCGCCAATTTTTCGTGCGCATTTCTGAGACCGCCTATCACATCCGCATTCCAAAGGTTGTCCTGGGCGACGTGTGTAAACAACCAGGCGGGGCCGACTGAGGCCGACCGATCGGAGCCGACCCGGTGCTAGTGTGTAAGCGCCATTTATTTCATCCTCGGCAGTCTGACTGGGATCAAGGTGACACTGAAATGCCCGCCTGCCGCCTCCGAGAATCAGCCAGCAGGGGCTGTCGAGTAAACATCTCTTGTCTGTAGAACCTCGAGATAACAATAAACAGATGAGAAACAAAAGTTGCCCACTAGATGGTGCTGTGGCAGCATAATTACTCCACAGACAGTAATATAATTATTTCTCTAGGTCATTGCAATTACTTTCAATTTATAGTTTAAAAAAAACTGCAAACTGAGTACAGAGTACTTTTATTTATCAAGACTGAAAACAACTGAACAAGAAATAAAGTAAAAACTCAAATTTCCTGCAAACAAAGTATTTCAGATACAATCTCTTCTATTCTAGCTGGATATTACAAAGAGCTGCATCATGTGAATTTGGTTTTTATATTTGTCATCAACAGAAGTTAGATTTGAGTCATGAATGTCTTCATGCAGAATTAAAACTTTATCAGAACATTTTCTATTTGTGATAATAATTTATTCTTTGTTGTAGAGAAACAAAAATGCCAAATTGATGTTTTCTTTGTCTTTCAGGAGGGAGACGCCCACAGCACGGAGACGCTGATCAGCTGAAGTGATCCAGCCCAAAGTGGCTTCTCACTAAATTAACCTGTTTTCAATAGAAGCATATGGGTCTTTTGAGAAATGTACAAAATGTTCATTTTAGGTTTTAAATAAAAATCCTTAATGCTACATTGATTGGAATTTTGTTTATCGTATGGATGTGTTTAACTTATGCGTTTTGAACAAAGAACCCAACAGTTGTGTTCTTTTTTTAAATATAATTTTACATTTGAATAACATAAATCAAACAACATGAGAAAGTAATAAAATACAGACTACTACATTTACAAAAATATACACAGTGATCACATATGGACAAAGGCAATTTAGCAGTGGTAAATACAATTAAATGAGTATCAGCAACAGTCTTTGGTTGTTTGTCTAATGTAGTTTGATTCTGCTACAGATGAAACATTTATTGTCCATGTGGTAGCTGTCCAAAATCCTCCAGAAACACCAACTTGGTATTATAACCCTGTGACCATGTCTCAGTGCTCCATATTGCCAGACCACAAACTGACGGTATGCTGCATGTCTCAACTCCACCATGATGCATCTGATTCCTGAGCTGCCAACGGTGGAGCATGGTGATGTTACATCCATGATGAAAACAAGAGGCTTGGGTCATGTGTTAAACAACGCTCCAGCAATCTGTGGGATGTTTCCAAGATTAGGGATCTGATTCATGCCTGTTGAAAGATAAAGAACATGAGTTGGTTGGTTAATTTTCTACATGCTTATGAAAAGTGGTAAAAACAACTTGAACATAATATTTTACTATCCTAATGTAGAATGTCAAGAAAAATGTTGAACTAAGCAAATAACTTAGCAATTTTATCAATTAGCTTAAAAATGACTACAAAATGCAAAGAGTAATACCAATACAATTATGTTTTGGTAGATGGATGCTTTGACTATTATTGATGTCATACCACATTCAGTGATGTTGAAGTTTTATCCAACCTACGTAATACAATAAATTATTTTTCACAAACAGTGAAATGGGTTCTGCACACCTGTACACAGGAAGAAAAAGATCTAAAATGAATATACCTTATTCAGCAATCCATTGCTGTAAATCCTCAACTGGATGTGCATCTTGGATTGAAAGACTTGATGTAGTTGCTCCCTCTGGACTGTTTGTGCTGAGATTAGCCATGGTTGTTCTAGCAACAGCAGCTCTAGGCTCCGTCTGGTACATATTCTCTATCGGACCCAGCAAGGCTCTTGTCATGGAAACTATGTGGAAAAATTAAAAAAAGAGAAACCATTTCACTACAAAACAAGAGGCCCCAACAATATTTGAATGACAAAATCAAAGAAGTTGTTCTGTCAGACAGCTATTAGCAGGATTAGGTTATCATTTTTGCTATTACTAGCAGGCTACCATGCTATTTATTAGTCTTTGTAATGAAAATAAGCCCTAAATAAACATGTTAAAACATACTTCGCTACCATATGAATAAGATAAAATGAAAAATTTATGTTAGACGTTTATATTGTTTATCTTTCACTTACCGGTGATTCCGCAATATTGATTCACGAAAACTGCGGCTGGTGTTCTGCTCTCTCTTGTTCACTGTGGCAATGTGCGTTCCCATATCCGGAGGGGCGCGGCCTAGGGATTATAGCCGACGGGAGGGGTGAGAGTTCTGGGAAAGTGCTTGTGTAAGCTAGCTAGCTGGGCCTAACTTGTTTGCATATTCGTTATAGCACCTTTAACTAAGGTTCCGTAAAAAACAATAGTTAACGGCTTAATAATGCATTAAATAATATGTTTATTAACGCTATGTAATGCATAAAAGCAGTTGTTAATACTTTATTTAATGGTTTAGTAATGCTTAATAATGCACTAATTAACGTTAATAAAGGGACCCTTATTGTAAAGTGTTACCAATGTAACTTCTATGAGCAAAATAAAAACATGAAAATGATTAAATGGATCAGGAAAGCAGGAAGAAATGTTATTTCTGTTTTTACATTTTTCACTTCAGTTCAAACTATTTAGAATTTTGAGTTTTCATCACATTTAGCTTGTATTTGATTTAAAATATCTTTAGCTTTATTCACTTTATGAAAATGTTTGTGTTGCATTGTTTGGAAAAATAATCATAACATATCATAACAACTACTTGAAAGGTTTTGTATTTTTAGGCCCGAGCAGCGAAAGCGCTGCGAAGGCCTCTTGTATCTGCTCCGTTTATTATTATTCCGGTCACAAATGAATTGCCTTTTTGGAGGCCTTAACATACCCCAAAACTCACAATATTTTGCACACAGGTCAGTCCTGGTGAAAAATTTTGTTTTTTAAAGGTCCCGAAAAAATCCCCCAAAAAATGCCTGAACAGCGCCCCCTAGAAAGTGAAAAAACAGCCCCCCCATTGACCTTATTTCATCGTAGAGTTACGAAACGTTGCACACTTGTCCTACTCCCCAGTCCGCACAGAAAAGTCTCTTGCAGCCATGGTCAACATCAAACAGGAAGTCGGCCATTTTGGATTGAAGTAGCGATTTTGACCCCGTTTTGGGCGTTTGTAGGGTCCGTTCTTGATTGACCTACTCGGTCATTTTTCGCACGATTGTCTCGAAAACGGTCTTGTTTTGCTCAGAAGGGATGGGCGATCAAAATGAGACAATAAAACTGACTTTTCGTATATGGTGAAGGGGCGGGACCAGGCCTCAAAGTTCGACTACTCGCCAAAATTTTTTAAATGGCTATAACTTCATAACCGAAAGGGCTAGAGTCACAAAATTTTTTTTGGTTACTCCTCGTCCTCCCCCGAAGAAAAATGAATGGTCAAGTGATGACATCACACAAGCCCCGCCCACTCAGGACCAAAAAGGTCATGTTTTACTGGGAAATTTCCCAAAAATCACCCTTTCATTCAATCACCACAAAATTGTATCTGGTAACTCAAGACAAGTTGGGGTTGCATGGCGTCACTTTATGAGACTTTTTGAAAGATGGCGTGGCTGTGACGCCGCGGCGAAGTCAGGCGAAACGCCGTGGCCATACGTTTGCCTCCCATTTCGTCATTTCAAAAGATATCGCCACGAAATTTTTTTTGAGGTATCCTGGTCCGCCCCCCAATAGAACTTGACGTGAAAATCCGGTGGGCGTGGCCTAATGTTTGAAATAGCGCCCCCTAGGACCATTAAAACTGTCAGCCCCAAGCCATGCTTTGCGTCAC
Source organism: Aphyosemion australe (assembly GCA_006937985.1). Classification (NCBI taxonomy): domain Eukaryota; kingdom Metazoa; phylum Chordata; class Actinopteri; order Cyprinodontiformes; family Nothobranchiidae; genus Aphyosemion; species Aphyosemion australe. The sequence goes on along the minus strand of SSNS01000292.1, from coordinate 828,825 downwards.
AATTACAAAACGCTGCACGCTTATGTACCGTCTCAGGACCTACAAAAAAGCCTCTTAAAGCCATGCTCTATATTGCACAGGAAGTCGGCCATTTTGGTTCCAGACGCCATTTTGTGGTTTTCGGACACGTTGTATTGACGGTCACAGCCCCTCCCCCTTTTGACCTATCGTCTTCAAATTTCTGCTGTATACTCTTAAGACCATGACGCAAAAAGTGAACCTAAATTTTTTTCAAAAGTTGAACGGTGTGGGCGTGGCGAACCGTCAAACATTGGCCTGCCGCCACGCCATGCTTTACTGTCAAAGCTCCCTATTTGACCCCTTTCACTTAATCAGCATCAATTTTATGCCTTATAGCAGTGGACACGTTGGGGTCACTTTGTATCCAGTATTGGCAGGATTATAATAGAGGCGGGGCTTTGGGGCCATGGCGAATTTCGATGTGACGCCGTGCATTTACGTTTGCGTGTCATTTCCTCACTTCTCATGATATTGACATGAAATTTATGGTGAGTGACACTAGTCCGCCCCCCAATAGAAATTGACGTCAATTTCCGGTGGGCGTGGACTAATTCTTGAAATAGCGCCCCCTAGGACCATTTAAAATGTCAGCCCCAAGCCATGTTTTGACTGAGGATTACAAAATGTTGAACGCTGATGTTTTCTCTCAGGACCTACAAAAAAGTCTCTTGAAGTCATGCTCTATATTGCACAGGAAGTCGGCCATTTTGGTTCCAGACTCCATTTTGTGTTTTTTGCTCACATTCTGTTCACGGTCACAGCCCCTCCCCCTTTTGACCTATCCCCTTCAAATTTCTGCTGTATACTCTTAAGACCATGGGGGAAAAATTCAACCTAATTTTTTTTCAAAAGTTGAACGGTGTGGGCGTGGCTAACTGTCAAACATTGACCTTTCGCCATGACATTCCTTGGTTTAATAACTTCCATGCGCATTATCAGATCTATATCAAACTTTGTCTGTGTTATCTCAGACCACATCTCAACATCATGACAGTGTTGATCACTGACATCACCTAAGCCCCGCCCACTGAACACAGGAAGTGCATTGTTTTATGTTGAAATGGCCATATTTTAACTCTTTAATTTAGTCATAGTAACACTGAGTACATGGCGGCGTAATTACCACGTCAGTTCTGGCAGCTTTCCAGAAATGGAGGACCTTTGATGCCATGGCGAATTCTGGCGTGACGCCGTTAACTTACGTTTGACTGTAACTTTCACTAACATCCTCCTATCAGCATGAAATTTAACACGGTGAACAACAATCCAGTCCCTCAACCAAACAGGTGCAAATGGTTGGTGAAGGTGGTCTTATTTTACCACAGCGCCCCCTACATACCTTTAAACTGTAATAACTCCTACAGACAAGGTCACAACTGCACCAAACTTGCTTTGTCTCATCACACAAAAGCGCCCACCACATTCCTGTGGTCATTGGTTGATTTTACTTTAGCCCCGCCCCCTCAGACATTTTTGGCCCTGAGCAACACATGCATGGTGCAATTCACACCAAACTGCACACAAATGATTGGTCCCAACCTACAAACTGCTCAATGGGATTTTTAATGCAATTTGGGACAGCGCCCCCTCCATACCTTTAAACTGTAATAACTTCTAAAGACAAGGTCACAACTGCACCAAACTTGCTTTGTGTCATCACACAAAAGTGCCCAACACATTCCTGTGGTCATTGGTTGATTTCACTTTAGCCCCGCCCCCTCAGAGATTTTTGGCCCTGAGCAATACATGCATGGTGCAATTCACACCAAACTGCACACAAATGATTGTTGTCAACCTACAAATTGCTCAATGGAATTTTTAATGCAATTTGTGACAGCGCCCCCTAGATACAATAAAACTTTAATAACTTCGACAAAAAAGCTCTAAACTGTACCAAACTTGGTGGGAGTCATCACACCACTGCACTCAACAAATGTACGTGCTCATTGGTTCAAATCAATTTAACTCCGCCCCTTTACAGCCCTTTGCCTGTACATAACAAACGGAACATTTGATTGATGCCAAACTAACACAAACGCATCATTGTCAACCTAAGATTACCTCAGTGGGATTTTAATGTTATCGCCCACAGCGCCCCCTAGATAACTTCAAACTTTAATAACTTTGAAAAACAACATCACAATTGTACCAAACTTCACTTGTGTCATCACTTGACTGCAGCAAACATATTTATGTGGTTGTTGGTTCAAATCCATTTAGCTCCGCCCCCTTTCAGCCATTTGCCTCTAGATAACACAGGCCACATCTGATTGACCCCAAAATAACACAATACCATCTTTGTCAACATATGATGGTATTTTAATGTCATTGGCCTCAGCGCCCCCTAGATAAGTTCAACCTTTATTAACTTTTAAGAACATGGTCAGAATTGCATGAAACTTGGTTTGTGTCATCACACCACTGCACCAACCACATTTATGTGGTTGTTGGTTCAACTCCCATTAGCTCCGACCCTTGAAGCTGTTTGCTACTACAAAACACACGCACCTGATTGACGCCTAACTGACACAAAACACTGCTTAACTCACTAGCATGGTCAGTTTAGAGCATCCCCTAGTGGTGAGATGCATAATTTTTTGCAGGCTCGGAGGAGGTGCTGAGTTGGGGTAAGGTGCGGATGAAGTGACGGCTCGCAGTTTCCGAGGCCGCGGGGGTTGACGTTTCTGTGCCGTGGCGGTGCTCAGGTCCCCCCGGGCTGCCACAGGAGGCCGGAGCGGCGCTGAGCTGCGAGGGCCGAACGACGCTGCTTGCAGCTTTAATTTTAATTATTATTTTAAATAACTTTGGAACGTGAAAAGTTCCTTAAATGGCATTCTATACTTTTTAGAGTATTATGACAAAATTGCTAAACAGACCCCCCACCCCACCCCCACCCCCCTCTTCACAAGAGTAAAGGTGTAGCAATCATCCAGACCTCAACATGACTGAGCTGTACATAAATCTATACCTACAAAATTCAATGGTGTGAGGCAACGGTGGGAAGAAGAGTGGAATAAAAATTCTCTCCAATGATGTGATACTGAAGCTAAAACAGAACCAGCATTAATGAAGTAACAGAGTTAATACGGTGCTACTGAATCACTGGCTGGTTTGGCTTTTCAGAAACGTATTTGCTAAATGTTACAAAATGTTTGTTAAAGTTTAAAAAAAGTGATTTTTCTCTTTTTGAAATTTGGAAGGATATTTTTATAGTCCATAAAACCTTACAGCTAAAGGAGTTCTGTTGTTTTTGTGGGTTTTCAAAAAGAATAGACGATAAAATATTTGGCTGGAAAATCTAAAGCTTTCAAAATAGAGTTACTTCTGACACATGCTGCTGTGCATGTACAGTAGATTTATCATCACAGCAACCCCACATGCAGCACTACTTTCCATGAAATTTGTGTGCTGAAATGCTTAAATCATCTCACATTCGCCGTGCAATCCACCTCCCAGAGTTGGGAGCAGGTTTGGCTCTGAGGTTGTAAATAAAATGTTGGCTGATGTTGGCAAAGAAGCTCCAAAGGGGGACACCGAGCTCCAGAAGTAGTTGTGTCCATAAAGAAAGTGAAATACTGAGAAAGGTCGATGATAGCAGCAGCTATAAGACAAGAGTTTCAGAGCATTTCCAGATGGACTTCATCACTGGGCTTTTAACAGACACACCCCAGGGAAGGCAACGGAGAAGGGAAACTTTAGAGTTTACTTTCTCTATGGAAAACATTTTTGCTGGGATGTGATCTCTGTGAAACTGTAGCTGATGTAAAAATGTGTGGGCAGAAGACTGAAACACAAAAATAGATTCAAAGCAAACTGCTTGTAAGAAGAAATTCAGTGGCCAAAGAAAATTGTAGTTCATTCATTTTCACCAAAGAGAAAAACACAAGTTTAACTGAGTTAAACACCTGGTAAATTAGCAGATTTGATTTGGTTCAAATGAAATACTATGCACGAGTGATTCTAGTGCATGTGTGACACTGTACAGCTGTTACAACATCTGTCTAACACCTACGTTTAGACCAGACTGGGTCCTGCAACAGCACAATTATCCCAAAAACAAAGGATTTATTTCTGTTTGAAGTACACAGCTGTGTTATTTCTTCCTTTTTCCATGACCTTGCTCTCTATTTTCATTTTTAAGCTCCGGCTGGATGTTTTCCTGTTGGTTTGGATTGTTGTATTGTTCAGATGTCACTGGTTAGTTCTCGTGTGATCAGTAGTCCTGAGGTCTGACTCATTTCTATGCAGATGTTATATTTAATCCACTTTGGCTTTTGTCCAACAATAAAATTTATTTTCAGTGGCTTGTGGTAGCTCACTCACTGTGGTGGATTTTTAAATGGGCTCCTATGGAGGAACAACACAGGGCTAATGGTTCAGATGTGTGGACAACACCAGGGTCAAAATCCAAGCCAAAGAAGTGGAAGCCCTTACTCAACACATTAACTCAGTGTTCAGCATCAAGTTCATGAAAAATGAATTCTGTCATTTTTGTCTAGCTCTCTAAATTTAGTAGGATCTCATAAACAGGAATAAACAATAATTCTAAAATAAACAAAACTAAGTTGACAATTTTCCCAAAATAACTATAAATAAATATTTAGCAATTATAAATCAAAATCAAGTATCTAAATAATAAGAAAAGGTCAAAGTCAAATAGAGAAAAATCTTTATAGTGCAAGAAGCCAATGTCCTCGTCACGGGACGCAGGGTCTCTGGTTAACAGAGGTTTAAACAGACACACACACACACACACACACACACACACACACAAACACACACACACATTAAAAAAAACACTTCAAACCTGTGGACACCCTAAATTGGCTGATATTATGTTGAGGCATCCAAGATATATAAAAAAAATTGTCATTTCACACGTGCATGTGGTTTTTGAGAAATCATTTTTTTCTTCTATGCACCTTGTCTTTGGCATGTGTAATTGTTGGATTTCTGTCCAGATGTCCCCTCCTCTCCCACTGTCCTTTGAAGCCAAGCCTGAGATGCTTTATTACCACCTCAGTGTGATTTATGTAAGGCCTGAGGAGGCACAGGAGGTTGAAGCCTCCTTGCTGCTGTTACACATCTGAGCCACCAAGAGAAGTAGTAAGGGAGTCATAATGGTCAATACGTGTAAGGTTAAGCTGGCATCATGGCTCAAGGTGTGATGTAATGATGACAGACTGTCTGTGTGGAAAAGCCAGATTAAGGTTTTTAAATGTCTTACATTTAGTGAGTGTGTGGCACTAAAAAAGGAGATTAGTTTACTAAAGCTCTTAATGAGCCACTCAAACCCTGACAAAGGGAATTTTATCCTAGCAAATATTTGCTTTAGATTGATGTGGGGTGATGGTGGCAGAGGAGTAAAGTTAAATTAATTAAAATTATTTTAAAATTAATAAATTGCTAAATTATTAATGTATTATTTGATTAATTATTAAAATTATGTTAAAAATTTGTATTGAAGAATTTAAAAGGTTTAACATTGGAAGGCAAATTCTAAATAAAAGTGCTTTCCACCTGTATGATCACACAAAACTGACTCAAACCCAAGGGAAGACACTCAATGCAGTTATATGCACATCTAAATCGAGTTATGGCAATAATCGAGTTAATGCCTTAAGGAGGGTGGGAGCTTTATCCTAGTTTACATGTCAGTTAGAAAATCAAATTATTGAATGAAATGCGTTTGACTCCATGACGGTAGGTGGCGATGTTCACCCTTTCTTGTTGGCATTGTTCCAGTTGGCCTATAGCAGTGGTTCTCAATCCTGATCCTGGAGGGCCAGTATCCAGCATGTTTTAGTTTTAGCCCTGTTTCAACACACCGGATTTCAATCAGCAGGTGATTAACATTCTTCTGCAAATCATGATGAGCTGCTGCACAGGTGATTCAACCACTAAAACAAGTGTGTTGGAGCAGAGAAACAACTAAAACATGCTAGATACGGATCCTCCAGGACCAGGATTGAGAACCACTGGCCAATAGCGTCACACAAATAGTAAACAAATGTCGAAGGGAGTGAAGCAGATGGATTAAAAACTGGACATGCACAACGGCTGAAGAAATGGACAACAACACTGCAGCACAGTACATTTGTATGTACTGTTCTGCTTGATGGTGTTATCACAAGGCCACTTCTGTGGTCTCTTCACTTCCAGAAGGGTGAGTGTCCAGGCCGGTCGTCGCTCTGCTAAGCTGGAATGGGTTTGACATGCAGAGAATCCTTTTACCTACATTATCTGGGTACCTTAGATCGATTAGGTGTTCAGTTTGACTTCAGCCGGACTAAGGTGTAAACATGCATTTTATAAGTCCGGATTTAGTCAAACTAAAGCAATTATTTGGTTTTCTCTAACTACAGGTAAACCCACTGACAGAAAGCCACGCACACATGGGGAGATACCAAGCAGTAGGCTACCCAGTGAGTTGCCTTCTCTCCTCACACACGCACCTGGAATTACTCTTGACAAACAGCTCTTGTAGTGGTGTCATGTAGAGCCAAATGCCAGGCAGAATGATCAGCGGATCAAGTCAATGATGATAAAGATTGTTGGAGATGGACCAGCCTGAAGGTTAGGCAACATATCCTAACTGTCAGACCCAGACGAAAAGCCAAAGCAGCAGCATCCTTGGGAATCAACTGGAATAAAAGTTTGTTGGTAGTAGATTGAAGTGTCTCCTGGTCTAGTGCATGAGACATTCAGTGCCTTTACATATGCATCAGAAAACCAATCTATTGTCTTAAATTGACTAAAGTTGTTTTTTTTAACTGCATGTACATACTCTGGCTGAGAGCGAACTGGTTCTAATTGAGCTGAGATACTCAGATAATGCATATATATGGCTCAGTCTAGCTGGTACCAGTTGGACACTCACCTTCCAGAAATGAGACTGCGGAAGCGGTCTTATGCTAATATCATTGCCACAAAGTAACATGTAAATGGTAAATGGCCTGTATTTGTATAGTGCCTTCTTAGGGTTCTACAACCCCCCAAGGCACTTCACAACACAATCAGTCATCCACCCATTCACACGCTGGTGGGGATGAGCTACAATGTAGCCACAGCTGCCCTGGGGCACACTGACAGAGGAGAGGCCTGCCGTACACTGGCACCACCGGTCCCTCCGACCACCACCAGCAGGCAAGGCGGGTTAAGTGTCTTGCCCAAGGACACAACAGCAGCATTCTATGGGGGGAGCCGAGATCAAACCTGTAACCTTTCGATTATTGGACAACCCGCTCTACCTCCTGAGCTACTGCTGCCCAGAGTAAGAGAGTAAGAGTACAGTATGCACCAAATAAGCTGTGCTGCAGCATACATGTATACTAGAATAGTTTCTCAGTGTTTTGCCGTAGATCAAGATGCACATGTAAACGTATGATTGTCCCTATGACACACTATGTTAAAACAGAAAGTAAGTCTATTATTATGAACACACAAAATAGTATTGATCCAAACAGACTAACAGGAAGAAATTCAGAACAGGGTGACATATTGATTAGCTAAAATGCAGCTGGAGCCAGTGAAACAGGTGTGTAACCGTTTGATCTGAAAACGTATACAGTAGTGCAGCTTGGACACAACAGAGGGTCGAGACAGTGGTCTTCAACCCTGTTCTTTGAAGACTTCTATCCAGCATGTTTTAGTTGTTTCCCTGCAGGTGTGTTGGAGCAGAGAAGCTACTAAAATGCTGGATAGGGGTTCACAAGTATCAGGGCTGGGCATCACTGCTTTAAAGTTAAAAAGACCTTCTTGTTTTTTTAAGTTACACAGTTTTGTGTTCAGTTTTAGTGCAATGGTTCAATGACAAAATGGTGAGGAAATGGGATGCAAGACAGACTAAGAGCATTTATGACCGTGTCACTGAAAGAATGTCAGCTCCAATATGGTGTCATGTCACACTGCAGACATTCAGCCACCAGCATGTCAAGCTTTTCTACACACATGTGCACTTGCACTTGTCTATACACTCATGCATAATGGGCTCGGGGACCAGGTGCACATCAGATGTGATGTGTTCTCGCTAAATGCCACCTCCGGAGGTTGTGAATATTCTATAAGCCAGCCTGTCATTGGCCAGAAGTGAGAAATCAAAATGAGACATGAAGAACGGATCATTTTCTATTCATGTGACAACATTAGCCTCTTTCATAAGCCAGTTCAAATATTTATCAGCTGCAGAAAATCATTCAATAATATCTGTGACAATGTAAAATGGGTCAGAAAAGTGGAGAAAAAAAGAAGAAAAGTGAAGAGGAGCGGGGTTCAAGTTGCAGCTCCCAGACCGACTGTGGTAGCAGCCTTCTGGTTGGTTGGTTTTTATTGCTTGTTATTAAATCTGGGCAAAACAATTATTGGTCTTATAATTTTTTCTGCTTTGGCTGGTAACACAAAAGAATTAAAACACCACCCTCTGGCAGAACAGAAGCTGCTGTAGTGATTAAAAACAGGAAATTGTGAAGCATATTAGACTAAGCCGTTACCATATTCCTTAATTTTCTCCCATTTCTAAAGGGCCACAAATGTTTTTAAAGTGACACACATTTTAAAAGAGAACAGATTCTAGGTCTTGTCTATACTCTCATGCATGGTAACTGAAAAAGTAGCTTGTGATATTTTTAGAGCTGACTATTTGCTTCTAATTCACCATTAGCATTGTTAGCTCAACATTAGCCTCTAGCCTACTTCACCTGATATTAGAGTAAAACAAAAACATGATGTAAATGGTCTGTGTTTGTATAGTGCCTTCTAGGGTTCTACAACCCCCCAAGGCACTTCACAACACAATCAGTCATCCACCCATTCACACGCTGGTGATGATGAGCTATAATGTAGCCACAGCTGCCCTGGGACGCACTGACGGAAGCAAGGCTGCCGAGCACAGGCACCATCAGTCCCTCCGACCACCACCAGCAAGCAAGGTGAGTTAAGTGACACAACAGCAGAATTCATTACGAATGTGTACATTTGTCATGAACCACTAGATGGATTTTAATGATACTTAGAAACTGCACAAAACATAAATATTAGTCATACATCTACAACCCAATGCTCAAGATGGCTGGTACATTTAACCAATGTAAGGAATTTGCCTACCTGGCAATCCCGACAGCTGGAAACCTTGTTCTAATGTTGCAGCTACAACCTCCACACACTAGATGTTGCGGTGATGATCGTGTTCCATATTCAACCTTTAACTGCATGAATAGAATTAAGTGGCTGAGCAGGTACATTCTGAACAAGTATTTTTGATTCAAACTGAAACTTTAATTACCATACCAGACAGTGCCATTGTTGCCATTAAACAGCTATAGTGAACTGAGATTTTCACAGAAGTCCAGTCTTAGAAATGTAGATGTGTTTTTGCTCATCCCTTTGTTTCTGGAGCTTAACGTAAAATGGTTAATAAGGAACAGCTTTTTTTGTTTGCAGAACATCTTAAACCTCAGATCAATGGTGTCATCAAGGGAACTTGAGATGATAATTCATAAGTTTCTGCCTTAACGATTAAGCTACAGTAAGAGTTTGGTCACTTGTCTCAATCAAAAGGGACAAGCTCATCTTCAGGTAGTCCCGAGTCTAAAATTTGATGTATGAGCAGTTAAGAATCACCCTCAGCACATACTCTAAGCTCTATACACTGTGTGATATTGTTGCTTAAAGAGGTACTCGTATTTTAACACATTTGCAGTGATCTCTAGTTTGAATGAATGTTTTATACGTTGTACTCTTGGGAATAAAAGCTCTGGTGCGTCTGTTTCAGCATGGAGAATTTAGCCAGAGGAGAAAGCAGCTTCAGACAAGACAGGATTTAGAGTCTTATTTCCTGCTATTTGGACATCTCTCCTCTGATTGGCTAACAGCAACACGACTCTACCATTGACTCAGTTTGATTTACAACGTTGATGTTTTATCTCCACAAATAACACAAGCCTGGAGGAGTTCTGCTGTATGGTGGAGATGCTAATGCTAATGTTTAGCTTCTACTAGCCGAGACGTTCTCTGCTGTTTCCTGGACGCTAAACCAACAACAGCCTTCCCCGTCGTGAGTCCATGAATGTTAAGTGACAGTGTGACGTAGATCTGTCAGGATTTTCTAATCCTAGAGTTTCACCGTCGATTTTCTATCAGAAGCTAATGCAGGAGATAGGTGTAGGACAGTGTTTCCCAACCCTGGTCCTCAGGGCACACTGTCCTGCATGTTTTCCATGTCTCTGCTTCAGCACACCTGATTTAGATTGCCTCCTCAGGAGGACATCGCATGCTGCAGATGCCTGTTAATCACTCATTCGTTTAAGTCAGGTGTGTGGCAGCAGGGAAACACTGGTGTTTGAAAGGACAACATGGAAAACATGCAGGACAGTGTGCCCTGAGGACCAGGGTTGAGAGACACTGGTGTAGGAGACGATTTTCATGTTCAGCCTGCATGAAAAACTCAGAGTGACTGATTATAATCAGAAATAATGTTTTTTTCAGTGAAGTACCACTTTAAATCTTTGGCTTTAGCTATTGTCATCAAGTCTTTGTATCTTTGAGCAAAACACAGAAAGATTTTATTGAAACTGAAATGTTTCTTTACTATAAGTGAACTAATCAGCCTGAATGAAGATGGCCAACAAAGTTAATCGACGTTAGCCAACTAAGATAGCTATAAACTTAGTCAAATATAGTGATACTGGACAGAGGTACCAATAACACAACTAAGGTGGTTCTTTGTCAAGATCTCCATTCATCACATTTTGATGCCGTTTTTTTGTTAAATAATTATTTAACTTTGTGAATTTAACTGAATAAAAGAATATATATCAGCATGACCTAGATCCAACCAAAGATCAACACAGAAATACATAAAGTGGTTGCTTCACAGTGAAGTCACACAAGTCTCCAGTCACCAGGGTGAAAGTCTGATGACTTTTACAATTCATCACCTGTCTCCAAGTGCATCAATCTTCCAGAGTGCAGCCAGTCCCATGTCCAAAAAGAACATTTGTTCTGACTGTTATTATTGCCAGATCTACAAGGTTGTTGCATCATGCAATCGGCACCAAAGGTCACCTTGTGAATCTCTCTGAGGCACCAGTAGCTTTGACACAATCAACTGTAAGAGATAACATGTTACTTGTTGTTGACCACTGAAAACATAATTCTAGAATGATATTCTGAGTGGTGGCACGGTTGGTAGCAGTGTTGCCTCACAGACAAGAAGGCTGCAGGTTCAAAACTTGTTAGAATGAGTTAGAATGTTCTCTCCATGCATGGGGCGGATATTTTCAGAGCAAAAACAGAGAGCTAAAACATGCATGTTAGGTTGTGCTATTGCTACACTTGTTTTGGATAAAAGCTTCTGCTAAAAGAGTAAATATAAACATTCTATATTTAGCAACATTTTGTAATTAACTGGTAAAATCATTTGAAGAACACACAGTTAAGTGTGCTCAAATCAATCATTAAAGGTATGATCTCCCTAATCTAACCTTATCTTAGTGTCACAAATTGTGTATACACACACACACACACACACACACAGTATAAGGTTATGTTGTTTTTAGAGTCGTTCTTCAGCGCTTTGCTCTTAAAGAGTAACTTTTCTACTTGAAGCAGCAAACCTTATGAAGTTCTCATCAGACGAGACAACCATACTTTCATAATGCTGAAACGCAATTACACCACAAAAGAGTCTTTTATCAATGCAGCGTTTCAACACACACACACACATGCTCGCGCGCACACACACACACACCCTCCAGTCTCCTCCCCTGTGAACTTCAATCCATCGCTCTAACTTGCGGACAAAAGGGACCAGAATTTCTTTGCAGTGTAGATGGTCACATAAAAAAAAAGAAACATGACGTCTGGACTTGTCGGGAAGCGGGGGCCCAGACAGTTCCAGTGCTCAGGGGGCCTCCATGATCTGATATCTTTTTAATTAACCGTATCCTATTCAGCCACTTGAAGAAGCAAAATAAAAAGGGAAAGAAAGAGAAAAAGGCAGAGACTTAAGTTTTGACAGCTCTAATTAATGTGCATGGAGGCAAAAAAGAGGATAAAAATAATGAAAGAAGTAGAAGATGAGCTGATCTCATGGATTGGTGAAGGATTCATTAGACAGGCTGGTTCTTCTGAAAGACATCAAATACTCCCCCATCTCTCCCCCTCACCCCTTTTTGTTCTTTTGTTTTTTAAGTCCTCCACTTTTGTCTCGTAAGGCCTGATTTTTTTCATTTTCGCAAAGAAGAGATGGAATGAAATGGAGAGGGAGAAAATGAAAAGAGAGACAGGGGAAATGACTAAGGAAGAATGGAAGAAGTGGAGGAAACAGAGAGAGGAAAGGAAAGAGGAGGAGTTAAAGGAGGATGAGGAGGTGGGGAGTGGAGGATGAAGCCCGGAGCTGCCACTTCACAGCTGGGGAGATGAATGACTTTTTACCTCTGGACATTGGGCCTTAATGAAACCTCCAGAGGCTAAACAATGGCGTCCCAAACACACACACACACACACACACACACACACACACACACACACACACACACAACTGGTGAGATGCTCATGTGACCCCACAGAGGAGAAATGGCTGCAGAAATGGACCCTTGTGCCTGAATATTCATGAACACACACACACACACACACACACACACACCCTCTGGTGGGTGAATCAGGGCAGAGCAGCAGAGGTGATGGAGACGAACGTAGAGAGGCCACCTCTGGTCAGAGAAACATAGCATCCCATAATAACACACGGACCTTTGACCTGTGTTGTTCAGACAAAAACTGAATTTGCTGTTTTTCTCCTCTTTCTGACCGTGTCACGCTTTTTTCTGTTCTCTGGGCTGTAAATTGTTTCCATTTCCTGTTTTCCAGCTTGAGTCGTTCGTCTCAGTCAGGTCCCGTGTGTGGATTCATACCAGCCCGTCTCAAAATGCTTCTAATTCAGAATATTTCAAGGGGAACATAATCACTTTCTTTTACTTTTGTTTTCTTCTGTGAAGCTCAGTTGATTGATAATATTTTCCAGGTGGTTATTATTTAGTTGTAATACAGGTATTGTTGCAGAAAAGATTCCAAACAAATAAAAATACTTAAGTAATCACTTTAAGTTGTGAGACGTAGATTTTTCCCTCCAGAACGTTGGTTCTGCTGCTGAACACAGGTACCTGAGCTGTTCTCCTTTCAGCTCTCAGCACCTTTGATTCCTGAAAATATCGCGCCGTGCACCCCAAGCCTCAGCTGTGGAAGTAAATTGTCTTTAAAAAGCTTTATTAAGTCTCCGGGTCGCGTCTTGTCCTGCTCCGTTATGTTGATAACCTTTTATCTGCCGGGCTGCTCCTGAGCTGAGAGGGCTGAAAAGTTTTTGGAGTACTTTGATTGATTCCTTCCAAGTTCCCCGGTCTTCTCCTGACTACATCTGCAGAGTCAATCACCAGTGGGGAGTGATTTATTGGTGCTGCTGGCATTTCCGTGGTACCCCACCACCTCCACCCTCCCACCACCTCCCAGGCTCTCCGTCCCTCCCTCTAATACCCACAATTAATGCATCAAGGCAAGGCTGGGTTATCGTTCTCCGTACTCGTCTAGCCTCCACTCATGCACTCCAGCATCCCTCCATCCCTCCATTCCTCTCCATCATTCTCAATTAAAGCAGACTGGATGGGTAGCTCTTATCTGTTCCTATGAATATGCAGGAACCTCTTATCCATTTGCTGAGCACTGGGTGGAATGGTTGGGGCTCCACACATTGCATAAAAATGCCTCTTTGTTTAGGCTTCGGACAGGAAATGCCTTCGCTGGTCCGAGCACATAACTCTGCTCTGAAACCTCGAAGTTTATTCCCAGGTGGTTTTAGGAGACATTTACCATTTTAATCTACACTGGGTGACGTGTGATGATCCCGTTATACATGAGCATAGTAAAATATTTAGCTAAATGCTGCAGGGGTGATTATTTGTTTTGGTTAAAGACATTCAGAGATTTAAACATTTGCATTTTCATCTACCTCTGAACATCAACTTTTCTTAAAATTATAAAAACACTGCAGTTTTTCTTTTATTACATTTTTTTTATTATTATTTCTCTGGTCGTTCACATTTTATTTTACTTATAAAATCCATATCAGGAAAATGTTAATTATTTCAATACAGGAAATAAATTTTATTTTATTTTTTTCAAACATGTTATTCTTCAGGAATTGAAGTAAATATAAATATATAAACATTATTTGTTATCTAATTTAATTTCATATTCACCACATGTGAATGTCTCCATGCATTTAAAAAATGAATGCAAATTAATTTAATTTCTGTTTGCTGACTAGTTTTAAACCCTGTTGTGTTTAAAACCGTTTTTATTGTGTGTTTTGTGGAAATGTCAGATGCAGGAAAGGTGCATGTTTAAATATTTAGTGTTTCTGCCGCACATGAAAAATCATTCTAAAAAATGATGCGTGTTATAAAAATACCTAAATAAAAGTTCTAAATCTGAGAATAAATTAATTAATGTGAAGTAAAAGAAAATAACTCTGTTTGATCACATTAGATTATTAACAATTGCATCTATTAAAAAACTCTTATTCTCTGTTTTTCGATCAACTGAGAAATAAAAAAAAAACGTTTGTTTCAAATCTTCATCCATGTTTCTTCATGTGAAACATCAACCAAACTGTTGTACATTTCTTTAATCTTCACTTTGTCACACAGACAGGGTTTTATTATTTTTACTCTTGTGGATAATAAAAGAAGGCATCAAAAGTTTTGGATCAAAAGTTAAATCCTTGTTTGAGGCTCATCCGGCAATGAGCGAGATGATTACAAAGAGAATGAAAGGAACCGATTTGCTTTTCCACGGTGGAGACCAGAGGAGGCTTTAGTCATGGGTAACAGCACCACCTATTGGACGTTTCAGAACACAACAAGAACATCATCCTGGAGGAGCCCAAGTCCAGAAAAGCATGAACAGATCCGGATGGGAGGGTGAAATTAAATTAGGGGAATATTAAATTAGAATTAAAACCAAATGTAAAATGCACACATTTCTGACACAAAAGAAAGGATTGGAATTTAGAATCAGGATCATCAGTAGAAAAAGGTAACAGGCCCTTATGAAGATATGAAAGGAATAAGAAAGGAACAAATACTGATGAGGTGGTGGAATGTAAGGAAGAAAAGCAAAGATGTGAAATTATTCATTTTAAACTAAATGTATATTTTTAAAATTAACATTTGATAAAGATCAGTGAATGTACAGAATCAGTCAGAAAACTCTCCAAATGATTTTAGATGTAAACATTTAGAACGGGTCAGAGAGGATCTGTTATTGCCACGATGGTTAAGACCTCCAGGAAGTTTGACACCTGACTAAAACTCTGCCCCTCCCCCCTCCTCGGTTTGCCTCATTACCCCGTGGATCAAACGGAGGACTGCTCCTCGAGTGTGTGTGTGTGTGTGTGTGTGTGTGTGTGTGTGTGTGTGTGTGTGTGTGTGTGTGTGTGTGTGTGTGTGTGTGTGTGTGTGTGTGTGTGTGTGTGTGTGTGTGTGTGTGTGTGTGTGTGTGTGGCGGGGGCTGAATGGATGCAGAGGGCCTGCAGGCTCAGCGTCACTCACATCAGCAAACGTGTCAGTGAATGTGACATATGTCTGCAATGCATGTCATACACACTCACACACACACACACACTCACACATACACGCGCATACACACACACACACATGGACACACACATTCCTCAGTCCTGCTCCATAGCCGAGGGCCCACTGTCGGCTATTCCCTCATTTCACACACTTTAGAGCTGTTGCCCGAGGCAACCAACAGGCCTGCCTCTTGTGTCAAAATGCACACAAACACTGGAACGCCGCTACACGAATGTGCACGGTTTAATGAGAAATATGCACATATGTATAAAGGTGTTTTTGTGCTTGTCTCAGATAAAGGCCGGAATCTTTTCCTTTGTTTGTCCCAAATCAGATGTGACTCCAGGAAGGAGGAAGATGTTGGATTTTTCAGGTAAAGCTCTGTCTTTATCCAAATAGTTCAGTTCTAATGTCGTTATGGAAATAGATGCAAAACTGTTCTGTTTTTTCAATAAATATATATATTTCTCTATCTCAGCTTCATGAGGAACCCTGTTAGTATTTAAAGTTCTTGAAACGGCTTTAGTCTCAATCGTCACATTTCACCATAAGTCTCTCATTAATCCACAAGGATTTCTAACATGTTTAATTGATCCAGCAGAGGGTTGAGCTCACTTTGTTTTACTCTTTATGATATCGTCCTCTTTTATTTAATGTCTCTGTAATAAGTAGAGATGAACCAGTGCAGGTGTTTCTAAAAGAATCAGAGCAACTATCGGCCTAAACAAAGCTGATTGTTTTTATCTTACAAATGAACATCCATTAAACAACATTTTTAGTGAACATGTTCATCATATGAAACACATCTTTAGAGGAGTATTTCAAAGTAATCAACTGCTTATCAGCTATTATTAGTCACTGATTATTTAATTTTTCTGAATAACTAAGAAAATGGTCATTAAGAATACACTCTAAGAAATGAAATAACCAAGTTATGTCAACCGGTTGCACTAAATCTAGTTGCTTAAATGTAAAAAGTTATATACATTGTTATGTTAAAGTAAATTAATATTACTCTTTAGATTTAAGCAACTAGGTTTAGTGGAACCAGTTGACATAATTTGGTTAAGTAAATTCAACATTTCATTTTAGTTTGTTAATTACTGCAGGTAAAATTAAGTAGAAGCAAGTTTCCTACACAACACTGATACAAAAGTCAAAATCTTTGTGGATGTACTGACCTATTGCTCAAATGAATGAAAAAGCACAGAGCATTCTTCACTGCGTTGTTCTCTGTGATGTTTAAGGGTTAAGTAAACACATCAGAGTCGGTTTTGTTGGTTTTATTCAAAAGGAAAAACAAGAACGTTGGCCTCATATCCTGGAGGATTTACAGGAAACTCTCTGCACCGTCACAACCCAACAGACAGATGTTTCTCCACTTCCTGTTAGCCCACCAGGCTAAGAAGGGCTCAGATGTTTTGTTATCGGTTGAGCAAACAGCATTTAGTCTTTTCTCTTCTTTTTAAACGTTTCAACCATTCACCGGTGGTCTGATCCCACCTGATGCCTCCTGACTGTAAATAAAAATGCTATTTTGCTTCACCATGGAGGTTCCTCCCAGTCATTACCAGCCTCCTGGTTCACCCCAATTAAACATGAGCTCTGGATGCCCTTTATGAAACATCACCGTCCTCATGACAAATTAAACATTGCCATTAAAGCCAAAGATTGGATTGAAAGACCCTCTTTCTCTACCTCCCCCACCCACCCAGTCACCCTTCTTCTGTGTCTCTCGCCGGCGTTCTTAAGTGTTCTTGCAGTGAGAAATAACCCTAGCTCTAATTAGCAGGAAGGTTGAATCTCCAGACTGATGTGGTTCAGGCTAATTTGTCTGGATTATTACCTGGGTGACATTCAGATCTGCTGCCTTTACATATTTGTAGGATCTATTCTCTTATAGCAGACTTTGGACTGCAGCAGAGAATTGATTTTAGAACTTATTCTGTTATGGTTTTTGTCACGTTACAGTGAAGGAACAGAAACAGATGAGGGAGGCAGGTTACTAAATATGAGCTAAAATAAGCTTTAAGCCACAACATAAAAATAAACAAAGCAAAAGGGAAAGCAGAGACACAAAGGGAGATAAACCAGGTCTAACTGGGAAAGAATGGTCTTAAATATACTGGGGGGGTAATACCGGGGATGAGGAGCAGCTGATGGATGACAGGTGAGCTGAACGAGAGGGAAATGGGACAAATGATGACACAAAAATAAAGAAGATGAGTCCAGAATCCTGAGTCCACATTTTAGAGACAAAGATGAATTGTAATTCAAACAAAAGCAAATCAGCTCTTAATCATGCTTTCACTATTATCAAAAGGTTTATTAATAAATAATTTGTTGAAAATTAAACTAAAAGCTAAGATTTACATGTGAATTTTCCTCTACACTACATTTGTTACCTATAGCTGGTTTTATTTACATAATGCTGCCATCCTGATGAGAGAAACAACCAGGGGCCTCATTTATTTATTTTAATTCAGTTTATTTACAACAATTAATTTTATGTAAATAGTAAATTTTATTATTTTCAACACAATTCCTCTCAAGATATTTTAGAAAGCAAACATTCCTATTGAACCTTCTTATTAAAGCTGCAACGGCAAATTTGGAAAACAAATTAGCTTAAAACATTTTTTAAGCCTCTTGACAACGTTCTAACACCGTATAGCTATAAATATATTGTGGAGAAAAAAAATAAAGTGGTTCTCTCGCATTTGTCTAAAAACCTCCACCAATGATAAATGGCCTGTATTTGTATAGCACCTTCTTAGGGTTCTACAACCCCCCAAGGCGCTTCACAACACAATCAATCATCCATCCATTCACACACACATTCACATGCTGGTGGGGATGAGCTACGACGTAGCCACAGCTGCCCTGGGACACACTGACAGAGGTGGGGCTTGCCATACACTGGCGCCATTGGTCCCTCCGACCACCACCAGCAGGTAAGGCGGGTTAAGTGTCTTACCCAAGGACACAACGACAGTGACAGACTGAGCGGGAGGCGAACCTGCGACCTTCCGATTGCAAGGTGGCCACTTAACTCCTCTGCCACCATCGCCCATATACACGTTTCAGACCAAAAGCAATTATTGGACCATCCAGTTGTCGGTCTCACTGAATCGCCACACTTCCCTGGGTCCTCCACTCATCGCACACTCACATATTCATCAACAGAACACCACTTGTGTGAGAGGTTCTCCTCTCAATAATATCAGAGAAGGAGAAACAGCCGGCTGCTACCACTTCAACTTCAGGACAAACTACCAGAGTCCCAAACAGAAAAACACTGTTTGAAGTCATGGACAACAAAAGATGTTTGGCCTTAGAAAACGGTGACTGGTATTTAGCTCTATCTTGTTTCCTCTGGCAATGTGGGTGTCTGGTTACGGCAGAAGCGTCTCAGGGAAGATACCCAAGGGGAGGGGTGAGTGTTCCGTGACTGTGTTTGTATTCGAAACCTGCTTGTTTGCAGATTTGCTATAACAGCTTTAAACAGGTCATTGAGTTCTGTTAATTATTCCAATTAGTACAACTTTTCCTATGCAGATTGTATGGAGTCACTGACTTTACACCAATCCCTCACTCTAAGCCAGTGGTTCCCAAACTGGGGTCCGGGACCCCAAAATTGAGGAGGAGTCCCCACAATTTTGTTTGTGCTGTGGTTGTGAGGTTAGCAAGATTTTAATTTATAAAAATTACATTTATAAAATCCCAATAACACATTCCTGGTCCTGGAGGGCCGGTATCCAGCACGTTTTAGTTTTAACTATGCTTCAACACACCTGATTTCAATCAGCAGGTGATTAACAGGCTTCTGCAAAGCTGATGAGCTGCTGCACAAGTGATTTTTCAACCACTGCAGAGAAACCACTACAAAGTGCTGGATCCTGGCCCTCCAGGACCAAAATTGAATATCCTTGAATAATCAAAACTCCATATAAAAGTTATAACTCTGTATGACTGTATATAGTTTATAAATGATCACATTTAATGTGGGGGTCCGGGCTGGACATGGACAAGGGGGTTCTCAAGAAGAAAAGTTTGGGAACCCCTGCTCTAAGCAAGAATGTAGCGACAGTGGAGAGGAAAACTTGTTGGTCTTGTTGATTCATCAGAGAAGGTTTTGAGGAGGTAGTGGCTGTATTAACTTTTGCGATTAGTTTTTCACGCCCTCATTTTTCTTCTGAACTGTTGCTGGTGCCAGTCTTCAGGCATCATGACGTCACAGTGCTACCAGTGACATCATGATGACCTTTTTATTTCATATAACGGATGGGGGTGAGGGGTCCTCAGTTTTTTTCTTTTTTCTTTTGGGGGAGGGAGGTTACTTGTCAGATGATTTATCTTTGTGTTGATGGAAACATGCCGGGGTTACAAATTTCTTGAAGCGCCTCCACTTGTTTTCCTGTTTTTTTCCTGCTGTGCACACCTCAGTTTTAGTTTGCCGATCCTGGTCTAAAGCTGTCTTTAGTGTCAAGAATAGATTTTCATTTTCCAGTTTTTCACAGAGACTTGTCCTTTTCTGAAGCCTTTTCTGGTAAAATTCAAGTTCTTTAGTCAAACTTGTTTCCAGGTTTTCACAAACAGAATTCTTTTCTTTGAGCTGCTTTTCAAAGCTCTCCAGCTGCCCATCACTTGTGAGATTCAACACTCTCAGAGATCAGGTGGCCGACGATCACTCTGAGTTCAGAGTTCCCCATGTCAAATCTTCAATCTGCTGTTTGAGATTAGCATTTTCCTGGATTATCTCTGTGTGTATTTGTCCAGGTCAGGTTCATGGTTTAGTCTAATCTGTTTTTCCTTGGCAAGACTATTTTTCAGTTCTTCACAATATGAAGACTTTTCTTGGATCCTCCGTTTCAAGCTCTCCGGCTCCCCAGACAGCTTCTCGTCTGCAGATAAATTTGAATTTTGTTGGACTGTCTCACATTGGGGAGACTCTGCATCAACATACATCTGCTCACAGATTTGTTCGTTTTCACAATCAGAGTGAAAGTTAATCACTGAATTGAAGTCAGCTTCCACTTGTAGAAAAATATCTTTTGTTTGAAATCTTGCTGTTCGTCATCTGAGAGAAACAAGGAGCTTGTTGCATCTTAGATGGGCATCCAAAGATCTCAGTGTGCGTCTGAGGCATGAATGAATGTTATGAGTGGAGCTTGTTGATCAAAAATGTATTTATTTATTTATTTATTCATTCATTCATTCATTCATTCATTTATTTATCTATAGCACATTTCTAACATTTATGGGTAATTTTAATTTGTGTGCAGAGCAGCTTGTGCTGTGTGCAGGTGTTTGTGTGTGACTTTAATTAGAACGAAAACATCTGAGAAATTAACAAGACATCTCTCCTACACACACACACACACACACACACACACACACACACACACACACACACACACAAAAGTATTTCACTAAGGAAAAGTCTGATTAGGCTTGTGCAATATGCAAAAAGTTATCAGATGACAAAATTGAAGTGAGAGGAGAAGAGCTCGGCATCTAACAGTTACGCCTTTAATAATCAGCAAAGATGTTCGTAAATAACATCTGTGATGTAATTATTCCTTTACCCTCTGATCAGATGTATACAAAGACACCAAAGAGTTAGAAAAAGGAGACGTTAACAGCTGATTAGCTCATAAATGTTTTGAGTTTCTTCTCTACTAGTTTCTAGAACTAACTGGTGATATGTCTGCAGAGAAGAGTTAGGTGGTATAATAATCACACCATTTCAAACAGACCATTGTACAAAATGAAAAAAGTAACTGAAGAGGTATTTACAATGTCATTAAGCACACCTGAGCAGAAAATAAAGAGGTTGCAATGAATAGACAGGTGAGTGCTTTAATAACCCATAAAAGACACAAAATGTGAATTACAGCACCAACTAATCATGTGTTCTTATTGAGCCATTCAATCAAACGTTGTCACCCACCCTGCACCATAAAGCTCAGGCCCCTGACCTCCCAAACCCACGGCCTCATCCCCAGCTCTCACTACCAGTTCAAATCAAATGCATATTTCACGTTTCTCCTCTGACCATCTAAAAAGCAGAAACACCCTCCATCTGGAGACGTTATTACTTATACTAAATCACAGATTGCTCTACAGACAAATTGGTGGAAGCTGGACAGGCCGGACTATAAGAGTGAAATAGTCCAGTTATTTCACCGCTCAGCAAACAAGCTGCACCAGAGAGGAGATCCACACCCCAGTAAGAGCCTAATGGAGGGTTTACAACTATGTTTACTAGTCTTAAACATGTCATAAACAACCCTAATAGGGTCAGCTCTGCATGTCTGGGGTCAGTGCCAACATCAGTAAGAGCAGGCGAGCAGGAGAATCACGGCTTGGTGTGATAAAATCCTCAGAGTGTATGCACTTACCGTCCTCAGTTTAAGCTATGTACATATCGTATTTCACTTAGAATATAAACTGTGAAGTGGGAAATATTGACTGTATGTCACCTGGTAAATGTCAAACACTGACATTTACAAGGACAATTATGAGAATGGAAGCACATACATTTCTTACGAGTGTCGCACTGCAGTTACATTCAGGGTCAAGTTTCAGACAGCTGCTGGGGTGGGGGGGAAGGGATGCAGGACTCAATATTCACTCAAAAAGGTAGGAATTATACACATATAATAAGCCATGCACGATTACAAATGTATTTACGTTAAAATTTTTCCATGCAGAATGTGTGTGTGTGTGCACGCGTGATTGTGTGTGTGTGTGTGTGTGTGTGCCTTTGGTGTTATTCCTCTGGCTTGTGTGTGTCTAGACATGAATCCAGATGACCAACATGTACGTCAGTGTGTCTGACTCATTAGGACACATTAACAGTGTTTTCATTGGGGCTGACGCCAACGTCTCTGTCTCATCCCCAACGAGAAGAGACGTAATGACAGCACATGCACACACACACAGGGCAGGAATAGCTCCTCTAAACGTTGCAATGTAGCTGAAGAATTGTGTGTTTGACTGTTTTTTTTTTTCTTTTTCATCTGTAGATAACAGAATTTCAGTGTGACACACTCAGAACTCCTTACTTTCTGCCCAAGGCTGTGTTAATTGCAATAATTTGTTGTGACAATTGCACAGCAGCAAAAGAAGAGAACATAAAGGGCTGAGCTTGAGTGTGTTTGTTGTTCAACACATCTTGTCATTTCTCAGCAGTGATTGAATTAGCAACAAGAGTTGTGTCTGGCTATAATCAATCATTACCCCGACTCCCACGTCACCCAACATCACCTAAACCAGATTTTCTTCTCTTCAGGACAAAATGCTTCTTGATTGTGTTGCACACGTGTCTATAAATATTTCTCACCGACTATTGAGTTTAAGGATTTTTTGTTCTTTCACAACCTGATTGTGTGTGCGTGCGTGCAGGTGTGTGTGTGTGTGTGTGTGTGTGTGCGTGTGTGTGTGTGCGTGTGTGTGCGTGCGTGTGTGTGTGTGTGCGTGTGTGTGTTTGCGTGCGTATGGGTGTGGGGATAGATATGTTAATAATTTATCTTCATCAACAACAAGAAGTAGTTAAGTAGTTACTGAACAAAAGAGAAGTATCTGGTGTGACCACCCTCTGCCTCCAAAACAGCATCAGATCTTCTAGCTAAGGAACTGGGCTGGTAGCTTGTTGGAGAACTAACCACAGATCTTCTGTGGACCTAGGCTTCCTCACATCCTTCTATCTCTCCATAGAATCCCAGACACACTCCATGATGCTGAGATCAGGGCTCTGTGGGGGCCACACCATCACTTCCGACTTCTGGTTCTTCTTTACACTGAAGATAGTCCTGAATGACTCTGGCTGGGGTCACTCACTTTACATTTAGTAAACTGATAAAAATAAACAATCATTATTTATATTTCTGAAAACATTCTTTGTTTACAGCATGTTTTCACACCTGCCTAAAACTTTTTCACAGTACTACGTGAACACAACAGCAGGTCTTTCCGCTTTTCGTTTTATTCTCCACATTGTTAATGAAGGAATCTACTGGAGTTCACTCTTAAATTGAAGGTAAGTGTTGTATTGTGCTTATGAAGGTATAAGCAGTTATGTAATTATTTAAATATTTGTTGTTGGTAGATTAGACCTGGATATTCTGAGCTGTAGCCCTGACAAATGCTGGGTAGTTGTAGAGTATTGGTAGCGCGACAAAGTGACCAAAACACAGATAATCACTGAACAGGTGCAAACACACACTGGGTGTGTTGAACTGCTAGTTTTTGTTAAAGGAAGTGTTCCACACGGTAGTTAAATCGTAAGCTAGTTTTGTTGCACATCAGCATCACTGAGCATCTCCATCATCATCACCACTCACACATATAAATGCATCCATACAGTACTGTAGGCTGTGAGCAATAACCAGTCGCTCAATACCTTGTTGCACACACAAGGAGCCAGCCATGTGATTTGATCTCAGGCACATCCTAAACCAAATGGCTTGTTTCTAGTATAAATGATATAATGACTGAAGCTATACTAAACACACACACAGAACGTCCGTGTGGAGCTCCGTTCTGCTGAACCTGTACATAATGTCATGTCGGAGCCTGAATCAAGTTGATTGTTGTGCTCAGGGTCATTGCTGGTGGCAACAGTCAGACAGGGGGCATTGCTCGCCGCGGTGCCGCGGTGCTTTGGTGATTTGTAAGCCGATTTGTTCCTTTATTTCCCCTGGCCGTACACATGCAGTCACACAGCCCTTATACTCACACAAACACACTCGCACAGACATAACAAGCAAAAACACGCAAAGGCCCTCCCAAAGGACAATCTGTTCTGAATCACATTACAGCCATTTCCCATTCTGTAGGTGGGGACCGGCCCCAGCAGAAATCAAATATTTATCATGTTGTATTAACCCCCTCTGCTGCCCTGCACACGTACACCCAAACACACACTATCAGCCCTCGCACTGGTGCTACACACTGAATTCATTATTCCATTAGGCCATAGCTCAGCCAATGCAAACGGTGTGAGTGCAAACAGATGCACATAGTTTAGAATGTATCTGTTTGTAACCATGGATCTACACACACACACACACACACACACACACACACACACACACACACACACACACACACACACACACACACACACACACACACACACACACGACAGCAGCCTGCTCTTGTTGGGTCAGTTAGCTTTAATGCTGTATGTTATAAATAATATAAATCACATCTACTTCTTCCATTGATTGCACATTACAGTCTGTCTGCTCTACCGCTGATCATTTTTCTTCCTGTCCGTCTCAGAGGAATGCAAAAAGTTTCCTGGCAATCAGCTTGCTCAACTGTTAAATGATGAGACAATGAAGGCACCATCACTTACCTAGACTCGTTCTATTTCTTAGTTTTGCTGTTTCTAGTTGACTTTGGAAATTTTGCAACCATACCTGGTTGATGGTCCTGAAAGGGGACTATAGAGTGTCCCTCTATGGGGGACTGAGTCACTCCTGCTTGCTTACATCCTGCTCTGCTAGTCATCTGCGCTCTCCTCCACCGCCTGTATAGGGTTGCAGGAGAGTGTCCACATTAGAGGTGATTGCTGCATCTTCACGCGCTCTTGGCGTTGCTCCCGCTGTCCGGCCCGCTCGTCTCTTCCTCGCAGCCACCCAGTACACCACTACAGGTTGCATCAGAAATAGACTACTATTGTGTTACCCTGCTGGGTCACCTTTAAGAAAAAGACAAACCCTCATTCTCAATTTGATATGATCTAAATGGACTCTACAAAGAAAGTTATGGTTTATTTGAGTATTTTGGCTTAAAATGTACATTAATTTAACTCTTTAATGTTAAAGACATGCACAAGGTCTGTTATCTTCTTCTGATGGTCTCTGTGTGGACTAGAGAGAAGAGAGAGGAGCCACACACACACACACACACACACACAGAGCTGTCTCCTGGTCCCATCCCTCTCCTTCGATGTGGATACCTGAATCGACCATACTTTTTTATAATCAATGTGCTTGTTGTCATAGTGATACAACTGCATCCTTCACTTTTCTGTGTCCTGAAATGTGATGATTAAGTTATTACCCAACAAGCAGCAAATGTAAGGTCTGAATATCATCATCATCGTCATTAACAACAACTTTATTTATAAAGCACTTTTCATCGACCATAGAACAAACCAAAGTGCTATACACGCATTAAAGGAGAAATTAAAACAACAATCAACCCTGCAAGGGCCAACAGAGCTATACATACAACATATAAAAGCAAGAGATGTAGCTAAGACAACAGGACAAAAGATATCTCAATTATCTAAAAATATAACTAAAGAGCATGACGAGGGAATAACATAACATAAAAGTGAGTCTTCACCCAACTCTTAAAAACTGGCAGTGAAGGTGCTTGTCTGAACTCAAGCGAAAGGCTATTCCACAGCTTAGGGGCCAAGACTGAGAAAGCCCTGTCTCCCATAGTCGTGCATTTCACGTGTCTTGCCGTGGCGACCTAAGTGCGCATGAGTGCATATCATAAAGAGTTGTTCCCATTCTGTCTACTCTGTACCGATTTTACCCGGTTTGGTGGATGTTTGATTACTTACCCTGTGTTTGAGTGGTTAGTAAACTTCTCAGTTTGAGTTTTGGGCATTCATGTTTGCACAAGAAACTGTTCAGATGGGCTGTGATTCACAGGGGGTTTGCTCCTGATTCCAGAGTGCTGTTATCCTGCATGTTTTAGATGTTTCTCTGCTCCAAAGCAACAGGTTCACTGACTTCTTCAGCATGTGCTTGTGCTCTGCAGAAGCCTGTTGACCACCCTCTGATTAAAATCAGTTGTGTTGATGCACAGGAAAAAATGTACAACACGAACGATGGTGCCCCCCCCCACAGGCATTTAGGGCCCACGGTCGTAAAGACTGAAAAGTTTCTCCTTTGCAGACATCTGTTAAACTGAAATGTATTTTGTTGTTGTTTAATTTTTTTCAATATTCAGGAAACAATTAGTCTTTCGCCGGCCCCGCCCCCAGAACGGCTATTGTCCAATCACACATCATAGCAACCATTACTATCCGACAACTCCAAACAAAATGATGAAGCTAAGCCTAATTTATACTACTAAGCATTAGCCTCGATAGTAGTCGTGTCTCCTTCGTTCCCCTTAAGAACCTCCTCATCGAGCTCAACCAGCAACAGCCAAGCATGAGTGCTCCCCCTGCCCGCGGCTGGGCGGAGGTCCGCCTCCCAGACTATCCAAGACCCTTTTAGATAAGACACACCGTGCCGGCAAATCAGTGTAATATTACCTCAACCATGTCTCTTATAAAGTTAAAGTCCCAAGTATTCATCACACACTGGTGAAATTACATCTCCGCATTTGACCCATCCCAGCTGTGGCTGCGCTCCGGAACTATTTGGTGGTTTAACCCCCAATCCAACCCCTTAGTGCTGAGTGTCAAGTGAGGAGGCATTGGGGCCCATTTTTTCAAAGTCTTTGGTATGACCCGACCGGGATTCGAACCCCGATCTCCCAGTCCCAGGGCGGACACTCTACCACTAGGCCACCGGAGCTGGTTAAACTCACATTAAGCCTATTGGCGCAACAACGGGTGGTGTCATGATCACGTGATGAATTAATGCCGAGCTCCGGCCGGGAACTATTTAAAATGAAAGTAAACACGGGCTTAAGTTTCTTTTTGTTAACAGAACCAGCTGAGATGGTAAACTGGAGTGATGCAGAGCACCGGGAGCTTTTAGAGCTGCCTGCAGCTCAGATCATCTGACAGACATCTGACAGCTCACAGGGACACCGCATCGCCGCCACCGCTCACCGATCCACGTGATCCCGGACGCCGCCTTCTCCCGAAACTCCCAACTCCTTGTTCCCTGCTACGCTTCACTCAGCAGAGCCGACACTAATATATCCCTCCACTGCATACTGTAACCCTTTTGCCTCGATCTGGATGATATTGAGGAGGAATTGCTCCAAAAAATGTCGCTGACATGCATCTGTCTACTTCTTTCCATCGCGGAAATCTGCGGAGCTGCAGTATTTGATCCACTTATTGTCGGACTTGGCAACAGTAACTAAGGGGGGCGGGGCTTGGCAAAAGGACAATTGATATATTTCTATATTAAATTGTGGAAAGAGCTTTTTCTAAACAAGGTTTAGAGTTTCACATGCAGGCCCTATTTCCTGCATTAGCTGCCAATAGAAAATAGACGGGAAATGCTCAGATTAGAAAATCCTGACAGATCTACATCACACTGTCACTTAACATTCATGGACTCACCCATCTTGACTCACAACGTGGAAGGCTGTTGTTGGTTTAGCGTCCAGGAAACAGCAGAGAACGTCTCAGCTAGTAGAAGCTAACTGTTAGCATTAGCAACTCCACCACACAGCAGAACTCCTCTAGGCTTGTGTTATTTGTGGAGCTAAAACATCAACGTTGCAGAACAAACAGAGTCAGTGGTAGAGTCGTGTTGCTGTTAGCCAATCAGAGGAGAGATGTCCAAATATCAGGAAATAAGACTCTCAAACCTGCCGTGTTCAGCTCACCTTTGATCTGGCTCACTTCTAGTTGCTGAAACAGGAGCGCGAGAGCTTTTTTTCCCCAGAGATCGACTCAAAAGACACGTATTTACTAGAGACCACTGTAGATGTGTTGATAAAATGAGTGAACTCGGTCTTTAATTTAGAAATTTAAACATAAATGAAAACATATTTCTCATGGGCCTGCATGGTGGCGCAATTGGCTAGCACTGCTGCTTTGCAGCAAGAAGGTTGCAGGTTTGAATCCCAGCTGCAGACTTTTTGCATGTAGTTAGCATGTTCGCTGCATGGATTTTGTCTTGTTTCCTCCAACGGTGTGTTTTGGGATGGCTCTTATTTTGTCTTTTTGTTTCTTTATGCATGCATTTGGACGCTCGTCTTCGTCTTTGTCCTCCACTCTCAACACTGGAGGGTAAGAAGGTAATTAGCAGCAGTGAAAAACAGCAGCAGCGTCTCCCACCAACATTCATCTCAGTCCAGCTGCAACAAAAGCCAACTGGCCAGGCGTCCACCTCTCCTGGCTGCGAGGTGTTAAGGGCAGATTTATGGATGTAAATATTTTGTCTCTTTGACTTTGGAGATAACTCCCGCTTTATGAGATCATATTTCCACCCGTTCTTTTCCTACATTAGGTGAAAACTGCACTTAAAACTCCACCATTTAATTATTTGCACCAGCCCAATAAATATGACTTTATGGTGCTCATAAATCAAGCAAACAAAAACACACTTCAAACTGTTAATCTCACACATTCCACCGTAAAGCAGTATCAATAAAGAAAGTGTTTTACACCAAATGTGCACCACTGAATACCTTAAGTAAATGTAATAAACACAGCAACCATGCTGTATAAATCTCACATGCCACACATTGTTAATTTGATGCATTAGGCAATAATTTGTTATAAATAATTGTTTATTAGCAGACCATTCTACCAAGGCATAATGATAGGTACTTAGCAAGTTTTAAGGAAGGTTCCAATCAGCACACAACTTCCTAGCAGCATCGGCGTTCTTTTAATTTATTTATTTTTTAGGAAAGAACCAACTTTTCCTCCTCTAAGCAATAAAAGAAGGAAAAAAACTGTTCCAAGTCCTCTTTGTAATAAAATAAACAGTGTTGGGTTCTTCTGGTGTCATTTGGTTAAATTCCCTCAAAACCAAACATCAGATTATTTGGATTATTTTAATCTAACTTCATGCATGTCCTTATTTTGGTTTAAAGAAAGAACATCAATGGAATGTGCAGCCATGATGTTTGTAGTCCATCCCCAGTCCACACTCCTCCATCTTTCCACTTATTTATTAATCCACTTCATTTTATTCACTCGCTCTCTTGATCAATAAGTAATTCATTTTGTTAGCGGAGGGAAAACAGACTTCATAATGTCTCCAACACTCACCGGTGCTTCTTACTTTCCTTCTACTTTCGTTTGAAAGCTTTACGTCTACCTTGGAAACAACGAGGAAAGGAGGTGAACAGAAAAGTCTCCCTGATCCGTCTGAAAAGTGAAAGAATCTATTCTTTGCTTCAGTCTTAATAATACAGTTTAATACGACTCTGTTGATATGAAAACTTTTACTTACCCCACTCACTGTACTGAGGAAAAGGGTTAGTTCCCTATTTTTTCCACAACTTGCCTTTTATCACATAAAAACAGATTCTAGATTGTGAAATAATCTAATCTTGATTAGTTTGAATTTAGATACCCGTGTGTGGCCAAACTAAAGGACTCCAACGGCTATAGACGACCCACTGGCTGCACCTTAGACAGCCCTGCTGTAGGTGCAGAGGGACAGCCCTGTGACTTAAACTAGAACATGTTTTAATTCCCACACTAACACCACTTTTCACAGATGGAGCCATGTAGCAGATCACACCACCACCACCACCGTGGCCCTGGTTTCCTCCATTTCCTCCATAATAACATGATTCATATATCTGATGTGGCCCAGATGGATCATGAAGACGCATTACTTCCCATTCTTCAAGCGAAAGCATTATTATGCCATGTTGTTGTTGTTGTAGCTGTTGTTAGCGCTGCTGTGTTAGTGTAGCGGTCACCCTATTTCTCTCTTTCAGGTGAACCATGGCTGTGAGATTGGACGGGGCAATAGAAAGAGAAATCACACCAGAGAGGAAAGGAAATCGGATCAGCGAGCACAATAAAGCAGCAACTCCAAAGAAAATGACCCGCGAAGCTAAACACACACTACCACCTCTCTGAATTTGTGTGTGTGTGTGTGTGTGTGCGTGCGTGCGTGTGTGCGTGTGCATTACTGAAATATATTTTAAGAGAAGAAGGACTGCGATACATATAACTACCGGCTGTCGCTTTGTTTGCTTAGTCTCGTGGCAAAATGGAGGACATACATCGTCTCTTATTGCATGGGTGGGGGGGTTGGGGGGCAATGCAATTCCAGTTGCCCTTGGGTGTGGCGTGGCGCTGGTCACTCGGGGAGTGTGCTGCAGGAGCCACATGGTTCAGATAGATCACATCAATTTACAGCAAAAACAATACACCTTCACCAGCTCTCCTTTCCTCATTCGTTATTCCTTTTTCCTTTTTTCTCCACCTGCTGAGCTTCACTCCATCATCACGGCACAGAAGAACCCAACCCATGCCTCCTTTTGTAACTTGATTAATGAGTTACTCACATAAGTGTCATGCATTTTTACATTTCCCTATCATGCTTCTTTTTTGTTTTTGGTTTGTTTTTTGCTTCTAAACTTTATTTTATTTACAATTTCCCAGCTGGTTTACTCTATAAAGAAATAAACTGTTATATGAGCATTGAGATTGATGTAAATCAGAGTCAAATGGACTTTGTTCTCTACTAAAACCCATTTATTTCCATTGTTTAGTCATACTCAAACCAAGTCTGAACCTCTGACTTCACTTTACTGTCTGAAAATGCAAATCACTGCTGCCCCTCTGTGGCCATTTGTAGAACTGCATCATAAAGGCTGATAAAACAAATGAAACCATGCACAATATTTTCATTTGACAGCTGAGTAACCCGACAATGTAAAATCTAATTCAAACAGTTTTAAAATCATGTAAATTAAAACATTTCACTTAACCTAATTTATTTTTTAACTATATATAATTAGTTATGCTTTTGTAGAGAAATCTAACTTATCAGTTACTTAAAAATTGCTTCTTAATGACCTATTCTGTAAAAAACAAAATCTAGATTATTGTAAATATTTGTTATTTCTAAGAAATCATGTGGATTAGTGAGTGGCACCAGCATCACCTCCTTATGCAGATTAGTGATTTTTCTAACCCTCTATGGTCCATGACCTGACCCAACTGAACCCTGTTTCTAGACTTTCTACTCTTTAGTCACCCTGACACGTTATTTTAGGTTTTCTATCTTGATCGTTCCTTATTCCAGCTCTTAACCCTACTTATGTCATTTTCAATGACAACTGACATGTTGAGGCCATGCATTTATTTGAGGGTTCTCTGCATAATTGTGCAGATATTTGTTCTAGAAAAACAAAAAGCAGATATGTTGCAAAACAGCCCCAGTACTGATCCGTTAGATTTAAGATGAAGAATCTGCAGATACCAGGTCACGGCTCTTTAATGGCATTATTTACTTCTTTTTAAAATCAAATCATGTGGGTTTCTGTAGGCGATCACAGAGCTTGTCTCATCATTTCTCTAAACCGACGTTTTAATGTTACCTGGTCATTTTATAGACACTGTTTTAAACAGCAGCTGTTTCTGGTTCTTATTTAGAAACTCCAGCTGGTGATATTCACAAAACCAACAATAACTGTCAATTATTTATCCAATTTATACCAATTATTTTATCTTATTTTGTTTATGACTCTTTTGAAATTTAAGTTGTTTGATTGTTCAACATTAAACTGACAAATCATCAATAAATCTTATTCACATCAGAACTTTGTGACACTGAAAAGCATATAATTCTGTTAGTTTTCATATTTCCTGGTAAATGTTTAATATATTAGAGCAGAATACTGATTTCATTTGCTGGGTTTTACCTTGTTTTGTGTACATGAATGCATTAAAGTTTACTATGAATTATCAGTTCATAACCAAGTCAGGTCATTTTTTCAGTGGTTTTGTTGCATGTCTCAGAGCGTTCTCACCAGCTGGATGTAAAAATCACAATCATGATGATTTTAGTTAAAGGTAATGCATACGATGTTTCTGAATTTCAGGAAAGAACCGCCCTCTCCACATTGTGAAAAATGCACATGCGCAACACTCTACCAGCCCCTGCGAGGCATCGCCCAGTTATCCTTGTGCACGCTCTGTTTACAAGTAGCTGCTGGCCTTGCAGCACACGCTCACTATAGCAATATGGTGATATTTAACTTCTTCTAGCAGTAATCTGAAATGCATTTCTCCAAATATCATGCCATAGTTGAAAAGAGTCTCCTAAAAAACTCTGGTCTTACTTCTCACTTCGGAGGCCTTTCTCTTCTTATCATAGACTTCAAAGACACTTTTTCTCTTGCGACTCTCAGCCATTTTCAAAAGAACCCAGTGAGAACGGAGAGGTAGAAGGAATGGATGACGCGTATCGCTCTGCACAAACAGAGTGCGCATGCGCAGGAAGTGAAAACTCACCCAGGAGCGAGCATGTACAACGGCCTTGTGTAATAGGAGGATCTTTTGTGACGTCAATGTTTATGTTTTTCGCATTGCATCATGGGACCTGGGTGGCAACAAACAGCATATTTAGCCTATAATTCAATTGTTTGGCATGCTTGGAGGAGGATTTAGCGAAGCAGATGGATCATTCTTGCTGTGTAGTTGATCGTTTGGCCCGTGGGAGGCTTGATAAAAAGTTTTATTAGAATTTCCTCCGTAAAGGAGCGCGAAATAGATGATTGCGGGTGACCCGACTGTCTGAAGAAAGCCTGGATTCCTGCAGCAACGGAGTTTGTGTGGCTCATTTGATCATGGTAAGTGCTTGTAACTACGTATTTGTTAATAAGAGAAGATGCTTTTTAAAATATTCATCTTCGTGTAGTTTTATATCCACGGAGTCATTTAGTTTTCGCGTTCTGATTCAGGCGTCTCAGCCCATTATAATAATAAATAAATGAATAAGTAAAAAAAATAACAACACTGATTAATGAAGACTTACCCAGCTTTGCAGTCGCCATGAGGATTTATCCGTTTTCTTTGACAATCACCCACAGGTGATGTGAATCATGCTGACTCTGCTAGCCGGCCGGTGCCGACTTCAGCATGACCACGGCTTTTCCGAAGTCACGGCTTCCTGTTTTGCAGAACAGTTCAGCCAAACTTTCCTTGAAACACAATAATTGTAGACCTCCAGACGTTTGAAAGCCTTTAACTGTTCATGAGTGAAGGGTCCAGGGCTTTCTGTTGAATAGGAATAAATGTCTCCCCAGCAGCGTTGTGGAGAAAACACCGGCGAATCGGACCAACGGTTTCTGTCATCCCAGAGCTCAAATAACTTTATTTTTGTCTTCATTACAGATTTTAAGCTTCTCTCTAACCCTCCTCCTGTCTTTAGACGTTAAAGTGTTTATATTTTGGGGATTTCGCCCGTTAACTCGCGTGAAAGTGTACGTCGCGTATTGATATCAGGCCGTCTTCTGCCACACAGCCACTCGCGAATGCGCACAACGATGAAAAAAAATGTCAACAAAGATCCTCCTATAGCTTTACCAGAATAATTGACAGTTATGCGGACCAATGGTTTAGATGATCCACCCGGAAGTTAAGAACATCCCTCAATACCTTTATTATTGAAATCACCGATATTCAGCACTCGTTGAGTTGAGAAACACATTTATTCCTCCTGAGCTGAAAACTGTCGAAATAGGAGCATCAATTGAAACCTCAAACATAAAAAAGCATCAATCTGCAGGGCAGAGTGCTCACTTCCTAGTATAGCTGTATTAGAATGAAAACCATCAGAAACATATACTTAGACCATCATTTGGCTCTTTCTCCCAAGTTTTAACAGCAGATGTTTCCTGATAATACACAGCGTACATAATCCAGAGTTCATATTTTAGGGAGATTACAGCTGGGTCAGATTCAAGTCAGTGGGCAATATGGCTGAGCTATTTAGTTCTCATTCAAACATATTAGAGTCTAAATTATGAGACTAAATTTACATTTATCACATTAGAATCAATACAGATGATGACCATTAAAATAGCCAGCATCAGGCCTATTTAGGATGAGAATTAAAAAATATTGTAAAAGATTCAGATCGTCCACAAACAGGGACAGTGCTGCTATAAAAGCAGAGAAGAGCTGCTACAGAGGCCAGATGTCTAAACACACATATGTGTTATTTAGTTCAGGGTGATCATTTTCATTCAATTGTTTTTGTTATTTGGAGCTCAAATCAAATTTAAATAAGCAACTGATTAATTTGACAGCCCAGCTGAGCAGCACCAAATTGTCCTCCTAACCTTTATTATTCACATGTTCTAAACGGAACATGCAAGATGAAATGAAACAAGTAGATATAAAACCACATATAGTATTGCATTTTTTATTTTTGTTTGCACATTTCTCCATGTAAAAACTCAACCCAGTGTCCTTCTCTCTCCCTTCTTGCTTCTAATCGATCCCTCAGAGGCTGGGGGGGAAAAAAGGAGCCTGGAATAATAGCTTAAACTGAAGTATTACTTTAATACCTCAATAGAAATAACCTGATTTCAACATTTTGAAAGGAGCAGCATGAGTTGCCCGAGGCAACATTGTAATGTGTGCATGAGAGTCTATGGGCTGTCACTTCAGATTAGAGAGCAGCCTGAGTGTGCCTGTGATGGAGAGGCAACAGGGGTAATAGGGGTGGAAGGAATTACTGTTCGTAAAATCACACCAGAGTGGTGAGGGCAAACTATGAAAGATGTCAGTTTCAGCTCAGACTTGGTTTACACCATTTGGCCCTGGGTTGCATTGTGTAAATGTGTGTGTGTGTGTGTGCGTGCGTGCGTGCGTGCGTGCGTGCGTGCGTGCGTGTGTGTGTGTGTGTGTAAAATTTTGACAGGATTTTATTTTCTAAAATTCTGGAGTGTGAGGCTGGAGCTCTGGCTCATGAATGGAACAGGTGAGTGGAAACTGTAAAGCAACACTTCAAATCTTCTGAGTAGAAACATAATGGATTAGATTTTTACAGAACGTTTCAAGGCATCCAAAGCGCTTTACGGAGAATCCATCATTCATTCACACACTGCTGGAGATGCTCAACTACATCATAGCCACAGCTGCCCTGGGGCAGCCTGACAGAGGCCAGGCTGCCACTACGCCATCGCTCCCTCTGACCACCACCAACACAGGTAAGTCAGGTAAAATGTCTTCCTCAAGGACACAACAGCAGAATTCCAAGGAATTGAGCTGAAATTCAACCGGCAACCCACTGATTACTGGACAAACCTACACCTCCTGTTGCCCCTAAAAATGTTGCAAACAATCAACATCTTAACAAAAAAAAGGCTCAAAATGTCATGGTCTTTGTCTTCAACTAGCACCTAAACCACTGGTCCCTTATGGCTTCTCCTGCAGGTGAGGGTCCGCAGGTCTTTTGGTCTTGACCGAGCTTCCTTCCTTGGGCAGTATAGTCAGAGTCAGTGCTGAAGAGAAATTTGTACATTTTCCTTGTTCTTCAGGTTATTCTTTCCCTCTCTGGAGCTCAGATTTTGTTTTCCTGTTTGGTGGCAGACAGCTTCTTCTAGGTGATCTACCTCCAACAATAGCAGTTATTTAACTTTCACAGGCATCTTTCATTTTGCAGACCATGTTTATTTCCATTTGCTGGGAAGGACACTACACTAACCTCCATATAGGAGGACATTTCTCCTGGAGTGTTTAGAAAAAAACCTGTATGATCCTGTCAGGAGGACCAGCGGAGTCCTGGTGGATTCTCGTGGCTTCAGAAGAAAGTCCACATAAATACAGTAACATCTCTCGCTCTTTATGTTTGTTTGGTCAACACGTGTCACTTGCAACATAAAAGCCTTTTAACCACTTTATTATTAGTGTCGACATTGCACTGGCGCTGTGTTCTTTCTGTTTGTTGATGGTCTCTCTCAGTCATACTGCTCTGACGCACCGTTTGGTTACTGTTGTAACATGGGAGTTTCCTCTTCTAAGGGTAAATTAAACTCTATCAGTTGGACCTTTGGTCTGACTTATACACACCTGAGTATGACTCGCTGTAGTGAACACAGGGCTGCCAACTCTCAAGCATTGGGTGTGAGACACACGCATCTGACCCTCTTCACACGCTCTCACGCTCAAGCAATATCTCACGCTGAGGAATTCCCCCGCTCTCACGGACAACGGAGGGTGTCAAAATGATCCGACTGCTCCACCACCTCACCATGTATGAGGAGAGGGGTGTGTTCCCTCTTCCTGGACCTCCTGTAGTCCACTATAACCTCCTTCCCGAGCGCGGCTGTGTCTGCAGCTCACCGCTCCCCCAGGGGATGGGTCAAATGCGGAGAACAAACTTCACACACACCAGTGTGTGTGACAACTAGTGGGACTTTAAATTTAACTTTGGTTTTGTTGGTATTCAAGACTAGGTTGTTGAGTGAACACCATTCTGTCAGATTTTGAACCTCCTGTCTATAGTGTGTCTCATCATTGTCTGAGATGAGACCCACCACGGTGGCATCATCTGCATACTTCATGACTAGATTTGAGAGATAGGTGGCAGAACACTCCCGTGTGAACATCCATCCATCCATCCATCCATAGTTTATTTATAAAGCACATTTTAAAACACAGCATTACAGTTGACCAAAGTGCTGTACATACAAGAAAAAACATGGTGAAGAGGGCTGGGCTGAGCACACAGCCCTGTGGGGTGCCTGTGTTAAAAATCAGGGTAGATGTAGAATTCCCCAACTTCACTGCCTGAGGCCTACCTGTTAGGAAGTCTGATCCAGTAGCACATTGATGTATGCAGTCCCATATTGTGGAGCTTCAGTGCTAGCCTTCCTGGATTGACAGTATTGAAAGCAGGAATAAAGTCGACAAACAGCACACGCACATAGGTGTCAGGTTGCTGCAGGTGAGACAGGACTGAGTGGAGTAGAAATGAGACTGCATCCTCTGTAGATCGGTTCTCCTTCTAGGCAAAGCCACCTTCAAAATAAAAGCATGTTTGAACTAACAACGTCTTCATTTAAAATTTTAAAATATAGTTACATCTAAAATATGTTCAGTGAATAATTCCATTTCAATTGTAAATAGGAAGTTTTCTTGCTATTATTGTGCTGATGGACCCATTTTTAAAAATAACTGGAAGTGTGTGTGTGTGTGTGTGTGTGTGTGTGTGTGTGTGTGTGTGTGTGTGTGTGTGTGTGTGTGTGTGTGTGTGTGTGTGTGTGGTCTACCCAGCTAAAAGAACCACAACGGCAGGATTTTCCTCACATCTTTTATTTTGCTTGTCCAATAAAACCAGCTGACTATAACCAAAAAGCGCTCACTCTCGGGACCTCGTTGTCCCTCCCCTTTTCTCACAAAAATATAGTTAGGACATATAAGACATGCCAGAAGAAAAATTAGTAAATACATCAAATTTATTTAAACTAGAGATTACAAAATAACAACAGCACTAACAGTCCTCACTTTTCCTGGGAAATCCGAGCGTCAACTAAAAACATGTTTCACCTCCATAAAACACCACCAAATGTGGTTTTAAAACAGAACTTCAGACTCTCAAATACACAAATTCAACATTATAATAACGTTTCGGTACTTTGTTCTTTGAGACGCATGAAATCATAAGTTAAATGGAGAATTTAACTGATGTTAGCTTACCGGGACCGTCCGGATCCAGACAACGCGGTCCTCCCAGCGGGTGGTGCTCCTCGAAGGCGGACATGTCTCCAGTCAGTTGAGTAGGTTGGTTCTTGGGTCTTCTTCAGCTATCCACAAACTTCTTCAGTGATTTCTGCTCTGTCCTCCTCTTGTGAATATTATAATTAATCAGAAGGAGGAGGATAACAGGGAACTGCACTTATAAAGTTAAAATATAACTGAAACAGTTCTTGTAAATTATTTCAAAGTAAAAAGCTACAGCATTTTGTTCTCTTTTCATTTATCGAAAAACCCAATTTACATTATATTTATGTAATTATGTAAAACTTACATGAAAATAAATTGTTTTTCCATATTTTATCAATTTCTTTGTTATGTTTTGCCGACAATTAACATTGTGGATTTTTTACATAGAAAGCTGTGATTACCGCATCCATTTTACCTCTGAAAAATTAAATCTGCCTTAATATCACTTAGTTTTTTCCTCTGCTAGACTAATGTGTGCCTTATGATTTTTATCTTGAGAGGTGCCATATAAAAGATAGTTTCTTTTTCTTCTTCTTCTTCTTCTTCTTCTTCTTCTTCTTCTTCTTCTTCTTCTTCTTCTTCTTCTTCTTCTTCTTCTTCTTCTTCATCATCATCTTCTTCTTCTTCTTCTTCTGCATCAATTTTTCCCATAGACATGTGCCCCCCTAGCCTGGCAAGCCATCCTATATATGTAAATATATAGTCTGGCCACGAACCACTGACGGCTCTCAGTCGTGAGGCGGGATCTACGGTTGTCTTTCAAAATGTCAGCACGCAATTGGATAGCGCTAGGACCAATCAGAGTGACGAACAACATGACGTAATCACGGCGACAGAAAAGCGGGAGGCTTTAATAGCGTCTAGCTTCAATGATTTCTGTCGTTTTTGTATGAAAAACAGGCGAATATCAGGTGTACTGGGACATTGCACTACTTTGTTTGATAAAAATAAGAAGCCGCTAAGTATATCAGACAGACTTACGCACGTTGGAGTCTAAATAATCCAATGTTGATGACAAAGCTGTTTCAAACGAACGTGTTTTCCGAGTTGCCGCCGTGTTGCTTGGGTTCGCGGCGTTCGCGGCCGCAGCGCTGACGTCATCGGCTACTCCCGCTCTGTGATTGGCCCATGATATAGAGCGCTGTGATTGGCCCAACCAAAACTATAGCGAGTTGTGATTGGATAGACACAGCAGTGGTTTGGGCTGCGAGGGTTCCAATGAAGCGTGCCTAGACCAAACTCTTCAAAGCAAGAATTGGTCTAGTTCACTAGGCTAGTGCCCCCCTTCATAGATATCATAAATATCACTACATGCCTTACCCGCGCTCGTCGTCGATTGGACGAACGTCCCTACGCAGCGGCCATTTTACCTCGGACAGCTGCCCCCTTTCGTAACATTGGTGTCAATGGTGCATGTACTATTTAAATAACTCTAACTTGCTCAATTTTCAACCGAATTTCAAATGGTTTGGTTTGTTATAAACGCCAGAGATGTGGCTGTAAAATATGATGGATTTGGCCCATTAATTTAAAAATGTTAAAGTATGTCCTATCAAGCCTATGTGCTATAAGGTTTGTAATACCATACCATACCACTTTATTTATATAGCACATTTAAAATACAGCAGGAGAGCTGACCAAAGTGCTGCACAGGCAGGTTCATTAAAAACAAAAATAAGAAAAAAAGCCATTAAAAGAACCATCAATGCAAGGCAGTAAAAGCAAATAAAAGCAGTAAAAACAATAAGAACAATAAAAAGAACAATTAAAAGCAAACAAAAAAGAAAACAAGTCACTGTTTAAAGGCCAAACTGTAAAAATAGGTCTTCAGTCGGGATTTAAAAACAGCCAGAGAGGCCTGCCTAACTGTAATGGGAAGTGAGTTCCATAGCATGGGAGCGGCATAAACAAATGCTCGTTCACCCCGTGATTTGTAGGACATCCGGGGAGTGCAAAGTAGAAGAGATCAGCCGACCTCAATGTGCGCATGGGTGCATAGGGGGTGAGCAGGTCGGACAGATATGGAGGTGCTAAGTCATGTAGTGCTTTAAACACAAATGTCAATAATTTAAACCGTACACGGAAAGTAATGGGGAGCCAATGGAGACGTACCAAGACCGGGGTGATAATGCAACCCGCTTGTAAATCCGTTAATATTTAATCGAGTTAAGAGTGTTTTTGTTTAAGTTGTTCACTCACCTTCCATCTGCTACCATTGAGAACGGAACGTAAGTTGTCCGAGGTAAGATGGCCGCCGTGTAGGGACGCTGTCAACTCCCAGTTAGGGCATCTAGTGATATATATGATATCTATGCCCCCCTTCACACGCACACACACAGAGATGGAGAGAGAGAGAGAGAGAGAGAGAGAGAGAGAGAGAGAGAGAGAGAGAGAGAGAGAGAGAGAGAGAGAGAGAGAGAGAGAGAGCTGTGAATATTTGGTTTATTTGACCTAAATGCATACTATCTAATTCATTTTTCTTGGTAATTTCCTCTCTGCAGTAACATAATTTTTATTTTCAAAAATCTATTCATAAATGCACGTTTAATAAGAAACTTTTTTTCAGCAGGTTTCAGCCCATTGGGGACTCCATTCAAAACTTGCCTCCAGAATCAGACTGGAGCCTTAGGTTTTATTTTCTCTTACATATTTTAAAAGATGAAATAAAGATCCCACAATTTTCCACATTTTTTCTCTCAGCTTAAACGTTTTCCCCTCGTTTATTTCACATGTTGTCTGATCATCATTGCTGCTATCACAAGATCTGAAGGTGGCTTGTTTTACGAGCAGCACATGAACGTAGCATGCCATAGTTGGTCACCTGACCCAAACTCGGAGTCACGTGACGGATATTCCATCCTCGCCATTTTGCAGTGTGTGAGACAGGCCACTTTTTATTGCTAACGAATAAAACAAATGCATTTATATGTTGAGGACAAAGAGCGGCGATACTTCCCGTTTTAGTGAGTATGTTTATCTTTACGTGCTGCACGCGCTCCTCCGTCACGCGCTAGTTGTAAAAATGAGCCAAATGTCCTTGTGTGCAACTCTTAGCACTGTGTGTGTATGTGTGTTGAAAAGCAGACAGCATGCTGTGACGCTAACAGTGTGTGTCCTGTTTCTCTGGACTTTTAGTTCTTTGTATCAAATAGAAACAAACACATACACTGTGTTTATTTTTGTTAGCTAACAGCCTTATAAGTAGCCGTTGGTGCAGAGTAGTTCAGATGCTGATTGTAACTTTATTATACACACACACACACACACGGGCGCGCGCCAGAGGCTGAAATATTTTTAGATCCTGACATAACAGGTGGTGTTCAGAGCTGGGTCAGAGCTCACGGTGGTGTTTGTACTCGAACCGGG
Organism: Aphyosemion australe; assembly: GCA_006937985.1. Taxonomy (NCBI): domain Eukaryota; kingdom Metazoa; phylum Chordata; class Actinopteri; order Cyprinodontiformes; family Nothobranchiidae; genus Aphyosemion; species Aphyosemion australe. The sequence continues at coordinate 787,434 of SSNS01000292.1, read as the reverse complement.
CCCAGTGAAGGCTGCTAGTTTAGCTGCATCACATCAAAGCGCCGCTGAACCACGTTGAACTCTCACGCTGCTGCCCTTCCTCTAACCTGATGATGTGTCCCGCCTGCTGGACTGGATAAGCAGAAGTGGGACAGGGGAAGGAGAAATGCGGTCAGAAAAAGAGAACAGGGAAAGTGTTGGATATGTGAAGATGAAAGGAATATTAACCACACGTGTGTTGGCCATTTCCCTTCAGCTTAGTTTGTAAACAGATGCACATGGTGCGCGTGAGCAGAGCTTATCATGAATAGATTAAACTGTGTCACTTATTGGAAGTTTGGTTTATCTTCCTTTCATTCAGAAAAAAGCCTTCATTCACCAAACACTGATTAGTTCTTAGTATATTATTAGTTTAAGGTTATTAGTACTATTTTCTAATGTAGCTTTTTGTCTTTTAATTATCTAATTTGATCACATTTTGAATTTGATCCACCTATTTAACACAAATCACCAATGACCGATCAAATGGCATCAATTGTTGCATTTAGACGTAGAGAAAACAACCTGCTGAAAAAATATGATTTAAGTGACTGAACATGAAATTGTTCGTCTCCATGTACTGATCTGATGACCTGCAACAATTTCTAGGTTTTACACCCAAAGACGAGAAAATATCCAGTGAGCAGTGGTTTTGTGGGTGAAAATGTCTTGTTGCTGTCTGCTGATACCTAATCATCAGATAGAGATGTTAGTTAATAGTTAACTAGTCATTAGTACAGTATGTTCTTGTTGATTATCAGTAAGTTATGAGTGTCTGTACCTTCAGCCTTTGGTTTAAGCATAATGATGGGCCCCACCTTTTAAGCCCATGTACTGTTCAGCCTCTTTCCTTCAGACATGATGTTGAGCTGGTTAACAAGAATGAGCAAGAGCTCATGACCTCTGACCCTTACTATGTTCTTTGTTTTATGCTGAACACACCCTGCTCTCCCATGTCTCTAACATGCCTTTGAAAGACCAAAATAATCCTAATGTTGTTGGTAGGGTTTTGTTTCGTCACCTTAAATAATATGTTAAAAACCATATTCGAAAACATTGTATTCTGGTATTTGTGAGATATTTCTGAATCTGGACCAGTGCTTTTCCATACTTTTCAGGGTCTTATTCTGATTAGAACCATGGTGGAGACATGTGACCCCAAACCGTATGGGTAACATTATGCAAACACTACTAATCATGATGAAAGGAAACACTAAGAACATCTTCCATCTACTTTTATCCATTTATAAGAACTGAATGTTGGCAGAAATCTGTTAGCAGTGATTTTAAATGTCCCTTATATATCCCAACATTCTCTCAGGACCCCACTTGTTTCAGCACACACAGCGGGGGTCCCAACTCCTACTTTTGGAGTCGCTGATCTGGACCACCAGACATAGTTCTCATCCACTTTGTTCCTCTCTGTCTTCCAGGTTATGGATGAGAACAGCAGTGTTGCTGTCCTCATCACAAAGTCCTCCGCTGCATCCACTTCCTCTTCTGTTCAGAGATCTCACAGTCAAACCCAGACTCGACAAGCTACCGGTCAGGACGTCCCATCAGGTAACCATCATAGGCAAGCAGATGACTCCCTCATCCAGGTCATTGAGAAGCTCAGCAAGATAGTTGAGAAACGGCCACAGCGGCGCTTCCTCCTTGGCAGACAGAAAAAGGTCTCTTCTGTCAGTGGTAAAGGAAGTGAGGAGGGCTTAAGCTGGGGAGGCTCTGCTTACAAGAAAATGAGAAAGAGCTGTAATGAGGAGGTGAGAACAGATGGCAGCAGGGCTGACTGCCCCCTTCCTGCTCCCGTGTCAGGAGGTGATAACAACAATAACATCGCCTCCACCATAAACGCTGACCACAAGTGGACAGTCACGTGCTATCAGTGCAGTCTGTGCCCCTATCTGTCCCAGACGCTGCAGCATCTCAAAGAACACCTGAAACAACACAACGAGCAGCACAGTGACCTCATCCTCATGTGCTCCGAGTGTCATTTTACCTCCAGAGACCAGGCGCAGCTGGAGGCGCATGTCAGACTGCACTTCAATGACAGAGGCGACGCAAAAAAGAATTCTGCTCATTTAAATCCACTCATCGAGGGGGAGGGAAAGGTTTTTAAAAAGGAGGGTGAGGACAGGGATCAGAGAGGAGTAGAAAGTTCTGTGGACCGTTCCAAGGACCTTCCAGAAAAGAAGAAATGGTATAGCTACGAGGAGTATGGTTTGTACCGCTGCTTGATCTGCAGTTACGTCTGCAGCCAACAGCGAATGCTCAAGACCCACGCATGGAAGCACGCCGGCCTTGTTGACTGCACCTACCCCATCTTTGAGGAGGAGGAGGGGGGTTCAACAAGGGGAGAGATGCAACCTGCAGCCAACAGTGGTGCTCTCAGAGAGGATTTAGTGGTTATTTCTCCAGTTCTTCAAGATAAAAGCTTGCCAACGCTCCCTGCTGGATTCAATCTCCAGCTCTGCATGCCTGTGACTACAGAGAACAAACAAGATCTGTCAAATCCCAACAAAAGCCCAAAATCTGCTGAGGAAGACGAGGAGAGTGGATATTCAGTCAAAGATGTGAGCTCCGAGGAGCCTATTGTAGAAGTGCAGGTGACAACTGAGACGGACATGGTGACCGAAGGTCCTCATGATTGTGCCTCTGTTACTGACAGCCTGCTGTCCTCTGCTCAGAAGATAATCAGCAGCAGTCCAAACAGTGCTGGCCATATCAACGTCATCGTAGAACGCCTTCCTTCAGCTGAAGACTCAGTCATGGTGACCAAACCGCTTCTTCTAGGCTCGGACGAGGACGGGGACAAGAGGTTACTCAACGTGAAGGAGGAAGATGACCTGGACCATGTGACAGTTGTTAATGAAGAGGTGGATCATGGCTTCAGTCCACATAAACCTACTGCCATTCAGCCATCAGAGGGAGATGCTAAGTTATCTGTCGTTAAAGGTAACGACTCTCCAAAAGATGAAAACATCCCCCCAGCTGGTCGCAAGCGGACACACTCTGAATCTCTTCGCCTGCACTCCCTGGCCGCCGAGGCCCTTGTGGCCATGCCTACAAGGATGCCTGAGTTACCCGCCTCCAGCGCCAAGTTCAGTCTCAAGACCGTTTCACCCCAGGTGCAGAGCCAACACATCGGCCAGAGGCTGTTTGAGGTGACAAGTGGACAGAGGACTTCGGACATTGAGACGACAGCAGCACTGTTGGACTTGCAGCTTCACAGCGAGGGAAGAGGAGGAGATTTGGGGACATTGGGCATTGGAGAAGGAGATGAGGAAAGTCCCACGACTAAAGCAGGTATCAGTCTTTCACTGCTCACCGTCATTGAAAGACTTAGAGAGCGCTCAGACCAAAACGCTTCTGATGAGGACATCCTAAAGGAGCTTCAAGACAATGCACAGTTCCAAAATGGATCTGTAGCTGGAGCTGTCCCAGGGAACAGGGTGGAGAGCTACGTGTGTGGCATTCCAGCGATGGACGGGTTGGTTGGCTCACCTGATGGGAGTTTGGTGGATTACATCTCAGGCAGTGAGAGGCCCTACCGATGCCGTCTGTGTGACTACAGCAGCAGTAACAAGGGCTACATTAAACAACACCTCCGTGTGCACAAGCATAGGGTTCCGTACCAGTGTCCAATCTGTGAGCACAAAGCTTCAGACAGCAAGGACCTGGAGGAGCACATGATCTACCACTGCAAGACCCGGATGTACCAGTGTAAACAGTGTTCAGAGACCTTCCACTACAAGGTGAGTTTACTGCTTCCTCTTACTTTAATTATCCAGATTAACACATATATTTTTATTTATACAAAAGGAAACAGATCTCCCTGCTCCCAGTGTCACTACCTCATGGTAGTGACAACTATATTTATTAGTGATATGAATCTTACAACTCACGATTCCATTCGATTCCAATTCTCGGGGTGACGATTCGATTTGGAATTGAGTCTCAATCAATTCAATCAACTAGAGTGTAGACTAGAATGTGTGTGTGTGTGTGTGTGTGTGTGTGTGTGGTCTGAAGAAGCGGGAAAAAGGAGAATACAATGTGTCAGAAATATGTGAAACATCTTAAACTAATAAGCAAGTTTAATAACACCCAGTAGCATTAATTCACAGAAACATTTATCATTGAACACGAAGACTAACAGGCACTAATTAGTCTTAACGAGCGTCAACTATGCACGGTGCAGTCGTCATGAAACAACACAAACTAAACAGGATTACACCATTTAAACATTATAAAACATGATAGAACTTACCTCTTGACTCATAGAACACACGCAGGATAATAATAAAGGTAAGTCTGTTGTATTTCATCAGATTTCAGCAAAGGAGCACACAGAGCACAGCTAACACCAGAGCGATGATCAGTTCAGGGGCGCTTGGAAATACAGAAAGGCTTTTGGACAGGATTGATTTCGAAACTTTATGAATCGATCCTGAGTCTTTATAAGTATGAATCGCGATTCGGACGTGAATCGTTTTTTTCAGGCACTTCTAATATTTATTCAAATAAATGTATCAACAAGGTACCAGATTTGTTTCCACATCAGACAGTTGATGGGTATAAATGATGGGAGTTAAACCAACAGTTGGTAACTGAGGATCCCTCTACCCCCTCAGCTGTTTGCACACACACATGTAATCATTTCTTTGATACTGAATCCCCTGGTGTTTGTGGGTGTTTGTTTTAGAGTCAGCTAAGGAGTCATGAACGAGAGCAGCACAGCTTCGGCAGTGACCTAATATCGCTCACAGCAGGGACAGAAACCATCACCACACTGGAGGAGTCGGAACAAGGAACCGATGAAGGTAAGAAAAGAAGGTTGTGATTTTGAACTCTTTAGCTCAGACTCACCCACTTCAAACATAGCTGTAAAAATCTGTTCTCTTTTACAGAAGGTAGCAAGCAGAAGATCTATAAGTGTGATGTTTGTAGCTACACCAGCTCCACGTATGTGGGGGTGAGGAACCACAGACGCATTCATAACTCAGACAAACCCTATCGGTAAGTTCTAAGACACACACCTGAACAAGTGCATCAGTGTAGTCCAGACTTGAAGCAATAATGGCAAAACAAGCTAGCTTAAATTTTTTTTATGTTTCTTAACATTCTAACTTAGTATAGCTCGAAATATATTGTGGAGATTTAAAAAAATGCAAAAAAAAAAAACAAACAAACAATTGAATGAAGTGGATTTCTCGCATTTGTCTAAAAACCTCAGCCAGTAACAGGAAACTTTTTATTGATCTATTTTTTTCTATTGCACCACACATTTATCGATCGATATATATCGTTATTGAATTATTGTCCAGCCCTGGTTTTTAGGGCCTTATGTGGACAAGCACCATCACACATTGGTGATCTTCTCAGTCCCTACACCCCCAGCAGGTCCCTGAGGTCCAGTGATCAAAGCCTACTGGTTGTGCAGCGCACCAGGCTAAAGACCAAAGGTGACAGATCATTTGCTGCTGTGGCCCCCAGACTCTGGAACTCTCCCCCCTGAGCCTGAGATCAGTGGACTCAGTGGTCTCTTTTAAAAAGCTGCTGAAAACTCACCTGTTCAGGCTGGTTTTAGTGTGACCTTCTGTTGATTCTTTCTGACTTCCTTCTTTTCATGCTGCTGTTTCTACCAATTCTGCCTTTCATGGGATCCTGTATCACCTTTTCTTATTTGTTTTTGTCTTCCTTCTCAGTTTTTATTTTATATTTTTCAAAATTTCCCATTTTTTATGCCAATGTTTTTTAATCTTTTTTTTTTTTCTTGAGAAACACCTCATGATTTTTATCTTGAGAGGTGCTATATAAAAAATCGTTTCTTCTTCTTCCTGGATACTCCACCTCTGGGTCCGTTGCTAGTATTGGCTCATCATTCTCGGACGTGGGACCTTTCCCATCGGCAAAATAAATGGAGCAAATAAACACAGTCCCCTTTATCACTGTGAAAATCTGCTCTTCTACATACAGTGGGTCAAAAACATTTAGTCAGCACCCAATTGTGCAAGTTCTCCCATAAGATGAGAGAAATGAGAGAACTTGCACAATTGGAGGCTGGCTAAATACTTTTTTGCCCCACTGTAAATGCTGCCACCACTTTGCTTTGTCAAATCAAATCAAAATTCACTTTATTTATCCGTTAGGAACTTCATTTGCAGAGAGAGTATCAACACAGCCCATAAAAACAATCAGAACACACACATACCATCAATTAAAAGGGAATATATCCAAATACATAAAATTAATTTAAAAGAATACTAAAACATTTCCAATTTGGTTCTATTGACAGTCACTTGGACTGTGGCTTAGCATTTAATAGACGAATAGAGGAAGGGAGGAAGCTAGAGGAAGCCCTTTTTGTTTTAAGTGAGAGGGACCTGAACCGACGACCTGATGGCAACATGCTGTAGTAGGAGTGAAGAGCATGTGAGGGGTCTGTGGAGATCTGTGAGCCTTTCCTCAGGGCTCTAGTGTTGTAAATGATGGTGAGTGGCTGCTGCTCCTGACCTATGATTTTACTGCTTATTTTGATGATTTTATTGAGTGTGTTACGGTGAGCTAGAGTGAGTGAACCAAACCAAGCAGTGATGTTGAATCTGTCTTTAACTTGGCTTGTTCTGTTTCCAGCTGTGTCATATTGTCACAGACCTTATCCGACTTTGGAAACGGGTCAAAAAATGTCCCCTCCAACATCCGATCTGGGTATCTAGAGTCCGATCTACACAACCCCCAAAAGCAGTGCTCAGTTCCTTCCTGTTTGAACATATTTAGGAGACAAAACTACAATTTTAAAACAATTGCAACGACTTAGACCCATACGCAACTATACAAAGTGTGCGTTTGTTTGTCTATGGCTGCATCCCACAATGCATTGTGACATCACATACATCACAATCAATTTTTAGCTTATAGAGTACGCTATTCTGCCATTTACTGGTTTCCAAAGCAATAAACTTTAGAGATGAAATGAAAACAAGACTTTTTTTCATATTAGATATTGACACTCATTCAATCATACATTAGTGGTGATTTACCGTCTCTAAGGTAAGACCAAACCAATCGAGCTTTAACCCCAACTTTATACAAAAATAAACTGTTTGGCTGAAGAAGGAATGTTGATTCAAACTGTTTTGATTGTGAGGGTAGAATAAATTCATGTCTGACTGTACTCGGAACATTTAGTCCAAACTGCGCATGCCGGGAAGTTCTGATAGCGGCTGAACTCCAGTTCATCTCTGTTATTGTTACATTTTTGTCCATTCAGACAGTTAAACTTTTTCCCACTGGTCTAATTTGGCATTATGGTTATGTAAGGATGTGAGTTTCTCCGTGTCTGGTTTTGGAGCTTCATTCCAATCGGAACTCACTTGAATCAAATTTTTATCCTGATTGTGTGAGCGAAGGTGTTTGCCGGACTAATGTTTTACAGCAACAGCTTCTGAAATATATTTTTAGTATTAATTTGCCAAAATCTAGACTTTGTCATGTAGTCCTAATAAAATATATTTGTGTAAGTGTGCTATAAAGGTTTCATCACCAGTTCTGTTTTTTTGTGATATTTTACCACAATTAGTCTTTTAAGGAAGTACAATCTTTATTTGGACGGATTTTGGGGCGGATCTGGGTTAAATATCCCAAAATACCAAACTGCACAGAAACTTTAAAGAATTCTTTACCTTTAGTTTGGATATCTAGGATTTCTTTCTTATCCCTACATGTTAAAGCTGATGTAAATGTGAGGAAAAAACAACTGGTCAGTGCCATATTCAGGTTTAGTTTTAGGATTACTTTTGATTTGTTATTTTATGTGTTGTGTAGAAGATTTAATGGTTATTGTAAAATCACTTTTTTAGGGTTTTTTTTTTTTTGATATTTTTATTGAAAGTCTCACAACTAAGCAGCAGTTGTAATGTAAGAAATCTCCTCTAGGTGGCAGTAAATGGCTGTTAGTTCTCAGATCAGCTCTAAAAGAGTCCAGGTAGGTTTACAGAGCCAAGCAGACCAGTGGTCATTTGTAGTATTTAGGATTCTCACAAAAAGACTCAAAGTTGATAAAAAATCATATTTTTTACACTATGAAACAAAATCATGATGATTTTTCATTAGACTCAGTCAGAGCGGTGTCATTAGGACCCTGTTTGTTTTGCTGCTGATGGAGCTGCAGCTCTTCCCTCTCTACAGCAGGTCTGGATGAAGTTGGATTAAAGCTCCGTCTCCATTAAACACGGTCAGCGTGTGAAAACACAGCCATGTATTTATGTTACGATGTTTACCAGAAGTTAAAATGACTCATCAGTAGCGCCGCTGCATCCTGTCAGCTGTGTGTTCCAGGACTCGATCCCCAGCCAACATATCTCTGCTACTGTTTTATTAGCTGCAGTAATTAAATAAGTGGAATTAGCTGAGCCCCAGCAGACGGGTGTGATAATATCTGGATGGAATAAAAATAGGACAGTTGAACCACAAACAGCACTGCTGTTGGTGCTGTAGCATGGGTGTGATTGGCAGAGGCCCATTATCATTCTGTTACAGGGACAGAAAAGCCATTAAAATTCACTCCTCTCCACCACTCAATCAAACACAAACATGGTTCATTTAGGGCTCTCTGTGCTGATTCTGGTTCTCTTTGTGTGACGTGACACCAAGCTGCTGAAGAAACGTCGGAGACTTGATAATTTTACATGAAAGTAAATGATATTTCATTACGGTTCCTGGTGTTTGTTTAGATTCAGAACATGAAACCAGAGATGTCCAAAATGTCTTCTTTCATGGTTTAAGCTGTTAAAACTATCTGAATCATCATGTTAGTCTTTATTCTTTTCTCAGTTTTTGAAACATGATAGACCCGTTTCCTGTGTTCTGGCTGCAGCTGAAACCTTTGCTCCTTTTATTTTATTTATGTGGCACAATATCAAAGACTAAATGCACTTAATTAAACAGCATTACTTACTCTTTTGTTTGAAAGGGAGAGTCTCCCTCATGGCCCCCATGGCCCTTATTTAAACTGATCTGTGTGACTTTGTGATGAAGACTTTAGTGCAAAGTAGCGTGTTTAGTTTGGTATGAAAACACGTTTCTGACCTACATCGACCTTGACTTTGTGTTGAGAGAACATACATTTCCATGAAAAATCTAAATGATTACAAATAAACTGGTCTCTTTACCTTAACTGACAGTAACCATAAGATGTGTTTGAATGAATGACTGACATTAGCGCCCGCCCTAAAAACACATCCTTTCATTAGGTGTGTTTCCATTACCAGAGCCAGCCGGGCCGGCTGAACGGGTCATTTACCGGGCCATTTTCAGGAACTTTCAGAGTACCTGATCAAAGGTATGTACTTGGAATGGCCCGGCTGAGTAGCTGAGCGGAACCTTTGGTTAACTCGTGCTGATTGGTTGTAACTCAGAAGGAAATGACATCAGCAGACGCCGTCCAAAACAACCGGCATTAGTAAAATTAGAAGAGTTGCTTGAGAAGCAGAATGGAAGCGCAAGAAAATAAGCACAAATTGCACTGCTTTAAAATCGTCATTATTAAACTCCCAACACCAAAAAAACGCAGCAGAATTCTCCCATAACGACATAATTCACGAGACTGTGTTGTCTCACAGAGAGCAGTAAAAACTGTGCTGCTTCTGGCCATTGAACGCCACATTTTATATCACAAAGCAGCTCTCGTCCTTGCGACCACTTCCCCTCCGTACCTTTCTGTAAGGGGGGTGGGGGTGCGCGCGGATCGTGTCGCCTCTGTGCTGTCCATGGGTGGGGGGAGAGACAGGGAGCGGCGCATTTTGTAGGTGAATTTCAGTAAAGCCTATGGAAGGGAAACACTTCTGAAATGTTTTATTGGTATCTGTGTTGTTACATTTAAGGATTAAAATCTTACAACAAATCTTTCTTCCTTTCTCTTCATTTAAATCCTTTATTCATGCAACAGCCAAAATAACTGTTTTTTTTTCTATGCAAAGATCATCAACAGCAGTAAGGATTGGACTGTTCGCCTTGCAGCTGCTACCAGGCAAGAAATAATGGCCTCTGCAAAGGAACAATGGCTGTGGAGGCCATGAATAAAGGCAGCTATAATAATGTCCAATAATCATATGCTTTTACTGTAGAAAAAATTAATTCAAACCACCATTATCTCTCACTGTGTTGCAGGTCGGTGAGAACCCTGCATTAAAATTCTACAGTTTTTTTGTTACAAAACTGCAAAGCCTTCATGCCTACCCCTGCCCTTACATTACTCTCTAAAGCTAAACAAGGTGCATTTCAAAGTTAGAATAGACCAGGTTCCTTTTCAGCTGAGATCTGGTGCTCTTCACTCTTTAAAGCTGTGGTCTGTAGAGTGAAGTCATCAAAGATTAGAGGAGGAGATTTTTAAATTTGAACGATTATAGCTCCTGCCTTTTTCTGAAAAGGGTAGAATGCCTTCTAGGTCAGGGAGAAGGTCCTGCCTCAAGTGGAGGAGTTTAAGTATCTCGGAATCTTGTTCACGAGTGAGGGAAATATGGAGCATGAGATCAATAGGCGGATTGGTGCTACGACTGCAGTGTTGCGGGCGTTGTACCGGTCTGTCGTGGTGAAGAGAGAGCTGAGCTGGAAGGCGAAGCTCTTTATTTACCGGTTGATCTATGTTCCTACCCTCACCTATGGTCGTGAGCTTCAGGTAGTAGCGGAGGCTTAGAGCTGTGCTTTGTCATAAAGTAGTCCCAAGTCTAAAACGGCACCTGTGATTCCTTTATGTTACTAATTATTTTCACATGCAGTCAGTATGATCATTTAGGTCACCAAGCAGAATTGGAATCACTACTGAGTGATTTTAAGGACATGTTTACTCACAATGCTAGTTGGATCCATTCACTTATTGTGTTTTATGCTAAGCTAAAGCAAAAGGAGTACACCTGGGTCAGGAGAATGACTGGGTTGGTTAAAAATGACTTTTTCCCACTTATCTAACTGGCACATATGTCACCAGACAAAATTTCAATTTTGGGTGGAATATCCCTTTAAGTTGCTTTAAAAAAAAAGTTGAACTACATTCCCCAGCTCTAAACCCTGAAGTGTTCATATTATTCTGCTTTGGGACTTTTTCTAGCCCACTTATAAAATAAGTCATTATACAGTCTTAAACCTAAAATAAACAAAAGCACAGTAACTTGTGCTTGGTTTCTTAGCTAATTACATGTTCCCTTGTTTAGACAGAAGAAACTGAATCTAATCAGCTGCTTTCTGCAGAAACTGTGTGTTTTAGGACTGTAAAGTTTTAATTTTTCTTCCTTGTTTTAATGATGTTCACTTGGCCTCTGTCTCCAGACCTTGAACAGTTTTTGCCTCTAAGCAATAACAAAAGCTTCCCTCATCCTCCAACCGGAACGTCCAGAGTGCTGCACAGTAGAACTTCTTATGATTTATTCTTCTTTTCCTAAAGTGGCAGTTTCCTCTCTGTTTTCTGCTGTAAATCCCTCTCATCTCCCTTCAGGCTACAAGTGTAAAGAAGACACGCTGACCTCAGAGAGCAGCTTGTTAAAGCAGTCGTCATGCTTTCATTCCTGAATTCTTTTTCCTCCGTCCATCTGCTAGGTGCTGCAGCTGTGACTTTGCCACCACCAACATGAACAGCTTAAAGAGCCACATGAGGAGGCACCCCCAGGAGCACCAGGCTGTGCAGCTGCTGGAGCAGTACAGGTGAGAGGCTGCTAACACACACAGCTGGTGGGAGTCAGAGAAGCTGAGTCACAACTCATGAGTCCACATTGTTCAGAGTTTTTTGTTTTTGGTGCCAAAACCCTTCTGAGTGTGAGATATGAACTGGTCGGTGATGGAAGCTGGTTTAATTCTGTGATTCTGTTCTCTAAAGAAGACATATCTCTAAACTTTGTGTTATTCTGTTAATTCTCTCCTTTTTGTTGCCTGGTTATTTTAAACACCGTTTTTCCGTCCTGTCTAAAAACACTGAGGTGTGACTAAGTCACCCCTTCTTAAAAGCAAAGCCCACCTGTAGAAGCTTTCCTTCGTTCCCTGGCTCAGATATACGGTAAATAGATGTTCCAGATGATTGGCTGTGGCTTCTTTCTTCATTATTTCTTCATCAGCTCAGCAGGAAACGTGGCTGGAGTTGATTCCAACACTTCTACTTGGGTTCAGGAGCAACAGTTAGAGCTCTAAGCTCAGGCCACTCATGGGCTACAGGAACAAATCAGATTAGAGACTCAGCAACGTGAATAGAGGCCTTTTAAATGATTTGATGCATTCAGGGAAAGAAGAGTTGGCTAATAAGCCCAGTGTTGGGTCTGCTCATCTAAACAAGCCTACGGAGGTGGAGACACTGTCCTATATTCCACCCTCAAATGAAATTTAGAATATTTGCATGAATAGCCAAAATCCCGATTTATGAAACATGCGGTGGCCACTCGTACACATGTTGCTCTGCAACTGACTGATGATAAATCCCACCTGTGCGTACCCAGGTGCTCGTGTCTGTTCCCTAATATTTACATACAGAAACGCCCTCAATTAACCGTGTTTGGTCACACCATGTGCTCAGCTCATGAGGTGAATCCATGCATTCTTCCTGGGGGGAAAAAAAAACTTTATTGACAGCAAAATTGAGGCACTAGCTGCTAAAGTGGAAGAGCGCCAAACAAGTTGCAGAGGTTTTAAACACAGTCGGGACAGAGGAGTGGTTCCTGTCAGAAATAAAGATAAGATGGTTCCACATAAAATTAAATATGATAAATTAGGTTTGAGCAATATGGACCAAAACTTACATCTTGATATCGTTTAGCTGTTCTGTTTGGAGTTAGTTTTGTTGTTTAGAAATGTTTGTTGTCAGACTGCAGCCTCCTCTGAGCTGTCATTCAGTTTTGTTACCTTGGCAACGCATGTATGTTCAGGGAGCAGTGGAGGTTCAGGGGGTTTCTCGTAGTTGTCAATAATTGAATTTGGACTGGAATCAGATTTGTGTGGTTTGTCTGTCACTGCACAAAAAGGGTCCCAAATCACGACATAGCTCCAGATGGCTGTCCTTCAGGAATCAGATCAGTGCGCTCACGGAAGATATGTTCCCTCCAGAGTGCATGCTCTGCCAAATCCTGCAATAACACAAGATCAGCCATGCTGCAATGTCAGATTCCCGTTAGTCACAGGTGTCTTTCATAGGTTCTAACACCAGAGATGTGATAAAGCTTTTTCACCACAGACATAATTACTGATTGGGTAAAAATAATTTGTGGATGAGGAACACGTGGATGACTGAGACCTTCAGTATTGTGGTTCCCCCATTCTACCACTAGATGTTGTTCCTATGCATGGTCAGTTTTGATATTTAGGAATGTTTCTACACACAAGTACAAGATGGTAAATGCCACACAATGTGGAAAATTGTTCCAACAAATGAAATACGCACAGATCTGTGTGCAAGTACGGTTGATAAATGAGGGCCCTGGTGTTTTTCTGGATGTTTCTTCTAGGGATGTTCCAACCACATTTTTTGCTTCAGAATCAGAGTAATTTGATTCTGAGTATCTTTTTGATCATGACCTCTGACTCTCTGACCTTAGTTGACTTAGTGAGAACTTTGAGCTTTAGTTCTGGGTTCCTCTGCTATTTTGGATTTATTCAGGTCAACTTTCGTTTTAAAATCTTTTCACTGATTTGAAACATTTAAGTGACAAAACTGAAATCTGGTGTCCTGCAGGCAAAAGCAACACCTTGAATCATTCTCATTCCTTTTTGTACATTTAAAATAAGTTGACAGCAGTTTAATTAATTACCCACAGGTCTATGCTCTCTGACAAATAAGGGATTTACAGTAAAAGTTGGCTCTTAATCCCATCAGCTCCTTTGTCTCCTCAGCTCTGAGTCTACATGTGACGTGTTGAGTCAGAGTGATTCCTCGCAGTGGAACGCTGGAGACGGATTAGGAAACCTCAGGACACATATTAAATCAACTTCCACTTGATCCGCTTTCCTTCTGTCGCTCATCCCGCCTCATATTCCCTCTCCTCCCTACCAGGTGCTCCCTGTGCGGCTACGTGTGCAGCCATCCCCCATCACTGAAATCCCACATGTGGAAGCATGCCGGAGACCAGAACTACAACTACGAGCAGGTTAACAAGGCTATCAACGAGGCCATCTCTCAGAGCAGCCGGTAAGAACATGGACGTTTAGGACTGGAAGGTTTGAGACGGTACCGGCTCCTATATGCTGTGGTGTGCAGGTCCCGGAAGAGTCATAAATAAATGTCTGTTCACTTGAACAAGACAAACAGAAGCTTGATTTATTTTTAGAAACGCTAAAAAAAGTTTTTGAAGGTAACTCAAAATATGAAATACATTTGTTGCCACTGATGTTTGCTCTGTGCTGGTTTTCTTCCTCTCCTGCTGTAGCGCGACGTTGATAATAAGAAAACGTGCATTCATGCAGATCTGCAGGATCAGTCAGGAAACTGCTGCTGTTGCAGGTTAAAATCTCAACACAAATATTTAATGTTGGGATCTTTAAGCTGAAGTGACTTTCAGTCAATGAAATTATGCTTTTCTGATCACGTGACACCAGTGCTCCTAACAGTTTGCTGGTTAGTGTGTTAATGAAGAGGAGTGAGGAGGCGTTGCTCTTAAACATAGATTATGACAGAAGTTTTGTTATTTTTTCATCTACACGATTGGGTGAAATCACCATAGATTCCCACAGATGGAAATGTGGAAGTCACGTGGCAGGTCCAGCCTTTCCGCTGGTTCGGAATTATTTTCTCAGTTGATGTTGGTTTAAAACTCTGGATGGAAAGTCGCTGGGTCTTTTTTTAATCCTTCAAGTAATAAAAGGACTTCAATTACATGTGAAGTGACTCCATTCATTTAATATATTTTAAAAAATCTGAATGACTAAATCTTGTGGATAAATATGGGAGCCAGCTGCAGGACCTTCAGCCTGATTCTGTTGCTGTTTAGATGAACATCAGAACACATTTTATGAGAAATCAAAGTCCCAGTGGATCAAAGACTTCACTAAGTTTAATCATTTGTATTTAATGAGCCACTAAACTCTACTGCATCTCCTCTTGTCCTCCCAGAGCTCCTCACAAGCTTTCTGCGGTTCTGGAGTCAGAGTGTCCAGTGATGGCCCAGCACTCCAAGGACAAAGCAAAAGCCCAGGTGGAGCCCCTCCCAACACCCACATCAGCAGTAAAGGCCGTTGTATCTGTCGACAGCATCCCGAACCCCCCCACAGACTCTCCACAGGGGCCCGCTGAATCCCAAAGGGACCCCATACACCAGAACCAGCAGCGCACCGGCCAGGTGCCTGTCCCGGGTCCCGGTTTGGAATACTGTGTGCTGCTGTTCTGCTGCTGCATCTGTGGCTTTGAGTCCACCAGTAAGGAGCGACTGATGGAGCACATGAAGGAGCATGAAGGAGACATCATCAGCATCATCCTCAGCAAGGAGCCTCAGCCAAGCCTGCAGACAGCAGAGTGAGACCTGGTCCAGCCCGCCACATTTCCTGCTCCTCTAACGGCTTTTGGGTTAAAACTGTGCCCCAGAGGTGGTGAGTCAGGGTCAGCCACTTTTCCTGATAGAGCGCTCCGACGTTCATCCGTTAATGTTCACATCATTTCACTTTAGGAGGTTTTGACCCAAGTTAGAGCAGAACCACACGTCCGCCTCCTGAAGCTGTTTCTGGTCCCATCTGTAAACATCTGGATTATCAGGCAGCTTTCTCATCGCTACGGAAACATTTAATGTTTCTGATCCGACTCAGTCGGGTAAAGGAAGGTTCTAGCTCACCTTTATCAGTGCCTGAAGCTCTGCCTCATGCTCCAGCAGCAGCTCATATTTGTTTGTTAGCTTTTCAGTCACCATCGTTAGCTTTAGCTTATAAACTCTAGGAGTAAGTTCTGATTTTAGCTGTTTTAGAGAATGTTTCAGAGGGACGGGTGGAGAACCGCATTTAGTGACAAAAAGGGAAGTTAGCTTTTCTAGATCTGTTATTTTGATCTGACTGTGCCAAGTATGTGAAAGTAGGAATACTTCATTGAAAGA
The DNA here is from genome assembly GCA_006937985.1 of Aphyosemion australe. Lineage (NCBI taxonomy): Eukaryota > Metazoa > Chordata > Actinopteri > Cyprinodontiformes > Nothobranchiidae > Aphyosemion > Aphyosemion australe. The sequence goes on along the minus strand of SSNS01000292.1, from coordinate 771,367 downwards.
AACACGACTATCAATGATTGTGGTGCTAAGTTGAAGGTTGAAGCTGTTTTTGTATCCTGTTTGTGTCGTACAGCGTTGTTATGCTATTTTCACTTTGTCAAACGGACGAGTGTTTTGGTGTCGAGCCCAACATGAAATGATTGCTGCCCCCGCTGGACACAAAAGGACAGGAGTGTGAGTTAGGTGTTGATTGGAAAAATGAATGCAGGCTAAACACCGACAGGACTCGGCTCATTGATGGGCCGGGTCGCCTCGCTGTGGGAAACAGAACAACGAGCCTCAGAAGAGTCAGAAATCAGAGGAAAGATGCTGAATCTCCTCAGACCTCTGGGTTTAGTATTACACATTTAGTAGGAATAAGACCCAGCTTCAGTTATCAGGTCACACTGAAGGGTCAACCCAAGATTAGGAGCTAAAAGTGATCTCGAGGTCACCATCTGGTACCAGCACCTAATTATGATTGGGACAGTCACTAGACGGGTTGTCCAATGTCTCATTTTGTCCTTTTTTGTGCAAACTGAAAGATTTCCTGTTTCTACTCGGCTCAAACATGTTTAGGCTCAAAAAGCTGCTTCTGTTAGTTTTACACCTGAGCTTTTAGAAAGTATTTAGACCCCATTCATCCTCCTGACTCCAGGGCCTCATAGAAGCTTAAACTTTTATTTGTTTAGATTTCAGTTTGAAGTTGAAAAAGAGCTGCTAATTTTGGAGAAACAAATTTTTACAGTGTATGACGTCCTTTTTTTTTAGCTAGGTGAAATAAACGTACGTTCAGGAGGATGTAGAGCTCAGCCACCGAGCCAAACAGCCAATCAGAAACAGACCTGTCTAACAACAGTAAAACATAAAAACCCAATAAACATCGCCCCGGTACCTCTCAGTATTTTAGGGCCTTTTTTAAAGCACTTGTTTCCCCGAGTGCATATTTTTTATGTTTTTACTTTAATGAGTCCCACATTTTGATAAAATGGTTTGTTTTTGTTTTTTTACAAAAAAACCCTCAAATTTGAGGTGTAAACTATACTAAAATAATGCAGAACTCACAATCTAGACCTGACTAACAACTGGTTGTGTTCAAGTCACCTGTATCTTTAGTTTTCAGAGGAAATAAAAACCTTATTAAATATCTAAACCATACACCTCCTTTATGTTTGGTGAAAGAACAGAAATAGAAACTCGGCTCAGGTTACATGAAAAGCACCAGTAATAGTGACTGGTTCCAGTAACGGGTCACTGACAGATGCTGAACACACACAGAGGTTTTAGGTGTTTCAGTTCAGCGAGCTTTAATCAGAACCACACGGCCTTTAATCTGTGCAACACGCTGTCAGAAGCACTTCATTTCTCTCCTGTTGTAGTTTAGTGCCTTTTGGGTTTGAATCATTTTCACCTGAATAATGAAATCTCCGTTTGAATGTTTTGGATTTGATTTGGGACAAAATTGCCAGTTAATGATGATAAAGTGAAACTATATTCTTGTTCTAATCAGAACCGCCTCAGTGGGTTTTATTCTGTTTGGTAGTTTAGAGACGACTAATAAAAACACACTCAGTCGGAGGAGCAACTGTTTCATGTTGTTGGAGCTCAGACACGGAGAAAGTCCGTTCAGTAGAACCTCAAAACTGACATTTCTTCAAAAAATAAAAATTTATTTTTTAAAGATTATTTTAAAATGTAAAAAAAAAAAAAGAAAAAAATCTTTTTTAATCTATTTAAGGGAAGCAAAATGAGCAGTTTGGATCAAACCAAAGGAGGTGGAGGGGACAAACAATTTTTTTTATGCTCATATCATTTTTTGTAACAAATCGCCTCAGACTCACGTGACACTTGCTTTGTGTGTATTTATTTTTGGATCATTATAGGAAGTATTTCATCACCTTTCCATTTTATCTTTTGCTAATAAAAAAGTGAAATGACTTCTTGTGTGTGGTTGTGAGTGAGTGTGTGTGTGTGTGTGGGGGGGGGGGGGGGGGGGGGGGGGGGTTAAGAGGAGCTGGTGTTAAAGGTTCTAATGCCAAGACTCAATGATACTTTGTTCATCCCCAGAGGGGAAGTTCAGATATCCAGCAGCACCCAAATACACTCACAGCCATTAAAACATAAATAACAGCTATAAAAAGATAAGAAAACACCTACAGGGACTAATAATTATTCAGTGTGTATACAGATTACACACAACTCCAAAGAACTAAAGGAGCACTTTAATTAGATCATGTCTAGCCTGTTAAACTTCTGGGATATTGATCTGGTCGGATAAAGAGCAGAGTGTTAATCAGTGCCAGCTGTTTTGGTGATAATGAAATCAACAGGTTCACTTTGGACCAGGTCTGAAGAAGTAACAACCCCAAACAGGAATGATTTTGCAGGAGGAGGCTTCAGACGTTTTGTCTTTGCTCAACATTTATGACAGTTTATCAGTAGTTTAGCATGTGACCAGGATCAGTGTCACTGCTGGTAGCATGGGCAGATACCTGGACCCTACAGCGGTGCACAGGCAGTCCTACTCCACCAGGGTGGAACATCTACGTACCAGTGCCAGAAGGAGGAGGAGGAGGGTCCTGGAGACAGGCAGGAGAGCTGGACCAAGCCATCACTACAAACTACTGAGGACCTTTTTGAGTTGCTGCAGTGACATTTTAGTAAACTGGACAGGCCTGCTTCACCAGTTTTTCAATTTTAAGTCTGTTTTGAAAGACCTCTGTAGATTGATCATTTGTTTTTATTAAATGGTTGCTATAGGGCTCGATGAGTCATTAAAAAAGGGAACCAGCAGATTGTATCAAGTTTTCATTTCAACACAATCTTTCCTTAGCAGTCACTAGGTGAGAGTGGAGAGAAAAAACTCCCTTTAACAGGAAGAAATGTCCAGCAGAACCAGACCCAGAGTGGATGAGGTGGAGGGAAGGAGTCGTAGACCTGAAAGGCAGATAGAGGAAGATTCTATGAGCTGATATTTTTGAGACAGAGCTGGAAAAACAAAGTAACTGAGAATAAAAGCATTAAGAAACCAGACAGACAACTGATGGTGGAGCCTCTGTTTCAGGAGGAACTGGTTGGTTTACATCGTGGTCTTTACTGAGTTTACCCAACCAGTCCTCGTGTTTTGGTGACTTGGGGAAGGTCTACGATCAGGTGAGTTCTTCAGGAGTTTGGAGTTTCTGGTGCCTTATTCATTCCTGTACAGTCGAAGTAAGAGTTTGGTTAAACCCAGATCATCCTATACATATGCTCAACCAGTTAAAAGAACATTTTTAATGACTGTTCAGTGTTAGTGCCTATATAATGCCACGCGCACCTCAGGTTACAATCATAGTGCAAACGCATAAGGTGGAGCTCACATGTCCCTAAATAGCTACCGTATTTCAAGATGGAGGATGACCATGGAGCGTCGACCACAATTTATGTATTAAAAATGTAAAATTTGAAGCTGAGAGGAATATTTAGAATTGATGTTGGTGAGAAATATTAATGAAAAAGGACAAGTTTGTGAAGTGGATACACAGAATTTGGTAGAAAACAGGTAAAAATATTACACACTGGGGCTTTAAGTGATAAACTATCACCTTCGTCCACAAACCCCATCATTCACAAGGTTTCTGCTCTTAAAATTACTGGTAGAGACCTGGACTTGTCACTTCATTTTACGGGAGACAAATATCATCATCATCATCTTTATTTATAGAGTCCCTTACAGGCATGATGCATGCCACCAAAGTGCTGCACAGTAACAAAGTAAAACTAATAAAATCAACAAAGACAATTAAAACCAACAAGGTAAAAACAGAGTAAAATCATATAAGGTCAACAACATCTAATCCAGAGAGTTAAAAGCTAAACCATAAAAGTGGGTCTTCAACCTTGTTTTAAAAACTCTTACTGAAGGAGAGAGCCTTACAGATAGGGGAAGTGCATTCCACAGTTTTGGTCCTGCTACGGAGAACGCCCTATCCCCTCTGGTCTTTAGCCGAGCTCTAGGAGCCACCAGCAGCAACCGGCTCTTGGAGCGGAGCATTCGAGCAGGGACATATGGCTGCACCAATAAGCTGGAGCCAGTCCATTCAAAGCCTTAAAAACCATTAAAAGGAGTTTAAAACGAATTCTAAAATCCACAGGCAGCCAGTGAAGAGCAGCCAGAACAGGTGTGACGTGATCAAATACTCAGCAGGAGCAGCAGCAAACATATTCATGACATTATGAAAAAGATTTAAGATGTTTTAATATTACAAATTATTATTGTATATCAATATTATTACATACTAGAATATAGAGATAAGACTCTTCGTCTTTTATACATTCATAAACTCTTAGCTCACCCTTTCTATCCATCCAGACTCCACCCAAGATACAGAGACTGCAAAGATGAAGCTCAGCAGGTCGTAAGACCCAGGTTAGCAAAGCATGGATGGAATAGTCTACAGGAACATCTGAGTTCAGTGTACTGGAGGTTCTGCAGTCACAGTGGGAGCAAGGACGGCGCAGAATAAACAGCAAAGAGCAACAAACAGCTACAGTAGGTCAAAAACTTCATATTACAGTAAGATGTATTTGTCTACTTAACAACTTACTATGACTCAGTCATCTAGAATCTTCTGGTGCTGAGCCGTACTCACGGACCGGGTGAGAAAATTACTCGTTTTGATAGGAAAGTGGGCTGCAGTATCCAAAGTTGATCACTGGATGTCATTCTTACATAATGCATCTTTAGGAAAAACTGAAACTTCGCTAACATCACTTACCTCCACAACACCCTCAATTCACCCCTCGCCCCCTCCCCGGCCCACTATCACAACATCAAGCTCCTCATCCCATGGTTCCCCAGACACCACTGAACTGATCCTCAATGTCCTCTGTCTGATATGTGTTGGGTCCAGATTTCAAGGAAGATGTTACTCGTGAGTATTTCCAGGGCAAATGTGGACCTAATAAAATGTTAGTCTTCCCTAGCCCTGTGATAATATCTAAAAGAAGGAAAGTGCCTGTTCACTAACAGAAACCTTCCTTATCAGGCCCATTTACTGTAGCACAGTGTTCCCCCATTTCTATGAAGGTGGCTTATGTTAGATCTCTTAGCAACACTTCATTTTAATAAATAATTTTATTTCTGCATCTTGATTTTATGCTTTTATCTGAAACTTGGTTAAATGCTAGTAGCTGTGCACCAGTTCTCACAGAATCAACACCACCACATTTCAATTGAAGTGGAGCATTTTTCTCCCCTTCCTTCCCCAGAGGGATCAGACAAAAGGGACTAAGGCCTTTCGGAGGAGGCAAGTGACTGTGAGCCGTATTGTTTTGAGCCAATAGCTCATGAGATGCCTGAGAGCATCAGAGTCGCTCCAGTGGGAGCATCGTGGTAGTCTCTGAGTGCTAAATAGCCGCTAGCCATATAGGTAAAGCTATATTTAGAATAGCTATATTAATATTGTATGACGCTGACTCAACAGGTGCACCTGCAGCTACTGTACATCAATGTCTGCTAGAGAATATGTATGCTGCAGAGAAATACTCATTGTATAGGAGGATCTTTGTTGACATATTTTGTCATCGTTGTGCGCATGCGCGAGTGGCTGTGTGGCAGAAGACGGCCTGCTATCAATACGCAACATACACTTTCACGCGAGTTTACGGGCGAAATCCCCAAAATAAACACTTTAACGTCTAAAGACAGGAGGAGGGTTAGAGAGAAGCTTAAAATCTGTAATGAAGACAAAAATAAAGTTATTTAAAGCCTGTTTGAGCTCTGGGATGACAGAAACGTTGGTCCGATTCGCCGGTGTTTTCTCCACAACGCTGCTGGGGAGACATTTATTCCTATTCAACAGAAAGTCCTGGACCCTTCACTCATGAACAGTTAAAGGCTTTCAAACGTCTGGAGGTCTACGATTATTGTGTTTCAAGGAAAGTTTGGCTGAACTATTCTGCAAAACAGGAAGCCGTGACTTCGGAAAAGCCGTGGTCGTGCTGAAGTCGGCACCGGCCGGCTAGCAGAGTCAGCATGATTCACATCACCTGTCGGTGGATAAATCCTCACGGCGACTGCAAAGCTGGGTAAGTCTTCATAACCAGTGTTGTTAGTTTTTACTTATTCATTTATTTATTATTATAATGATCGCGGGCTGAGACGCCTGAATCAGAACGCGAAAACTAAATGACTCCGTGGATATAAAACTAGACGAAGATGAATATTTTAAAAAGCATCTTCTCTTATTAACAAATACGTAGTAACAAGCACTTACCATGATCAAATGAGCCACACAAACTCCATTGCTGCAGGAATCCAGGCTTTCTTCAGACAGTCGGGTCACCCGCAATCATCCATTGCGCGGTCCTTTACGGAGGAAATTCTAATAAAACTTTTTATCAAGCCTCCCACGGGCCAAACAATCAACCACACAGCAAGAATGATCCATGTGCGTCGCTAAATCCTCCTCCAAGCATGCCAAACAATTGAATTATAGGCAAAATACGCTGTTTGTTGCCACCCAGGTCCCATGATGCAATGCGAAAAACACAAACATTGACGTCACAAAAGATCCTCCTATAAATAAAAGTACCACACCATGAGAAAATAATTCTGTAATATGTGCACATTTATGTTACACAATCACAAACATCACACTAGAATTGAACTGTTATCCCTGATTTAATTATTTATTTACTGATATTAGTTTTCCCCTGTGTCGTAGGTAATGCTCAGATGTCAGCAGGTTGGTGTAACCACCTGCATAACCGAGCACCCTGGTTTTGAACCGGTTGCTCTGAACCTTTCTGTGCAGCTCTATGAGGAGATGCAGGAGACCATGCTCAACAGGTTAGACAACTATCAAATAATCTCTTTACCCTGGTTGGTTCCATTATAAATTTTTAGTTCTGCTCCTTTCTGGACTAGCACCTACCCTGCTGCTGTGTTTTCTTATGTTGAAGGTCAAAGTTGGTTATTTTGGAGCAATTTTTAACCATATGGCTTGAAATGCACTTCACATACCGATGATAACCAATAAATTAAATGTTTTGTCATAAAAGATATAATTTTAATCACCTCTGAAACGTACAATCCTGGAAAACCTCATCCAATCATTGTGAATGTCCCTTTCTTAATGATTGGATCATAATCCATCCATCAAACAGCTTCTCTGACTGTCCCTCCCCTCATTTCACATACCCCATTTTTTGCACAAATCACACATTCTTGGCTTGGAGCAGCTGAAAAGGAAGCAGAGTCAGGCTAGCAATATTAGCTAGCATACCAAATTCTTTTATGGTTATGTAGATGTGTTACATTATAAGACACACCGTGCTGGCAAATCAGCGTAAAATTCCCGCAACGTTAGAACGCACCATGGCGGCATCACGTTGCGGGAATCTTGCAGCATTCGTGCCGCCACGCTTGATAGCAATATTGCGGTAATATTGCGGCTTCGCCGGTCTTATAAACGCACATTAAGCCTTGATTAATTCATCACGTGGTGTCATGACCACCTCCGTTAGATCTACAGCTCAGATTATCTGACAGCTCACAGGGACTGTGGAGGACAGACACCTGTAGCTGCTTGTGAAAATAAAAACTTAATGAGCACAGCTTCGATCACAATAAAAAGCAAGTTATGTCCAAGATAGACGGAAGTCCGCGACAGTGCAGAGACCGCCCCCATACCCCCTTTATGCCGCCATCGCGTATTCTTTTATAAAATGGTCCTGGACATGATTGTGCAACATTACCGCCACGGTCTGAGCTCTTATAAACGACCCTAGGCTCACAGATGCCGCATCGGCATTGCGGCAAATTGGCGGCATTGTTTTATAAAAAAGGCTACTGAGAATTGGAATTTGAATATTTTTTTCTCAAAATGTAGCTTGCTTGAATGTGTTTTTCCAGGAACTCCTATTCTTCCTTGTTACGGCCACAGGCGTTTGTGTTGTTTTTTTGTGCACCTATTGCTCTTTATCGTGTGAGTTGCTGTGGTGATGCACCTGCGGAGCTGTTCAGAGCACTATGCTTGCAGACTGCGCCCACCTGCTCAACTTGGCTCCACCCTGCACCAGCTGTGCTGAGTTACCATCAGATGCCAGAGCATAAAGCACCTCAAAGTGCAACAGACCAGAGCTGCCTTTCCTCTGGCCTGTTGTCTCCTATACAGACATTTGATGTTGAGAGTTTGGTGTTTGTTGACGTGTGTTAAAGAGACTATGTAGTGATAAGAATAATTGTAGTTTTTCCATTTTCCATTTTAAGAGCCTTGTAGAGCTCTCCTGTTTGAGTTTAGTTTTTGTAGGCTAAGACCTGTTTGTGTTCATTTTGTCTTGTTTTGACCTTTTGCAATTAACAGGAAGAAAAAACAGGAAGAACCAAGAAAGAACCAGAACCCGGTTGTGGGTGATGCCAAAAATAAGCCTTTGTTAATCTTTATCCTGTGTCACACGTCCTCCAAGTTGCCCCAGGTCCAGACACATGGGTCGTAACAGTCACTAAAATATTTCAAGACATCTAGCTGAATTTAATAATTTATTGCGTGAAGACACCCTGATCGTGTACAGGTGAATGAACTTTAACCCCAAATCCCAAATATACAAGATGGTGGAGCCTGTAAATGGGATATAATGCCCTGTAACAGTGAAAGAACATATGGATAATATTTGGACATTTTGCAAGCAGAAAACATGGAAACCCCCCTCCTCCAATTCTTTGTTTTCACTAGGGGAAGTTCTGTCTTCTGAGAAGTCCTTAACTTTCTGATTAAATGTTCCTCATTACAGCATCCTGCAAGGCTGTTCTCAAGAACGTTTAATTTATTCCTGTGAACAGGTGGAGAAACACATTTAAATCTACTTAGAGCAGAGCCCTTATAAGATTTTTTTTAAAAAACGAGCTGAGAATCAATTAAGTTTTACAATTACTCTGTTCAAAAGAAAAAATTTCTAATCTCTCTCTCCAGTTAGGGCCCTCCATTACTTCACACACATCTTTTCCTTTTGACAGAAAAAGTCAGCCTCTGTAATCACTTTCACTTCTACATAAAACCCTGACCACACACCGAGGAAAAGAGGGCAAAAGAAAATATTCAATCCTCCAAAAGATCAAGTTCTTACTCCAAACCTTTAATGGCATCACTGTAAGAGAGAGAGAGAGAGAGAGAGAGAGAGAGAGAGAGAGAGAGAGAGAGAGAGAGAGAGAGAGAGAGAGAGAGAGAGAGAGAGAGAGAGAGAGAGGCAATGAAAAGAAGCAGTGTGAATGTTAGCTTTCCAACTTAATGGTTAATTCTCAGATTTTCTTGCTTGTTTGTGCTGGATGGATGTGGATTTTCCATCCTGTGTTGTAAAGGGGAGCCCGTTTTGGCACAGTGGGAGGGAGATGAGGGTCAGCTTTAATGGTCCATCTTCCAGCAGTCTCACTCCAATGCTTCAGATCACAGGACTCTGAGAAAAACAAAATAAGTGAAGGAGGGGAAAATATTTGTGCTTGTTTTGAAGTGTACCAACTAAGAAATGATCTATGAGCTAAAATGCCAAAGCCAGAGGTTGGTGAAACAATCTAACATCACAATTTATACCCTATATAACAATACATATCATAAAGCTGCACCTCTAAAAAGACTGCAGAGCCTGGGCTACAAGACCACATAAACAGTTATTATGTGCTCCAAACACAACTAAAATTTAATTGCGCTTCATGAAGAAAAGAAAGAAAGAAAAAAATTATCATTATGTTTGGTAGTTGGTAGAAAGCAGGCAGTAACTTTATCCATATGAACTTTATTACAGCAGGAGGGACAAGCATACACGCAGCATTCATGTAACCCCTGAACTCTACACTACACCTCTCTATATATATAAGTAGTGCTCTGCTGCCACCTAGTGTTCAGTTCAGTACACATTTACAATATTCCATGACCATTTACACTTCATCAATAACATATATACTAATTTTTACACATCCTAACAAATCCCACAATGGTTAGTACCTTTATAATGAGACCAAAGTAATCAAATAGACCTTGTGGTTACAGAAATATACTCATTAAAGTGTGGGTAAGTCATCTGTGCCTCACTAATATTCTTAATGAAAAACTTTGTTTGGGAACAAATTGTCTTGAGCAATTAAATGTGATTAATCAAGATTAATTAATTACAAAGCCTCTGATTAATTAGGTTAATTTTGTACACGGGTACCACAGCATGATGCTACCACCACCATGCTTGACAGTTGGTTCAGTGTTGTTGTTTTTTTCTGAAAGTCTCATCCAAACACTTTTCTTGTCACTGTGACCAGACAGCTCAGTAAGACCAAAAACGTTTTCTCCAGAAGGTTTTTGGCTTGTCTCTGTGGGCAACTGCAGATTTCAGTGGAGTTTGAATGATTCTCTCAGAACAGAATCTTTTTTTTGGTCTTCACCCTGTCAGTCCATGCTGATGTAAAACTGGTTTAACTGTGGGCAGACACTGGTGTTCCAGTAGCTTCCAGTTCATAGGCTTCAGCCATGGTGGATGCTGGGTTGTTCCTGAACCCCAGAACCAATTTCCTTTCATCTGAAGGTGCAGGTGAGTATTGGTCTATTCAGTAGGTTCTGTCCTTTTTGTATTTTGTGTTACCTGCAGCAGTCAATCATGATGACTGACAGAAGATTACTAAGTCTGCCTCATCAAGCTGAGCCTGTATGTATGAGGAGTTTGTGATGTGCACTGTCCAATAAACCAGTAACTTGGACTAGTTTGTAGCATAATCTCAGTTAATTTTCTCATTTAGACATTTTAGTTTTATCTTATTTTATTTAGCTATTATTTTTTCATAATTATTTCTCTTGCTTTAATAAAAAACAATTTGTCGATGAATATGTTTAACTCATATATTTGTCTTCATTTTTCTTTTCACTCAACAATGTAATAACCAAAGTTTCTGTACCTCAGTGTTGTTAGAATTTTTTATAAAACTAGAAATAGACCAAACAAAAAACAATGTGGGTCTTTTTTATTTAGTTTGAAATCTAATAAAGATCATTTCAGTGACGCTACAACAGAATGTACTCTAAATCATGAACAGTGTGTTGTGGGTTTATAGACCCACATTAATAACAGTTCCTCATTCAGAGCTCCCCTCTCCACTCATATCTGTAGCTGCAGGAGGAAAGTCCAATAACAGTGTGATAATATCCAATATAATAGGTCCGATATCAGTTCTTCACATCATTTCATCTCCAAGGTGAGCCGGCAGGATGGCAACAGCGGGGGTTTGGGGAGTAATGAGTACCATTTCGGGGAGAATGATTTAAAGGTTGTTTGTAAATTAAAAACGGAGGCCAGGAAGGAGGACAGAGTCAACGGAGGAGCAGTCTCGATCCAGGTGAGCAGCTACAACTCATTCTAGCATCAACAGTCATAGAAGCAGCAGCACGGTGATCAAATGAGAACATGAAATGTGAAGTTAAGTAAAAACCATCCCACTGGCTGACACAGACATCAAACTGCGTTTTATGGAAAAACATATTTTTCCACATTTCGGTTTTAATGGCCAACATGTCACTGAAGATGATCTGAAGCAAAACGATTCAAGTGGTTAAATGAAGAAGAAGACAAGAACAAATCATTCTATCTCAGATCCTCTCTCTAAGGTTAATTTTACCTTCATATGAAAACAGTCTTGTCGTTTTTTCAGCCCTTTTTAAAGGTGTGTTTCAATCTGAGTTGTATAAATAATTAATTTCTTATCAGGAAGCTTCCTGAAGAAGTTCTGTTCAGAGAAATCGTTTACATCCGTCAGGACTGATGAATTAGTGGTTAGCCTTGGCTGCCTTTTTAAAATAGCTTCAATCTCCAAACTTTCACAGCCGCTCCTGCATCATTACTTTATACATTTTAAACTTCCATCAGTTTCTCATCATACAACTATATAAATGGAATTCTGTAGCTATTTCTTCTTTTTATGAATCACCACTTCACGAAACAAGTCGTCTAAAGACACTTTACAAGTAGACATTCCAATTGAACCTACTTACTGATAAGTACATTTAGTTCCGTTCATTATTCCAATTAGTTAAAGGTTTTCTATGTAAGAAAAGCCAGCAGATGGCAATCCCTATACTAAGCAAGCATGTAGCAACAGTGGAGAGGAAAATGCTATGCTATTTTATGACTCACTGGGAATTTGTTATTTATAAGCATAATCATTCAGGCATTAAGTGTGGCAGGAATTCCCTAATATTTCTGCTAAATGAAATCTGTAAGGCAAAACAGCTGCTGGTTTTAATGACTATAAAGCAATGTTAGCATGAACTGCCATGAAATTTCAGAGCCTGGAGCTTTTTTAAGATGGAAAAATGTGATTGTCTAAATGAGCTCAATCCCACAGCTGCTTTCTTAAATCAGATAAATGTTTGGCTCCGTCTTACTCATACTTTGGTCACTTAATGAAAGATGACATTTTGCTTTGCTGGATAGTATTCAGGGCAGCAGTGTTCAGTCTTAGTCGTCAAGGGCTTCTCAGCTTCAGTGCATCTCATTTAAATGGATAGGAGAACTTCTGCAGAACTTTAGAACTTCTGAAATGTAACCGTAAACTTTTTCCACTAAAACACCTAGGTCACAGGTAAACACATTTCTGGCAGATTTGTCAGTAAACCCCAAATTAATATTAGTTTAAAATGAGTTTCTTACAACAAATTTAGTCAAAATTTTTAGCAGTTTTTGTAAACACTACCTTATAAACATTTAAATTACAATCAGTTTCACATCAGTTTTAACTGAATTCACAAAAAACTGGACTTGATTTACACTGCTAATGTTCAGTTGTGTTTGCTGCTTTTGTATCAAATAAATATACCTTTGACAAAAACATTCTCAACTTTTGGAAATTATGTGTTATACGTTGCAAATTCAACTCCAAAGTGGTCAAATTAACTTCTTAGGACTTGGAATTCAAAGTTTATACTTGAGACTTATTACACAAACAACAGCTACTCAGACATTTCTGAAATATTTCTTGTATTGTTACCAGAGTGTAGAGCTTTACTTTGACATTAAGTCATAAATTAAGTTTAACAGGGAATGCAAGCTACATTTATTAAATGGAGACCCAGCAGTTTTATCTAATTACAGGCCAATATCTAATTTATCTGTGCTAAAGTTCTTGAAGCTTGTGAGTGAGCAATTAAAGGAGTTTTTAAACACCAATGCCATTTTATCTGAATATCAATCAGGCTTTAGGAAAACACAGAATACTACCATGGCTGCACAATCTTGGTCTAAATATTACAGGTGCAAACCTGTACTTTATGCTGATGACAGTTATTTATAGCTGCGGTAACACTCTTGAACAAGCCATTGATGCAGTTGCTGTCCAGCATTCACTACTCCAGCTCAAACTTGTTCTCAATGCAGACAAAACTAAGCTCATGTTGTTTTCCAATTCAAGGAGGTGGGCCAAGTGATACCTTAATCCATTCTTGAGGGTGAAGACATAGCATTGGTTCACACTTACAAATATCTGGGTTTCTTGATTGACGATTCACTCACCTTCAAACCTCATATAGAGAATCTTGTGAAAAAACTAAAGTTAAAACTGTGTTTGTATTTTCAAAATAAGTTGTGTTTTTCTTTTATGGCAAAGAAGCAACTTGTTGCTGCAACATTTTTACCTGTGCTGGATTATGGAGATATTTTATATATGAATGCTTCTGCTAAATGTCTTCGATCATTTGACCCTGTGTACCATGCTGCTCTGAGCTTCATCACTAACCGTAAATGTCTGACTCACCACTGTGAGTTACGGTAGGATAGCCTGCTTTGACCAGCAGGAGAAAGACTCACTTGTGCAGATACAAGGCATTGAAGGCAATACTCGGACTGCTGCCTTCCGCCTCAATAATATTTTGGATTATTATGAAAAAATGACTTTTGAAATAAAATGTTATATTAATAAACACATTTTTTTAAATAATGAAAATTATTTCATAATATTGATCTTAGATTTTACACAACAATCTGCTATTTCACAATTTCATTGTCAGATTACATAATTGTCTAGTATTTATTCATGTTGATATTTATTTCATAATGTCTTATTTATTTATTTAATTTTGAATACTTTGGAGTTCCACATCCTACAGATGTTCCCTTACGGAAATGAAAAATGCTGGTCGCTATTCTCTTCATCTGCAAGAAAACGTGTTGCTTTCTGTTCCATTCACACACACTGAACTTGCCAAAAGAGCTTTTGTCCACTTAGCACCCTCAGCTTGGAACAAACTGCAGGCCGACTGGAAAAAGAGGGTTAATTTTGCTGAGTGTTTTTAAATCTAAACTAAGAAATCTTGAGGCCAGCTCTATGACATGCCACTGTCTCATTTAGGTTGCTTCCCATTTTTAATTGATTTTTAACTATTTTACTATATTTTCTGTTGTTTATACATGTGTTTTACTTGTGACTTTTTTTCTGTAGATGTGTGTGATGGTCTCCCTTGAAAAAGAGGTTTTTAATTTCAATGGGATTTTCTTCCTGGTTAAAAAAAATACATCCCCGGGTTAATAATTAATAAATGGAATATATATATATGTTTTTTTTTTGTTACTGATACCTAAAGATAACTAAGATTTATGTTTTTCAGTTTTCTGACGCTTTTATTTTGAAGGTGAGCCCTCTTCATTGTGACACTTCCGGTCCTTAAAAACGGTGCGGCATCACCCCGCTGACCGCAGACGCGCTGACAGGCGGCTGAAGCGGTGCGTTTGGATGCGATAGATGAAAGCGTGAGGGGGAGAATGTTACGGTAGACAGGTATAAAGGGGGAGGCATAGGAACGCTGTCGGTGCGTCCTACCGGGCGCTCCGCAAGCCTACGGGACGGTGAGGCGTTTAAACCAAAAGGTTTTCGTCTTTGTTGCCGTAAAACGGCGAGAGTCCGTATCGGGAGCGCGCATTTGTTTAAATTGCGCATTCATTCAAACGAGGCAGCAGTTGTGAGTCTGTGCGACACAATCGAGTTTAAACGCGCCTCGTCCTACAGCATATCATCCGGTTTAAACGGAATTAATCTGGTTTCCGTTAATCTGGTCTCTAAAGGCGGATTTTGACATTTCACAATCCAGCAGAAACGTGACGCGGAAATCCCGTCTGGAGCAGGCCCGTCCATCCGCACCGGACCGTTAGCGCACCCGCACACGCTGCGCACTCCCACTGGACGCAGTTTGTCAACATGACGAGTCTGCGTCAGAGGAAGGGCAGCAGGGGGAAGGAGGAGGTTCAGACCCAGCAGTCCAACTGTTGCACACACCACCACCATCCAGAGAAGATCCTGCAGGGTGAGTGATGCGCCCACAGGAGTCCCACCAGCCAGGGGGGGACAGGGGTGTCTGGACCGGATCATCTTAACATCTTTAGTAGGAAACACGTGTGTCATTAAAACATGATCAGTGGCTCTGTTACAATAAAAGGTCCCACCAGGACAGTGGTCCTCTAAAGCCCCCATCCTGCATGTTTTAGGGTGAGCTGGTTCCCTGCTCCAAACATCTGGTTCACCTGTTCAGCGGGTCCCAGAGTTCTGCAGAAATGACCTCTGACCACCCTCGATCCAACCCTGAATTTTAGAAACAGACGTCTAAAACATGCAGGACAGCGGGATGGGGCTCCGCTGGATTAGTCCAGATTAGAACAGCAGGACACAGAAGCCTTATGATGGTTAAACTGGTAACCAGTGATGGTTCTGTTCAGTAGTCCAACACTTACATTATCCTGTGTTTGTAGAAACATCTTTCATCCTCCAGTTATGTTTTCAATCTATATGGAAATCCAAACACGACTAGTCCTCTAATAGAGAGCCCAATAATAAAACACATGTAGATTATGTTAATCCTGTTGTCTCTGTAAAGCCCGTCTTTTTGCCCTCTTTTTCTGTTTTAGCTGGTTTTTTTTTGTTAATTTAATGTTTCAAATCACTTTGTGATTCTTTTTATGAAAAGTAAAGTAAACATTACTTACTTACTAAATCAGCAAACAGATTTCTGTATCAAAGATAACCTGAGGAAATACATTTCTGTCCTCACATGATGATTTTTTATTTTATTAATGGAACCAATCTAAACCAGCCCGCTCCTGTGTGAAAGAGGACTTTATCCCATTGTAAAAGCGTGAATTAGTTGTGATTAACAACATTACTAGCAAAGCTGAGTCCAGTTCCACCAGCCACACCAGACCAGTAGAGTTAAGAAATCACTTCAGTGAAAAACATTAAACAGTGGTGAACCTTCACAGGAGCAGTAAACCTATTCCATAGATCATTTACTTAGTTTGTTCAAATAGTATTTTTAAATTTAATTGATTTATGCAGGAGGTTACAAAAGTTCACAGAACATCTAAAGCACTGCCGGCCTCATCCATGTTTACACCAATGGCTGTTTACAGTTGTGTTGTTACCGGCTTAAACCAGCGAATGAATGTCCCATGTGTTGCCCTCTGATTGCATCACTTCCGGTTTCGCGGTAGAGGCGCTATTTTTAGACGGAAACACTAGGAGAGCTCAGTTTGAGCAGAAAAATCACCTTTTATGTTCATATATCTTCATTTTTTTCTGTTAAATTATGACTTTTAGACCTGTTACTATGTAAGGGCTTCAACATGTGTTTAATGTGGAAGATGGCCTTTAAGGTTGAGGTCAGAGGTCATGGTTCAGTAACAAAGTCATGTCTGGTGGACAGTAAAAGACAGTAAAAGACAGTAAAATGACATTGTGTCATTCCTGAGTTAAAACATCTGCTGACCAAAAACTACTAAACAGCCCGTCTAACATTTGCTGCAAAACATCTCAGTAATCTCACAGATTTGAGGGTAAATGTTCTGTAGACCGTTGGGACAAAAGCAGAAGCACCTGGAGGGTGTGTGTCTCGTTCCATCTGGAGTCAAACTAACATAAAACAGCAGTCAGACATGGTGGTGGTAGTGTGATGGTCTGGGACTGCTCTGCTGCTTCAGGACCTGGACCACCTGCTGTCACTGATGGAACCATGAATTCTGCTCTCTAGCAGAACATCCTGAAGGAGAACGTCTGACCTTTGACCTTAAATAGGCTCTTCCTGCTGGAAAACCCTCTGATGTGTCTAAATTAAGACGGTTCTGTAAAGAAGAGAGGGACAAAACTCCTCCACACAGGCATGTGAGTGGTATCTGGATCCAGCTGGTGCCTCCGCGGCTGTAAAGTAGGTTTAGGGCCCGGTTACTGTTCACACAGTCAGGTTGGTTTGGAGGGATTGGTTCCCTTAATAAATGAAGTCATTTGAGACCTGTATTTTAAATTTACTGATGTTATCTTCTCTTTCTTCAAAGACAAAGCTCTTTATTTACCTGTTGATCTATGTTCCTACCCTCACCCAAGGCCGTATCTACCATTGAGGACACCGAGGTCGGGACCTCGGTATTTTTCTGCAGAATATTTAAAAAAAATTGATCTCAAACAGCCTATGACGGGGCGAGGCGCTACAACAACGCAAGGCAGCTGAACTTAATGTTCATGATCATAGCCACGGGAACATATTTTCAGCATGGTGTGCTGAAATAAAAAAGCTCAGCTGCGCTCAATTGCAGCCTACAGCATAGGCATTGATATGAGTCTCATTATTAGAAAGAAGACAGCCTCCAACAGTCTTGAAGCGCTGCTTATAAACCTACATCTCCTGTCTGCAGTTGACCAATGAAAACTCACCTTTGGGACGCCGCAGCAGCAAGACTCCGCCTCTCTGAGTTTCCGTTTCAACTTATGCTTAAAAAGCGGATTATAAACTACACACCAGTTTTTATTTTTGTTAAGAGTCCAAATAAAACTGGAGTTATACTAAAAGAATTAAACTAAGAATGGGTTCAGTAGCGTTTTGTTGCTGAGGGAGAGGATGGCTGCGTGATCTGACAGCAGGTGTCAAAAGGTGCGCTGAGGCGCTGTCACGGAGCGGAGAAAACACTGAGACAGACATTGGAGCGATCTGTGACAGATAGTTACTTCTCTGTAGTTTAGTGTTTTTTATGTATAAAGGAGGATGAGAAGGATGGATGTCCAGCAGACAGATCAGCTTCAAAACTCCGTCACAAGCCCAGGGCCGTTTCGAGGCATTTAGGGGCCAAGGCAAAATAGCCCCCCCCGCCCGCCCCCGCAGAGCTTGCAGAAAAAAAGTTTTAACACTTGGGTTCATTTAGTAGTCTGTACTACCTTTCCCCTGTATTTGTCTATACCAAACCAGTACAGCAAGCCATTTTAACATTTAATCTAACACCTCTTTTTTATTCCTATGTTACATAGCAATAATATCATTTATCCTTGAACAAATAATATCCTTACTAGTCAATTTTGAAAAGACAGATATGAACAAGTAGAAATTATGTTTAAGTATATTCATAATAACAAATGCACTAGTAGGAATTTAGCATCTCATTTCATGAAGGTGTGTCCATCTTTCAGTGTTGAATAAGCGTGTTAACCTTGACCAGGTGTCAACCGTTAAACCTTTTTTGTCTTTTTACAGAAACTAAAAACAGGCTATTAGGCAAATCTAATTAAGGGTATTTTAAAAGTTTTAAACTGTAATTTAAAATTTACAGAGATTACTTTGATTTTACTAATGAATTTTTCTAAGCAGAATCTCTGAAAAGCAGCAATACATATCTTCACGAGTTTAAAACCTTTATAAAATGTGTTTGTGATTTATATCTGTTAATACAGATGTGAAAGCAATTCATGTAAAGTAATCGTGAATCCGTGATTATTTCTCAGACTATAATCGTACCACCAACATTTATAACCGTTGCAACCCTACTCTAGATACCAGCTAAACATATTTTTGTCTGTCTGCCTCTCACCCTCACTCACTCTCTCTCTCTCTCTCTCTCTCTCTCTCTCTCTCTCTCTCTCTCTCTCTCTCTCTCTCTCTCTCTCTCTCTCTCTCACACACACACACACACACACACACACATCTATTTTTAAATAAATAATGTAACTGGAAATCAGTTTTTGTCTTTTCTTTGTAATTGATGTGCACGGGATAACGGAAGTTGGACCTCGGTAATTTTGAAACAAGCGGCCAAAATTAGTTTTTTCTGCAGAGGGTCTGGGCTCTCCCTTAGAGATAGGGTGAGATGCTCGGTCATCCGGAAGGGGCTCTGAGTAGATCCGCTTCTCCTCCACATCGAGAGGAGCCAGTTGAGGTGGTTTGGGCATCTGGTTAGGATGCTTCCTGGATGCCTCCCTAGTGAGGTTTTTCAGGCATGTCCAACCGGGAGGAAACCTAAAGGAAGACCCAGGACACGCTGGAGGGACTATGTTTCTCGACTGGCCAGAGAACACCTTGGGATTCTCCTGGAGGAGCTGGCCCAAGTGGCTGGAGAGAAGGAAGTCTGGGCCTCTCTGCTTAGGCTGCTACCTCCTGTGACCTGACTCCAGATAAGCAGAGGAAAATGGATTGGTGGATGAGGTTATCTTTGACAGTGACTGAAATCTATTTGCTGAAATGAATCTTTTAAGTGATTTAAAAACAGAAGAAATCTAATTTAACCTTTTTGCTTGTAAAATCTGTATTAAAATTAAATATTGTTTTTATGTGATACACTTTTTGGGGCGTTTTCCAGATCATGAAAAGAAAAAAGAGTGTTTCTCCTTGACTTGTTTTTCTGGTTGTTTCTAGTAACTATAGCAAATTAAAAAAGTTAAATCATGGCATGTTTTTTCAGGATTTAAAAAAAAAATCTACCTGGGTCTCAGTTCAAGTGACCTTGATGTTGTTGCAGGTGATTGGTCATGGGGCTGCATAATTTGGACATCGATTGGTTGGTCCATTTCTGTCGGTCTAGGCCTGCTGTGCTGCATCTATGTGGCCACGCTACATGAGAATGACCTATGGTTCTCCAACATCAAGGTAAGACCTCAACTACATAAAGTGTTAGTATTTTCTCCCACTTCTCAGGGTGACCCAGATAAGTTGTTGCATTCTTGATAGCATCTCCTTCTCCTGTTTAGTTCTCTCATACTTCCTGCTGTGTGTGGTCTGAGCAGAGCAAAGCTGTACAGCAAACAGACCGACTGGATGTGGGGGTGTGTTGAAAGGCTCTTCTAAACGTCCAAGAGGAGTTTCTGGTCTCTTAGTTACAACAAACAGGTTCTTTAGGTTGTCTTGGTGATTTTTATTGTAATCACTTTCAGTAAAAAGATCAATTACTGTTGGAGGTGAAGACCTTTATGGGCATTTAGAGTGGAGAGAGGAGACAAGGCTGTCTAAAGTCATGCTGCAGTTACCTCATTCATGATGGTGTGGTCATCCAGTTTTTGCCAATTGTTTCATGTTCTGTGTTTTTGCCAAATGTACAGAAAACTTTCTCTGCAGAAATGAGGCCACAGCAGAACCGTGCACTCGTTTTCTTTTCTTGATGATCTGAACCAGGCAGGTAAAGGCTCTGTGTTCAAGCTCTCTCTCACCACCAGTGTTCCCAGTGTGCTTGTGCCAGTAAGGCCCAGTTCATACAGAAAGATAATCCTCTTTATTTGACAAATTTTAACCCCCCACAATAATGTAATGGCTAGGGATGTAAGAAAATACAGATACACAGGAATATAGCAATATTTCATTTTATGATACTGAATTGATACTTAAAAGCAGCCTATCGATTTTTTTATTGACAGTTTAAATGTAAACATTTACTGTATTTCTTTTGTGTGTTGCAAGTCAAACTCTGATTGCTAGGTGGCAGCAATTTTTACCCCTTAATTCTGACAGAACGAGACCCTGCAATAACACTGGATATGTCTTGGAAGCGTCTGGCCCAAGTTTCCTATTGAATTCAGTCTTATAAATTGCAAATATCATCTGGTTGTCAGTATTGCAATTAGGGGTGCACCGATTGCAGTTTTTGCAGTTTTTGACACCGATCTTGAGAAAAACCTGACTTGCAGATACCGATTTTTGCCGATACCGATTTTATCTTAAAGATATTGGCCAGAGGCAAATTTCCTTTGAATCACATGTGTAAAAATGTATTAAAACCTCAAGTCAGTTTCTTTTTGGGATTTTCATGGCTGGATTTTTAAGAAAATCCAGTGTTTTTAAACGACGCGGGAAAAAACAGAGGAAGGCTTCCGGTCTGAGGTTAAGCCGGCGATGACGTTTCACAAGGAGATCCTCAGAAAACTATAGTGTAAAACAGTGAGCAGCTTGGTATTTCTGCGTTAGCTTTATAGCACACAATGTTTTATCAGTCAGATGTAGCTTCTGAAACCTCTGCTAATCGGTCAGATTGTGTTTCCGTGGATTACGACAAGGAGAACAGATATTGGAGCACACAAAGAGTTCAACCGGAGTTTGACTCCTAACGCAGCAAGCATGATAACCGAAGGACGGTGCACACGTTTGATACTGTTAAACTCAGAAGACTCGTGAGCTGATATGGACACCGCTGGCGAAACTATTCTGGAGGAGGAGGATGATGAACATCTTCAGAACTAAAATCGGTACAGTTTATTTACTTTTATTGAATATTTAATGTGTTCGAAGCTGCACCGGGACCTCTCAGCTGATGAGATAGCTTCATCAATCTGTTCCAATATAATTCAATATTCTACAGAAAAATAAAACAATGTGATACCAGTTTTACTGCTGCGTGTATATAGTAATATAACTTCGGAAAAAATTAATTGATTGCTTACCAGGATAACTTTTCCTGACGCTGCGGCCCCTCGCAGCTGTCGCTCGTTAAGTCGGTGCGAGACCTCGTTAACTCTGCTCGTTGTTGTTTTGGCTGTAATCCAGGATGGCACGAAGGTTCTACTGGTCTCAGGATGATCTGTTGTTAAAATATGTGGATCATCTTTTAAGATCCAACCTCTGTGTGTGTCGTAGCTTTCCCAAATGACCTATTTTTTCCTTACCGGAGCTAACACTGTTAGCCGTGCGGCTACCGTCATACTAACGGGACTTAAGGAGTCCAGAAGGACCGGTAGCGGTTCCAGATGGATTTATAGTTGGAATATGTAGATTATTATTTTAGCTCAAACCCCTGAGTGAGCAGCCCTGACCAGCCCCTGCAGTCTGTGCATCAGCTGTGTTGTAATGGTCACGCAGGTCTGACAGAAGCCAGCGTTGAGCTTACAGCTCGCTACGATTCTCCTCACAAACAGTAAATTTCTTTAATGTTGCTACGTTAGTTAGAAAAATGCGTGTAGGACTCTGACATATGGCTCAGACTTTTTGCTGCAGCTGTAAACATGATTATCCGTAAGCATTGAGAGCACAAAGTAGAGCAAAACACAACTAATCTTCTAGTAAGCAGCAGGAGCAGTGCCTTCTTACACGTATTTGAGTGACGTGTGCAGAACCAGCGCTTTTCTGTGTTTAGAGGAGAGAATTTTGATTTTCTATAATGATTTATGACAAAACTGCTTAACAAAATGAAAAACTGAACCCAGTTTATTTTTTTATAAATGCTAAAGTGTAGTTAAACTGATATTTTACAATTTTCATGCTGAGTCTGGCCAATGCCTTTAACTAAAAGCAGATTACGTCAATGTTTCAGTTTCCTTTCATTGAGAAAACCAACATGAATACTCATGAAACAACACCCGTTTCAACTGGACATGAGGTAATGTTCTCAAATATAAATTAACATATTTAGCATTGCTGTTTGAACTACAAAATCATATTTGTTCTTTTAGACTTTCATTTTTCAAATTTTTAAAAACAAAACTTTTGTACCTGTTTTGACACACTTGTCCAAAAAAATTATTCTATAGCAATGATTTGCTTTAACATTAACTAGGTGTGCACTGATTGCAGTTTTTGGCCAATCATTGATCTTGAGAAAATCCTGAGATCGAGGCCAATAGATCGGTCGGCCTCGATCTCAGGTCGATCTCGGTGCACCCCTAATTGCAATATATCGTATAGCTCCCCTGTACAGTGATATATATCGTATCAGCAGATTCTTCCCAGTACACATCCCTAGTAATGGCTCTATAGAGAATCTTATCAGATAATCCTACCATGTGTGGTGTGTTAAGAGTGCTCTAGTCTGCTCTCAAACATGCTGAGACCACTCTGATCCTAAATCGGGGATATTCAACATGTTGGATTGTCTTGACTTGTTTTCCAAGGGACAAGCAAACATGCCTGTTGAATGTGACATGTAGCCAATCAGAAAGCAGGGCGATGGAAGCACACAGCACACTCCTCCACCATGTTTGTTAATTCCAAAGTCACATTTTATCTCATGATGTTTTGTGAGATTTCCCGTCTTGACAGAGGAATGTTCATGAATGAAATCGGTTCTTGTCTAGTTTTTGTCGTGTCGCTGCACGCCACCAACACAGGTATATCAATGATTTTTTTATTGTTAAGTGCCTGTGCGTTGCTTGTTTTTAAAATGGTTGAATAATTATTATAATCTGCCATTAAACCTGGCCTCTAATCTTAAAAACTTTAAGACTTTAAACATTTGATATGATTTCCGTTAAATTAATTCTGATACATTTTTTATCTGTGGCGATGAATTCTCTTCAACCTAAGTTTTAATCATCCTCATGACCTCATGCTGTTAAAGCTGAAACACGTCTTTAACACTTCATAAGGGACTAGTTTTTCCATTCATTCCACAGGACTGAGTTTTAGACCTGTAGATTCAGCCACATGTGGTCTTTGATCCTCAAGGCTGGCGCACTCGCTCCCTTTTTATGGTCTGCTGTGTTGTGCAGAAACAGCCAAACATGATGTCATTTTTAAATGTCCCTATTGGAGCTCCAGGAAAACGTTGGTTTGGCTCAACATGAAGCAACACAAGCTGATTATTCACAGCATTAAAAAAGAAACTAATGTGTAGTTTCTTGTTGTGTGTTTTGCTCATTTAATTTGAAAATAAATGTCATTTATTTGTGAGTCAAGTATAAAAAGAAAATCACTTGAGTGATTAGATGGTTTACAGGTCCTTCTCAAAAAATTAGCATATTGTGATAAAGTTCATTATTTTCTGTAATGTACTGATAAACATTAGACTTTCATATATTTTAGATTCATTACACACAACTGAAGTAGTTCAAGCCGTTTATTGGTTTTAATATTGATGATTGTGGCATACAGCTCATGAAAACCCAAAATTCCTATCTCAAAAAATTAGCATATTCCAACCAACCAATAAAAGAAAAGTGTTTTTAATACAAAAAAGGTTTAACCTTCAAATAATTATGTTCAGTTATGCACTCAATTCTTGGTCGGGAATCCTTTTGCAGAAATGACTGCTTCAATGCGGCGTGGCATGGAGGCAATCAACCTGTGGCACTGCTGAGGTGTTATGGAGGCACAGGATGCTTCGATAGCAGCCTTAAGCTCATCCAGAGTGTTGGGTCTTGCGTCTCTCAACTTTCTCTTCACAATATCCCACAGATTCTCTATGGGGTTCAGGTCAGGAGAGTTGGCAGGCCAATTGAGCACAGTAATACCATGGTCAGTAAACCATTTACCAGTGGTTGTGGCACTGTGAGCAGGTGCCAGGTCGTGCTGAAAAATGAAATCTTCATCTCCATAAAGCTTTTCAGCAGATGGAAGCATGAAGTGCTCCAAAATCTCCTGATAGCTAGCTGCATTGACCCTGCCCTTGATAAAACACAGTGGACCAACACCAGCAGCTGACATGGCATTCCAGACCATCACTGACTGTGGGTACTTGACACTGGACTTCAGGCATTTTGGCATTTCCCTCTGCCCAGTCTTCCTCCAGACTCTGGCACCTTGATTTCCGAATGACATGCAAAATTTGCTTTCATCCAAAAAAAGTACTTTGGACCACTGAGCAACAGGCCAGTGCTGCTTTACTGTAGTCCAGGTCAGGCGCTTCTGCTGCTGTTTCTGGTTCAAAAGTGGCTTGACCTGGGGAATGCAGCACCTGTAGCCCATTTCCTGCACACGCCTGTACACGGTGGCTCTGGATGTTTTCACTCCGGACTCAGTCCACTGCTTCCTCAGGTCCCCCAAGGTCTGGAATCGGTCCTGCTCCACAATCTTCCTCAGGGTCCGCTCACCTCTTCTTGTTTTCTTCCACACTTTTTCCTTCCCACAGACTTCCCACTGAGGTGCCTTGATACAGCACTCTGGGAACAGCTTATTCATTCAGAAATTTCTTTCTGTGTCTTACCCTCTTGCTTGAGGGTGTCAATGATGGCCTTCTGGACAGCAGTCAGGTCGGCAGTCTTACCCATGATTGCGGTTTTGAGTAATGAACCAGGCTGGGAGTTTTTAAAAGTCTCAGGAATCGTTTGCAGGTGTTTAGAGTTAATTAGTTGATTCAGATGATTAGGTTAATAGCTCGTTTAGAGAACCTTTTCATGATATGCTAATTTTTTGAGATAGGAATTTTGGGTTTTCATGAGCTGTATGCCAAAATCATCAATATTAAAACCAATAAACGGCTTGAACTACTTCAGTTGTGTGTAATGAATCTAAAATATATGAAAGTCTAATGTTTATCAGTACATTACAGAAAATAATGAACTTTAACACAATATGCTAATTTTTTGAGAAGGACCTGTATATGTGCAGGACTGTGCAAAAGTCTAGGAATATGTTTTCCTTATTTATAAAACTAAATTCCCGCACTCGTTACATTTATGAACAAAACGTAGAGAGAGAGTGGGATGACAGCTGAAATGTCCGTCAGAACCTGTTGTGCAGCGGGCATCAATTACAGAGCACTGCTTGCTAATGTGTGCTTATAAGTGCATTCTGTAGGCCACGCTTTTTTAAAAAACTCTTTAGTTTTCTTACATTGAACTAAATAATTACACTGACATTTCTTTATTTTACTGAACAAATTACTCTCAGGCAAACACAAAATAGCTGTCGCCAATCAGGAGCAGACTGACCTGTTGCTGATGTCGGATCAGTTTGCTGCGCGGCTTCATTTGCACCAGGCCACACGCCTGTGGGGCTCACCACCTAGAATAAAATGCTCCCATGCTGTGCTTTTTCTTACCCGCTTTGTCTTTGA
Organism: Aphyosemion australe; assembly: GCA_006937985.1. Lineage (NCBI taxonomy): Eukaryota > Metazoa > Chordata > Actinopteri > Cyprinodontiformes > Nothobranchiidae > Aphyosemion > Aphyosemion australe. The sequence continues at coordinate 745,384 of SSNS01000292.1, read as the reverse complement.
GTAAATTTATTTGATTATGTGATGAGCTTACCTCTTCTTCTGTGGTGTTTGAGTCAACATATTTTGATAGTGGCGCTCTCACGCCCTCTAATGTCACAGAATATATTGTAGCAGTTGCTGGGGGAGTTTACTTCCCGTTTTCTGGTGGGCTTAGCAGTGAGAGGGAAATGTCTGTTCTTGACCTAACTCGCAAATGCACATGAAAGCTGTGCTGCTATTCAATACTGCTGTCATTACTGATTTGCGTTTGCTACAATATTACACTCAACCTCAGTCGAAAGACGTGAACAGCGATTAATCAGGCAAAGCTATTATAACTGGTTATGACTTTAACAGCAGTTAACTGTTTAATTATGTACTTCTTGTGTATAAGTTAAGAGACCACAATTGTTTTTATTAGGGATGTCTGCTATTATCGGTCTACCATTAATATTGGCTGATATAAGCAATAAAATTTAATTGCTTTTCAGTTTTTTAATGGCACAACTTTTAAATAGCATACACACATGATACATCAAACTCTTCAGCTACTTCTCTCTTTAAAAATGTCAAAATATGACAGACCTGAGGTAAAAGTTTGGAGATATTTTACTTTGGCACAACTTGTGAAGTAGAAATTTGCCCTGTGTAGTGACAAACAAGTAAAACAAAAACAAGAATCATCACCCAAGGCTTGCTTTTCTTATCTGAAGATCTGTATAAATATTTTACCATTGTAAATATACAGAAAAAGAAGCTGCTATTGGAGACAAAATAAATATGGCACTTTTCCTGTTACTAACTTAAATTGAAGTAGTTTTCATATTGCACAAAATATGTTTAAAGAGGTCCACTGAGAAACAATTTTTTACTTATTATTTTTGAAAATGATCAGTCACTCTGAGTTTTTCATGCAAGCTGAACATGAAAATAGTCTCCTACACCTATCTCCTGCATTAGCTTCTGATAGAAAATAGACGGTGAAACTCTAGGATTAGAAAATCCTGACAGATCTACGTCACACTGTCACTTAACATTCATGGACTCCCCAATCTTGACTCATGACGGGGAAGGCTGTTGTTGGTTTAGCGTCCAGGAAACAGCAGAGAACGTCTAGACTAGTAGAAGCTAACCGTTAGCATTAGCAACTCCACCACACAGCAGAACTCCTCCAGGCTTGAATTATTTGTGGAGATAAAGCATCAACGTTGCAGAGCAAACAGAGTCAGTGGTAGAGTCATGTTGCTGTTAGCCAATCAGAGGAGAGATGTCCAAATATCAGGAAATAAGAGTCTAAATCCTGTCGTCTGAAGCTACTTTCTCCTCTGGTTGAATTCTCTGTGCTGAACCAGGAGCACCAGTGCTGTTTTTTCCTAGAGTACGTCTTACAAGGCATTCATTCCTACTAGAGACCACTGCAAGTGTATTGAAATATGAGTAAAGGACATTAAGCATACATGATAGGAGATATGGGATGGTAGTAACCTAAAATATTTAAGTTTTTCTTTTTTTTATGAGAGGAGGACACAGCATATATCTGTATCAGAAATTAAGAGTCAACAATGTCAGAATATCAGAAATATGGCAAAAAAGCCAATATCAACCATTCCTAGTTTTTATCACATCACAGACCACCATATAAATGCCTTACACCAGGCCTATTTTAATTAACATGTTCTGTTGCCAGCTAATTATTTTTTTACTTGATCAGTCAGTCACATGAAAACAACTCATGAATATGTCTTAATTTGGATAAAGAAGTCCATTCAGTTTAAAGCTTATTAAGCTAATGCATATGCAAATAGACATTACAGAGGAAACCAGGATGATGACCTCAGTCCTGAGCTCAGATTAGTGTGAGCTGGGCTCTGGTCCTAAAATCTGTCCACTAAACTACAGCATGTCAGGAGAAATCAAAATGTGAAACAATACAACACACCAGCTTCCACTGATCCAACACTTAGATGCATTCTCACAGTCACACAAACAAGTTTGACATGATTGAACAATTCCAGCTTGACTGGCAGTGTTGGGATCACTTTAAAAAAGTAATCAATTATAGTTACTAATTACTTCAAAAAATAACTGAGTTACAATATTATAAAAGTAAGTAATTACTAGGAAATGTAACCATTGTTTTCCTTTTTTTAAATAAACAATATGCATGAAAATGTGGATCCCCTCTTAATAGAACTTACTAGGTTTTTGTTTTTTTTTATAAATTATGGTAAACGGTAAATGGCCTGTATTTGTATAGCGCATTCTTAGGGTTCTACAACCCCCCAAGGTGCTTCACAACGCAACCAGTCATCCACCCATTCACACGCTGGTGGGGATGAGCTACATCATAGCTACAGCTGCCCTGGGCCACACTGACAGAGGCGAGGCGGCCGAGCACTGGCACCACCAGTCCCTATGAACCACCACCACCAGTAATACTAAAATGACTACAATGTGTGTCCACTTGTTTATTATAGGGCGACCGAGCTTCTCACCCTATCTCTAAGGGAGAGCCCAGACACCATACGGAGAAATCTCATTTCGGCTGCTTGTATCCGCAATCTTGTTCTTTCGGTCATTACCCAAAGCTCGTGACCATAGGTGAGGGTTGGAATGTAGATCGACCGGTAAATCGAGAGCTTTGCCTTCCGGCTCAGCTCTCTTCACCACGACAGACCGATACAACGCCCGCATCACTGCAGACGCAGCACCAATCTGTCTATTGATCTCTCGATCCATCTTTCCCTCAATCGTGAACAAGAACCCGAGATACTTAAACCTCTCCACTTGGGGCAGGACCTTGTCCCTGACCAGGAGAAGGCATTCTATCCTTTTCCGATTCAAGACCATGGTCTCAGATTTAGAGGAGGATCTTAAAATCTTTTCTGAATTTAACAGGCAGCCAATGTAGGGAAGCTAAAACAGGAGAGATGTGAACTCTCTTTTTAATTCTCATCAGAACCCTCGCTGCAGCATTTTGAACTAGCTTAAAGACTTTTAACTATATTCTGTGGACCTCCACATAGTAGTGAATTGCAGTAATCCAACCTTGAGGTAATGAATGCATGAACCAGTTTTTCAGCATCACTCCTGGAAAGGATGCTTCTAATCTTAGCAATATTCCGAAGGTGGAAAAAGGAAATCCTACAAACCTGTTTAACGTGGGATTTGAATGACATGTCCTGGTCAAAGATTACACCAACGTTCTTTACTTTGTTCTCGGAGGCTAATTTAATACCGTTTAGATCAGGTGACTGACTAAGCAGTTTCCTTTTCTGAGGTTCTGGTTGTCATGGAAAAATTTTAATAACGCAATGAGAAAGCAGTCCATGATTCAATCAAAAGGTTTTAATTCCAATATTGCAATATGAGAATGAGGAGACAACCAACAGAGACCCTTCCCAAAGCAGTCTCAGCAGTGTGTCCTCCTGAGCAGAGATTCTTCACTCTATTTATCCCCCTTGACCCGCCCAAGGGTGAGCACAAACAAAGGACAGCGTTATCTGGGAGAGGAACATTCCTTTGGCATGTAAAACATGAAGAACAAGAGTAACAGGGTAAAAGATGAGACAAAGTAAAATTATTCCACCATGCTGTGGCCAAGCCATTGTGAGACAGAACATTAATGACTATAACCCCCAACTTCTCTGATCCCTGAAATACCGTCTCACTGTAGAATTGTATTAAATAAAAGTAAATAGAAGAATGACATTTTTTCCATTACATGGTCCAAAGATGATAACTTCAGTCTTGTCTGGATTTAACAGCAGAAAGTTTAGAGTCATCCAGATTTTTATGTCTTCAAGACAAGCCTGTAGTCTACCTAACTGATTAGGTTCATCAGGGTTTATGGATAAATATAACTGAGTATCATCAGCATAACAGTGGAAATTTATATCATGCTGTCTGATGATTTTACCAATTGGAAGCATATATATAGTGAAAATAATTGATCCAAGCACTGAACCCTGTGGTACTCCACAAGTAACTCTAGAGTATGAAGAAGATTTCTCATGTACATGAACAAACTGAAATCTATCAGATAAGATTTAAACCACTGTTCCTTTGATCCCTACAACATGTTCAAGCCTATCTAAGAGAATAATGTGTTTGACTGTGTCAAAAGCAGCACTGAGGTCCAACAAGACCAGAACAGACACAAGATTCTTATCTGAGGCCGTGAGAATATCATTTGTAACTTTCACTAATGCGGTTTCAGTGCTGTGATACTCTCTAAAACCTGACTGAAATTCCTCAAACAGATCATTAGTGTTTAGATGCTCACATACTCGATTGGCCACTATTTTCTCAAGGACTTTAGATAAAAATGGGAGATTAGATATTGGTCTATAATTCATTAGGTCATCTGGATCCAGAGAAGGTTGCAATTTTGAATCCCAGGTGCAGCATTTCTGCATGGAGTTACTATAAAAGATAATAGCACTGCTAAATAAATCAACACATAAAATAAACATCTCCGTTCTCCTGACGTGTTTACAGGAGGCAGGACACAGACCTCTAATGCTTCATTACTTTGTGTTTAATGCTATTATATAATGGAAAATTACAAAGTGGTAAAAGCCTTACTGCTTGAATGTTTTATAATTCTTGAGCCCTTTAATGATGAAAAAAGATATAAGAATACGATGAGTCATAACCTAGAATATCTTTGATTCGTAAGAGTAATTGCAGTTCTGCTCTCTGCCCTTTTCATACTTTCCATTTGTAAACGTTGTATAATATTCAGCTAAAACCTTCTCTGGATCGAGCTCAAGAACATAGTGTCTTAAACACTTGGTACAACAGCCTCTCAGGTTTCTGGTTCTGTTCTTTACCTTACAGATCCAATATGTTTCACACATTTTCACTTGTCTCTTTCCCGTTTCAGACACACATAAGCCTTAGAAAGAGAGCCGTTAGAGCTACCTAACCAGAGGACCAGTGATGGCAGGAGGCTGCTGTTTAACAGGAAGGGAACAGTTTTCATGAACATAACCTTCCTTACCTGATGTGTTCCTGAACATTGGTCACTGTCAGCAGCACTGTGGACCCGGCTCTGAGCCAGCTGGCCCAGTGTGTCCTCTTGAATTCATCAGCTGTGAGCTCATGTCCGTGTCGGCTCCGGTGCCTTAGAGGCTTTATTTCTAGCATGCGCTCACAGCTTCACACCGTTCCCAGAGCCACAAATTATCTGACAAATGTTCCCCACGTTTTCCGAATGATGTTCCAACATGTTCCCTTTGGTGCTCCCCCCCTCATCTGATCCTATTCTTCTCCTGTGTGTGTGTGTGTGTGTGTGTGTGTGTGTGTGTGTGTGTGTGTGTGTGTGTGTGTGTGTGTGTGTGTGTGTGTGTGTGTGTGTGTGTGTGTGTTTATAGACAAGGGGTCACCAGCAGTCCAGTCTCTTTTCTCTCCCTCCTGCTGCTCCAGTTCTCTTCAGCCTCTCCTGTTGTTCACACACTGACTGCAGCTCACTTTTTTACTTTCCACGTTTTTCTCGGTAGTGGGTTTGTCAAGAAGAATTGCTTTTTTTTCCTCACCTCACGTCTCCCTCGGATTTAATTTACCAAAGTCAAGAGGATCGTCCATGTTTGTTTTAGGAGGAGTAAAGCTGGCGATGTACTGAGCCAGTGATGGATGGACCTACTCGCGGATTCTTCAGGCAACACATCAGAGATTAGAGTAACTTAGAGATTTGTGAAGAATAAATGCTAAAAGGGAGAAATGAAGGGAAGTTGACTGAAGTGAACCAGCTTTCAGGATAATGAGTAATGTGTGAACTTGTTCATTCGGCCTCTTCTCTTTGACCTTAATATAAACTGGGGATTATTCATATTCTTTATAGTTCTTGGTGAAAAGCCAAGACTTGTTTTGCCTCAGGCAAATCTGAAAAGAGGATTTGGAAGGAAACTAGCTGCTTACTCCCTCTGAGAGAGATTTTGCACATTTCCTTTGGCAAGGAACTTGAAACGATTAAAAGACTTTTTTAATTTATTTGGAGTGACTTCAAGTAAAGAAAAACACACTACACTGGCATTATTCCTGTAATGGATTTGGATGATTTCTGTAGCTTAACCCATGAGAATGCCATTTACCTATCTGGACTGAGCTCATCAGAGGATCCAGCAAAATTCCTTAGAAAATGGAGTTTCGTAAGAGAGCTAAGCAGAGCCAACTGAAGTGTAATTTGAGGTTTTCAACAGATGGATCAGAAGGAGGATGCAACACTAGCACCACGAAGGGGCCAACCAGGTCCGATGCCACACAGGAGAGAGTTGGAGAAAAAGTTTCCCTGCTTGGACGATCCGCTTCGTTTTCCGGTTCAGGCATTCTGCTGCGGTGGCCTTGGCAACAGTGTGTTTCCATGGCAGCAGGGCTGTTTCTGGCCGGGCTGCTCGCCGTGACTCAGGCCTGGTGTGTCAACGCCATACACGAGAATCTGCTCTGGTTCTCTCAGCTCACGGTAGGAGCTACTAGTTGAATTATAGAAAATGGCTCAGTTAGAAAATGCAATAAACAAAGCACATTATGGGCTGGCCACATTCTAGAGTATGAAGGTTCAGTCAGTAATGAAGCGCATGTACAGAACGGTCACACGCCTCAGCTGTCCAATCTCAGCTCACAGTGGGAGCTTCTCTCCTTCCCCAGATCATGTCAGCTGACCCAGTTCTGTTCAAGTAATTACAGTTCATGTTTTTACTAGATCAGATGTGTGGGTGCTGTTTTTTTATTCTTATTTTTTAGAATCTTCAAAGGTTCATGTGGTTCTTTAGATGTAACTACACATAGAACGAAGCCAGACATTGTCCTGCTGAAATGAGGACGATATTATGATGAGTCCCTCAAGAAATTCAGGAAATGCTTCTCCATCAATAGTCTCCAGGCCTGTCATTCTAATTTAACATATCTGTTTTTATATGGTCAGACACACTCATGACCAAGGAAGGGTGGGGTGTATCATGACCATTATGATGGGATGGGGGTCGTTGTTTGAGTTGTGTTGTCATGGACCCAACAGCAGGAATGTCCTTTAACAGGGTCCGTGTGGGCTAGCTTTGTCGTGTGGTGCTGAGCTAAAAGAAAAAAAAAATGGAACACTTACAGCCCTTTGATGACTGGATGTGAACAATCAAAATTCTTACAGCAAAAATGTAAAGAAGAGCAGCTTTTTAGCAATGCCATTTTAGTAAACAGACTTCATAACACTGGCCCATCGGACTGTGCTGTTAACTGGTTTGTGAATTATTTAACAACTAGAACACAATGTGTTCAGTTTAATGGCTCTCTCCCTTCCGGTATTGAAAGGTGTACCCCAGGGCTTCATACTAGGACCTCTTGACCTGCTGTCAATCAGCTTCTGGTCTTGATCCAGAATGATGAAGCTCCTTCTTCATCATCAATGGTTGGAGTTGTTTGTTTGTTTCTCAACAGAACTAAAGTTTCCTGGACATGGACCCTGCATTGTGGTGTGTTCCCTGAGCTAAACCTTTGACTTCACTTTAGCCTCATGCAGGTGCTGGAAATCCTTGAAAAAGCTTCACATTCAAAGTGGTGGTTTTAAAATTTACTAGTGCTTAAATGGTTCAAAAGTAACTGAAGAAGTAATACCAAAATGACATTGCTTTCATGATATATATATATATATATATATATATATATATATATATATATATATATATATATATATATATATATATATATATACACTGCTCACAAAAATTAAAGGAACACTTTCATTGGGCCTGACATGAAATCAATTAAACCTGTCTGATAATTTTCTGGTTGATTAAGCAGCTGAGGGCATTGTTAATCACTTTCAGCTGTATTGGTGGTCATGGACTTAACGACAGGTGCACTAAAATGGCAACAATTACAAAACCGTCAAAACAGGACTGGTTTAACATGTGGAGGTCATTTCAAGTTTCTCCCTCTTGATCTTTTTTGGCTGGTTTTCCACTTGTGCTAGTTTTGGCTTGAGTAATTATCTCTACTGGCAGTATGAGGCGATTCCTTAACCCTACAGAAGTTGCACAGGTTGTCCAACTTCTCCAGGATGGCACATCCACACGTGCTGCAGCAAGAAGGTTTAATGTGTCTCCCAGCACCATCTCCAGAACATGGAGGAGATTTCAGGAGACTGGCGGTTATTCTCGGAGAGCTGGACAGGGCCGTAGAAGGTCCACAACCCATCAGCAGGATACCTGCTCCTTTGTGCAAGGCGGAACAGGCTGAGCACTGCTCGTGCCCTACAGAATGACCTCCAGAGGGCCACTGGTGTGAATGTCTCTACCCAAACAATCAGGAACAGACTTCATGAAGATGGCCTGAGGGCCCAACGTCCTGTAGTGGGCCCTGTGCTCACTGCCCAGCACCGTAGAGCTCAACTGGCATTTGCTCAAGAACACCAGAATTGGCAAGTCCGCCACTGGCGCCCTGTACTTTTTACAGACGAGAGCAGGTTCACCCTGAGCACCTGTGATAGACGTGAAAGAGTCTGGAGAAGACAAGGAGAACGTTATGCTGCCTGCAACGTCGTTCAACATGACAGGTTTGGTGGTGGGTCAGTGATGGTCTGGGGAGGCATATCCATGGAGGGACGCACAGACCTCTACTGCCTAGGAAATGGTGCTCTGACTGCCATAAGGTATCCAGATGAAATCCTTGAACCCTTTGTCAGACCCTACGCTGATGCAGTAGGTCCTGGTTTTCTCCTAATGCACGACAATGCCCGGCCTCATGTGGCAAGAGTATGCAGGCAGTACCTGGAGGATGAAGGAATTGAAACAATTGAATGGCCTTCACGATCCCCTGACTTAAACCCAATAGAACATCTGTGGGACATTATGTTTCGGTCCATTAGGCGGCGCCAGGTTGCTCCTCAGACTGTACAAGAGCTCAGGGATGCCCTCACACAGATCTGGGAGGAAATGCCACAAGACACCATCCGTTGTCTCATTAGGAGCATGCCCCGACGTTGTCAAGCATGCACACAAGCTCGTGGGGGCCACACAAGATACTGAAAAGCATTTTGAGTTGCAGAAATTAAGTTTTTGAAATAATGGACTAGCCTGCCACATCTTCATTTCACTCTGATTTTAGGGTGTCTACACAATTGAGCCCTCTGTAGGCTGAAAACTTTTATTTCCATTAAAAGACTTGGCATCCTTTTGTTCCTAAGACATTGCCCTGTCGTTATTTGTATAGATATCCAACTTCATATTGAGATCTGATGTATCTATTGTGTTTCTTTAAAGTGTTCCTTTAATTTTTGTGAGCAGTGTATATATATATATATGTTTTGCAGGTGCTGCAAAACAGCTCCTCTCACACAGGAGGGGTAAAAACAGAGGAGTGAGAAATGACATAAAAAAACCACAAACAGCACCAGCCGTAACTCTCACTACCTACGTTCCATTATCTACCTTCAACAATTCATTACGATCAATAGTTGTTGATCAATGTGCCTGCTTCTGAGTGCCTAAAAATTGTTTTAAGTCTGTTTTGATTGCTTGCACATATTGTATATGAGAACAGTGTTTTATGTCTGTTTTTATCTTATTTTCATCTTGTTTGTTTTTATCTTATCTAATATGTCTGTTCTTTGGTGTAAAGCTACTTGTGTCTCTGTTGCTGCTGCCTCTTGGCCAGATCGTCGTTTTAAATGAGTATGGGTTTTCAATCGACTCATCTGGTTAAATAAATAAATACATAAATAAATAAATGTTTCCAACAAATGATGCAATTACAGGTTTTTGATTTGCTGCATTTTTCCAGACATTCCTGCTCGTACTTTTGCTGCTTGGTGGAGACCAACTATGTTTATCACAGAAGGAACATTTTATATTCAAATATTAGTTTTATGGTGGAACTTAGTCTTGTTTTTAGATCAAACTGGCACGACTCTGTCTTTTCCATCGGTCGTTTACATGACTTTATCAGTTTTTTCACTAGACTAAAACAATTCTCTGTCCATTACAAACTTTGTGAGGGTCTTTCTATTAAAGCCAAAGTAATTACTGGAGAAATATCAGAAACTCAAAAATGCTTTGGTTTTTAACAAGCACTAGAATCAATTTTTGGCAGACATTTGATTTAATATTCTTCAGTGGAAAAGTAATCATGCTCCACTAGCAGGTGGTCTCCTGGATCCCTTAAACCTCTCTCGTTGCTGTTCACTAGCTGATCAGATGCTTTACTTTTCCTGTTTGGCTCCATCTTGTCCTGCCAGAATATCTGTTTTTCATATCAACCAGATAAAAGAGCATCATTTCACATCCAAATGTTCTTTCTTTTATCCAGGAGGTGGAGCGCGAGATCTCCTTTAGGACCGAATGTGGACTTTACTACTCTTATTACAAACAGATGCTGCAGGCCCCGTCCATACAGGAAGGTACACACACACACACACACACACACACACACACACACACACACACACACACACACACACACACACACACACACACACACACACACACACACACACACACACACACAAACTCTTCTGATGATTTTTGGTCCTCACTAGCAATAAATGTGACGCTGTACCATTAAAGGTGAACTTCACTGAAAAATCATTTTTATTTTATTTCTGAGTATAATCAATTCTGCATTAGCTTCTGAAAAGCTAATTCAGGTTAAGAAAAGCCTGACAGGTCTACGTCACACTGTCACTTAACATTCATGGATTCACCCATGCCAATCAGAGGTGAGACGTCCAAATATCAGGAAATAAGACTTCAAATCCTGTCGTCTGAAGCTACTTTCTCCTCCAGCTGACTTCTCGGTCCTGAAACAGGCGCATCAGAGCATTTATTTCTTTGGAGTACGACTTACAAGGCGTTCCTTCCTACTAGAGACCACCAGCCTAGAAATCTAGACCGTCAGTTGCCGAAGCAAAATGATTTTGCTTTGCATGTCGGTCTAGCAGCACTCCATTGGAACCTCCGGAGCCCTGGCCAGTCTTGGTGGCTGGCCAATCACAGCAGTGGGCGGGATATTAATGCGACAGTACAAAACTAAGATGACGACAGCTCGTTTGAAACGGCTTTGGCATCAACTTTGGACTATTTAGACTTGGGCTTTTCTTTGAGTCAAGAGCAGATTTAGGTATGTAACTGCCTCGTTGACTGACATCCGTAGTAGTGAGTATGTCATGTTGTTTGTTGTCCAATAGCATGTGGAGACAGTTTGAAAGACAACCGTAGATCCCGCCCCATGACTGAGAACTGTCTATGGGTCATGGTCAGACTATTTATTCACTTATATAGGATGGCTTTTCAGGCTAAGAGACCACTTCAAATGTATTAAAATTAGGGCTGCATATATCGAATATTTTTGTAATCGAGTACTCTATCGAATCTTTTATCGATTAATCGAGTACTCTAATAAATTACACTTTTGTGTTGGTAAACCATTATATCAAATAGCATGTTATAAAATATGAAAGACCTCTTAAAATGAGCAAGCAATTGCCAGTTATTCTTCAAATTTTTATTCAGAATTTTTTTTCAAAACTTCAGCACTTCAACTTTACTTCACAGTAAACAAATGCCTGTGCAAAAAATAAGTATACAACCTATTTCCTTTGGTTTAACAAAAAATTAAAACTGGTGTAGCCACTGCTATAACCCAACTCAACAATTTGAGTTTTCAATTATATTCAGATGCGGTAGTAGAACCAGGTTTGTCTGCTCAGAACTCAATGTTGAGGGAGAGAGCTCTATTAGTGCATCATGTGTCTGTGCAATATAAGAAAGCCTTTAAAAAAGTAAATGATGGTTACAGTGCAAAAAGGTCAGCATATTGACATGGTCAGCACTAAGGCTTGCTCTACGCTTTGATGCAATGTTCCCAGCAGCAGAGAACAAACGCTCTGAGGGTGTTGAAGTGGCTGGAATACACAGAAAAGACTTTGCCAGCTTAGCCAGGGTTGGCTATCTTGCTGCATTTTCTCTCCACCATAGCAATGGACTTTCTGTTTTGGAGAGAGGCTGTTCACCAAAGTATTGCAAAACCTCCCTCTGCACCTCTTGTCTGTGTGAGGATGTTTCCTGGTCAGGTGCTGCAGCATCGAGGATGTGGTGTTGTGGTAGGCTAAATCCATTTTACAGTATTTACACTGGACTACGTTTTCTGCCTTACAAAGCAAAAAATGGTCCCACATCTTTGACATTTTCTGTCTTTTTCGTACTCCACCGGGGTCCACGTTGTCTGCCATTGCTTAAAGAACGAGTAACACCTAAATCAACTTTTTTGTGCTGATAACCTGTATAGATGAGTATCTAATAGTGCTGTAGACATGTGTAATCATTATTTTGGCAGTTTAGTGCAACTTACTTAAAATGTAATATTACAGGCAAAAATCATAATTATATCTCCACCTTCAGGTTAAAACTCTGCTCCACACTGATTTACAATCAGCCCCAGCTGATTGCTGTAGAGATGCAGCGCACGGTGACGTTGTCTACCTTACTACGTGGCTGCGCTGCACTGGACTCCAGCTGAGTCGGCCGCACCTCCACCTGGCGCAACCACTCACCTGCAGATATGACACGTTAGAGCTCGGAGCCGCTCGCCTCCTTGAAAAAAAACCTCCACCTCCCCTTTTTTTCTGGTGATCGCGGTGGACAGTAAATCCTCCAACTTGCTGGTGCTTCAGAGTCTGCTTGTTCTCCTGAGCGCTAGGTTTGCTTGTTTGTGCGCTCCTGTACACGCGCGAGTGCGCACGCGCTTGTAAATGACTAGTTTTTCCGACTGGGAAACTCCGAGAGCCCACGTGGGGTGGTTGATGGTGGTGCTGTCAATCACTGCCTCAGTGCCGCTCCCTCGGTCCTCCAGGTGACGCCTATTTTGCAGGTATTTTTCTAACAGGAAGTCTGCTTGGAATAAGTCTCCGCCCATGGTGTTACTCACCCTTTAAGAGAAGTTAAGTTACATTTGCTACCGCTACTCGGGTGTGCATTCAGCGCAGTGTGTATGTGCGTCACTTATTTCGGTCCGGGTGAAACATGATCCCGGGCGATTGCAAAGCCATGAATTAATTAAACATAAATTAAACGAAGCCTCGAGGCAGATAATTTGCCTCAAAGCTTTTTTGTACTCGAATTATTCGAGGTACTCGAGGAATCGTTTCAGCCCTAATTAAAATATGAGTAAAGTTGACCTTTAAACTTCATCTTTTAAAGTATATTTTAAGGAAAAAAGAAAAAAAAATAGAAAGAAAAACCCAAAGATGAACAGAAAGATGTGTGAAGTTAGCGGCTTTGATCTCTAACACAATTAAAGAAATCAAAGTGAAGTTGAACCACAGGGTTCTGATCCAACACATGAACATTCTGACCTCTTGTCTTAAACACTAGAACTAAACCTGACTGTCATTTAAAGCAGAAATCCACATTATTCTTCAGTCAGAATGACTAACCAGTGACCCAGCAGCTAATAACATTAGTGGATGTTCTGATCCAGTCTGTTTAAGTGTTTTGTCCCACTCATCTTTTCCCTCTTAGCCAGCGGAACCAGATGTCCTCTGTCTCACGTTTACAGATCATCTCTTCAGGCTGTTGGATTGTTTTCAAAAAATGCTTACATTTTTCATTAGTACTGATTTTTCTCAGAGCTCCATGTCACAGCTTTACCATCGACAACAATTAAGTAGCTAAGCATGCTAATATTTAGCATTTCTTCACATCATCCCAGTGGTCCTCTGTGGTAGTTATAAGGGGTTTCTACATAAATCACTCCTAGAGTCAGTCCAATAAGAGTTCCTCTGGACCTGAAGTCAGGGGGTCAACCTGAACATTCTTGAATGATCAATAATCTTTTTTAATAAATTTGCCTGATGATTCCTCCTCTTACTCAAATGCTGCAGCTGCCAAACACATAAAGCACAATAATATAAAGCCACTTAATGCATGTTGGTCCTTTAGCAGGGTTTTCTGCTCCCCCATGAGTGCCTACGGCACAACTGTTTTAATAATTAATAACATCCTGACATATAGTAAATTTTTACAGAACCAAAGGTTGAATGGACTCATGGCTTTAGACGTTCTTTATAATTTCAAACTAGCCTAGAAATCTAGACCAACTGTAGCATTAGCAAAAGATGTTGCTCTGCAGATTGGTCTAGTCACATTTATATTGTAGCCTCAGCACGTCTACCATTCCCTGAACAATTTTAGGTCCAGCCAATCACAGCACTTTACATCTGTAGAGAGGCATTGGTTGGGCTTAGCACCAGAGCTGCAGCGGAGAAAAACTAAGATGGCGTCAGCTCAGGAATGCTGCTCATTTGAAACGGCTTTGGCATCAACTTTGAACGATTTAGACTTGTTCTTTTCTTTGAGACGTGAGCTGATAGAGGTTCTTAATTCATTTGTTTTTAAAAAAGGATGTTTTTGCTTTTTTTCTCCTTCCACGGTGTATGGCAGACTGCTCCGTTGACTGATTTTTATAGCGATGAGTGAGTCATGCTGTTCGTTGCTCTGATTGGTCTTAGTGCTGTCCAATTGCATGCAGAGACAGTTTGAAAGACAACCCTGGATTCTGCCCCACGACTGAGTTGCTTCAATGGGTCGTGACCAGACTCACTCACTGACCTCTTTATTGGGCACACATTGCTAGTACCTGGTTGAACCCCCTTTTGCCTTCAGAACTGCCTTATTCCTTCATGGCATAGATTCAACAAGGTACTGGAAATATTCCTCAGAGATTTTGGTCCATATTGACATGATAGCATCACGCAGTTGCTGCAGATTTGTCGGCTGCACATCCATGATGGGAATCTCCCGTTCCACTACATCCCAAAGGTGCTCTATTGAACTGAGATCTGGTGACTGTGGAGGCCATTTGAGTACAGTGAACTCATTGTCATGTTCAAGAAACCAGTCTGAGATGATCCGAGCTTTATGACATGGAGCATTATCCTGCTGGAAGTAGCCATCAGAAGATGGGTACACTGTGGTCATAAAGGGATGGACATGGTCAGCAACAATACTCAGGTAGGCTGTGGCGTTGCAACGATGATCAGTAAAAAAAAAGTGTGCCAAGAAAATGTGCCCCACACCATTACACCACCACCAGCAGCGTAAACCGTTGATACAAGGCAGGATAGATCCATGCTTTCATGTTGTTGACGCCAAATTCTGACCCTACCATCCGAATGTCGCAGCAGAAATCGAGACTCGTCAGACCAGGCAACATTTTTCCAATCTTCTATTGTCCAGTTTTGGTGAGCCTGTGCGAATTGTAGCCTCAGTTTCCTGTTCTTAGCTGACAGCAGTGGCCTTAAGGATCGGCGTGCATTCAAAGATGCTCTTCTGCATACCTTGGTTGTAACGAGTGGTTATTTGCTACTGTTGCCTTTCTATCAGCTCGAACCAGTCTGGCCATTCTCCTCTGATCTCTGGCATCAAAAAGGCATTTTCATCCACAGAACTGCTTCTCACTGGATGTTTTCCCTTTTTCGGACCATTCTCTGTAAACCCTAGAGATGGTTGTGCGCGACAATCCCAGAAGATCAGCAGTTTCTGAAATACTCAGACCAGCCCATCTGGCACCAACAACCATGCCACGTTCAAAGTCACTTAAATCACCTTTCTTCCCCATTCTGAAGCTCTCTTTGAACTGCTGCGGATTGTCTTGACCATGTCAACATGCCTAAATGCATTGAGTTGCAACCATGTGATTGGCTGATTAGTAATTTGTGTCAATGAGCAGTTGGACAGGTGTACCCAATAAAGTGGCCAGTGAGTGTATATTTACATGTATAAGATGGCTTGCCAGGCTAATTTCAAACAATAAAGAGCAAAGACTTAGTTCTAGAATTAAAACAGCGGCTGATATTTCAGAATATTTTCTTTATCATTTTTATGTCATTGAAGACGGTCGGTGCTGAAGTGGTCTAACGTCTGTAGTTCAGATATAAATAAATGATGCAGTCATTAATGTGTGTGCATGTGCCCCCCCCCCCTCCAGGGCTGTCAGAACTGGTCCATGACAACTTGACAGAATCCAGGAGAAGCATTAACCTCCTACAGCGAATGAACATCTACCAGGAGGTGTTTCTCAGTGTTCTCTACAGGTTGTTGCCCATTCAGGTAACTCCACACATTCTACTGTTACATCAGAGTTCTTGTTACTGAATGTTACTGGCATTATCCTGTTGGACGCTAACGTTAGTGCTATATTCAGTACGTGTGCAATACCTGGATGCACATTTGTATGTCTGTGTCTTTTAAGCTGTTTCTTCTTGGAAACTCAATTTTCTATTTTCTACTTTTATTCATTTTTTGATTGCTGAAGGTTATGGTGATAGTCTAATGCCCATGTGTATTTACCTGTATTATTTTTTCCTATTCTCTAAGTGTATGTGCTGCCCTAACGAGTGAATTTCCCCAAAGTTTTTAAACATGCTCTCCCTTTCTTGGAGACAAGGTGATTGTAAGGATTTAGTGTTGGATTGGTTACTAATGTTTCTCAGCTTGTAGTCAACATGAACTTGAAACATCAGAACAAATTCTGATTCTGCTGTCACTGTTGTCAACCATAACTGTGTGTGTGTGTGTGTGTGTGTGTGTTTTCCAGCCCTATCTGGAGCCTGTGTATTTCTACATTTACACAGTGTTCTCGCTCCAGGCCGTGTATGTGATAGGTCTGTACCTGACGGCGTGGCTCCTGTCTGGTTCCTGGCTCGCTGGGACTCTAACTGGAGTCTGGTACATCCTCAACAGGTGAGGGCCGACGGTTGTTCCTGTGTAATGAGGAGAGAGCAGGGCCATCACCATTCCCATAGAGTTTGATATGATGCATCTTCACATTCCTCCAGCTTTTTATTTAAGTGGCTTTTTAATTTCCACCAGTCAAGTTTTATGGGCTGAAACTGATTTCTGATTTTTGTACAGCTCTAACCAGCTGGGTCTGATTCTGAACTTTTAATTAAACAGAATACTTTATTTCTCATTTTTGTTTGAATTGAATTAAAATTCTCTTTGCAACAATCAGTCTAGTCCTGCTGCTTTGAGACTGTTGGTTATGAGGAAAGCAGATCATTTAGCGTTTAAATGAACTGCTGAACAGACAATCATTTATTTGTTAAGATTTAATTCAGTATGAAAGTTACACAGAATAATCAGAACTAATCCTGATAAAATCTGTTGAGCCATAAACTCAAAACAATCAATCAATTTGCTGTGGGCCTTACTTTAGTCACCTTAATAATTTACCAGGAAACACCTCCACGCCGCTGACACAGCTGCTCCTCTGCTACCCACATGCTTAAAGTCACACTGCAGTTAAATGGTTTGTTTAGTCTACTGTACGCCAGCAGCTTCTTCTCCTGATTTTAAGTTGCTTGCATCCATTTGATGGTATTACCTCAGCTTACTGGGTTAGAGGGTTTGTGCACAAACGAAAACTGTCAGAGGGAAGCAAAACTCCCATCACACACTTTTACGATTACGAGAACACACGCTTGGTATCGGCCTGATGCTGGTATTGGCACAGGGGTGGCAGCGTATTTCAGAGTCACTTCAAACTGTTCATCAAATATTCAACTAAGATTTTGAGGTAATTTACAAACTATGAGAGACATGTTTACACATTACTGATCACATTTTCCCAGAGTGTACAAGAGTAAAGTCTAGTTTTCACTCTTCAGTCACCCACACATCGTTATTCACACCTTTGGTGCTATATACTTGTTGTTTTACACGATTCCTGTTTTAACGTTTGCCCTTCTGCTCTCTTCTCTTCTTTCAGAGTAGACACCACTCGTGTGGAGTTCACCATCTCCCTCAGAGAGAACTGGTCTTTGCCCTTCTTTGCGCTGCAGGTCACTGCCATCACTTGTTACCTCCGACCACAGCTCAGCACCCTGCAGCAGGTACGGATAAACAAACCCACACCAGATCACAGTGGCTGGCCAAGATGAGGCGTACCCAGCTGATTATTAATAGTGTTATTGCTCAGAAAAGACAAGGAGCACAGAACAGATATTGGTGTGTTTTCTCCTCTCAGAAGGTGATGGTGTGGTTGATGTACGTGACCACATTCTGTTTCTGCCTGACGTGGCAGTTCAACCAGTTCATCCTGCTGGTTCAAGCTCTGGTCATCTACAGCCTGGACTGTGCTGACCTCCTCACAACTACACAGGTACGTGGTTACGCTTTCTATGGGTAACTCACATTATCATTATTATTATTATTAGAAAGTAAAATCTGTTTGAAAGTGTCTTGTTAGCAGCGTCACAGGTCCCTGCTAGTTCGTGGTATCTGGGGACTGTAGAGGAAGTACCTTCATCTTTGACTTTTTTTAAAGTACTATAATACCACACAGTAAAAATACTCACAAGTAAATGTTTAATATTAAATATTAAATAAACATTTTATGTAGAGACTGTAAAAGTTCAGTAATAAAAACGCTGACTTGCTGTTATGTGGATGCTTCAGCACTGCAGGAAGAACCTTTCTAGGGTTTAAACTGGTTGGAGAGTTAAGAACTAAAGCCTCCTTGTGCAGACTGTAGCAAATGAATCTTCTAACCTGGGATTTAAAAAAACAACAACTGTAAATATTGTGAATGATTGGTTCATGAAGTGCATCCATGTTTCCTGTGACCTTTGACCTGACTAAGGCTCACGTTGGCAAACCTAAACTAGTCTTTCCCAGAGTTGGGATTGGTTCCCAAAAATAGGTGATTTGAGATGATATCTGTAAAACAAAAATAGCAATGACTCACCCCTAATGGGCTAAAATAATGGTTATTATATGTTTTAAACACAGTTGAAGCTGCTCACTAGTTTCTTTTCATATTGATGTTTCTATCATTTCTGTTTCTTTTCAGGCTCCTTTGTTTGTTTTTTCATTTTCATTTTTATTATTTAATCTCAAGATGTTATTTAAGATTCCCAGCAGTAGCTGGGGGTCACACATCTGACTGCCTCTGTTTTTGGGTCAGAAGCTGAAAGTAAGTGAGTGGCTGATGTAAACACGTTCCTAAGAGGTGTTGGCAGTATTAAATATAATAGAAACATAAACCTGTGAGGAAAGCAACTTTATTGGGAAAAATCAGAAATGTGGATGTCGCTGCGAGTCAGTCTGACACAACATTAACCTTTTGTCTCGTGAAATATTGATGAATGAACTCGTTCATGCTTGAAAAGGGACTTAGTTCAAGACTTTTAGTGGTGAACTTTTTATGAACATGAAATATTTTAGTTTCATCCGTGAACTCTGAGGTGGTTCTTACTCGGTATGAACGGAGCTCCGGTGCAGCAGGATTTTAAAACGCTCATATTTGACACTGCCCCCTGCTGGCTGGTCTGTAAATCACAGTTGTGCTGAGAAGAACCCTTTATGGCAAGGGTAGGGAACCCTGGTCCTGGGGAGCTGCTATCCAGCATGTTTTAGAGGTTTCCCTGCTTCAACACACCTGATGAGCTGCTGAACAGGTGAATGAACTGTGTTGAAGCAGGGAAACCTCTAAAACATGCTGGATAGTGGCTCTCCAGGATCAGGGTTCCCTACCCTAGAACCTTCAGAGCAGTTAGATTAGTGGTACATTTATTTATCATTGTTTATGTTTTTGGTTTTGAGCTCATTTAATACTTCTGCATGTCTTACATCAGAAAAGAATTTAGTTATGAAGTTGATGTTGGTTGTTAAAATTAAGGTATATCTTAATATTTTTTATTAAAGAAAGATTTTTTGTAACTCATATTTAATGTTTATAATGAGGAGTTGACTAAGAGGCTGATGTTTAAATATTTAAAACTACCCCATTAGCTTTAATAAATCCTCTGTGTCCTTAACAGCTCAGATCTTTCTGGAGCGCTCGCGATCCTGTTGGAGTTCTGTTCTAATTATATATTTAAAAGCCAGAAAGCAAAGCTGAGCTCATGGACGAGGAGGTGCAGGGTTTTTAGGATTCTTAAATCTCAGCTTTTATTCACTTAAGGAGCAATCCTCATAGTAAGCAAGCATGTAGCGAGAGTGGAGAGGAAAACTCCCCTTTAACAGGAAGAAACCTCCAACAGAACCTGGCTCAGTATGAGCAGCCATCTGTCACAACTCACTGGGAAAGTTGAACGTTGCAGTGTGATTTATTTGTTTTGGGGGTCAGTGGTTTTTCTTTTAAAGTGATTCATACTCTGACAAATGAGTGTGAGTGAGACGTCACTGAGCGGCTCAGTTCAGATGGTCAGAGTCCCATCATAGGACCTGGTTCTGGGCTGTACTTGGGTGAGTGGTTCACATCACCTGCCTAACTACCATACTGATGTGTTTTTGTTTAGGTTACAACGCTGTACCTTGTTCAGGTGAGCGGCCTGCTGACTGTATGGCTCCTGCAGTTCTGCAACTCTATGATACTGGGATCACTGGTCCTCAGCTTCATTGTAGCTGCTCTCTTCATCAGACACTGCCATGTAAGTGCTTGTGATGCTCCATCAGTCAGGATCAGGACTAGGGGGAACTACAAAGATCTATAAAATAAGGACCTAGGGCCTCATTTATAAAACTTTGTGTAGTATTCTCACTAAAACCGTACTAAAAGGGACTATGTGGACTTTGAAATTTTTATGCTTGCGATTGCCCCCTCAGGCGAAATGTGTAACTGCAGCTTCAATAGTAAGCTCGTGCACGAGGCATGCATGCTGTACTCCTGAATGAAAACAACAGCTGATTCAGTCCTGCTGCTGATGGCTCTTCTAAATTGTCTTTCAAATCTGCCTCCACACAAACAGCAATGTCCAATACAGAATATAATAGAATATAATAGAATATAATAGAATAAAATAGCCTTTATTGATTTTGTACAGGGTACAGCGACATTGGAGTGCCACTCCCTTTGGTGCAAAACGTAAAAGAATACAAAAAATAATGCAGAAATAATATAAATATAAAATCAACAATAATATGTGCAAATATACACACAGAGTAGCAGCATCAGTTGGGTTCTGTGCAGGTCACTATTGTAAGCAGAATTTTAGCATATTGAGTGAAACTCAAATAGCACATATAATTGTTAGCCTGTATAATAATTATAATTGTTATAATTGTCAGCTTGCAAGGAAGTTGGTCAACCTCATCCTGTGATGCACACCTATTGCACAAGAAAAATACATTTTATATACAAGACAAGACAAGAATGAAGGAAATGAGTATCTCGGTGAATGGTGTGAAATTATGGAATTACCTGGACAGAGAAGTGAAAGAATCAAGAACTCTAAAAGTGTTTAGAGAATATATCAAATCAAGTGTGTTGAGTGGATATGAATGTGTATAATTTAGGTGGATATAATTAACATTTGTGACTGAACGAACTGTGAGGGAATGCATAAAGATATGTTTGTTATTTAGTTTAAAAAAAGGGGCAGAAATTATAAGATTTTTTCTTCCATCTGCTCCCTTTCATTCAAGTTGTACTGTGTTTATATGTATATTGTTTTGTAGTTGTTGTATTTTTTTAATTGAATGAAATAAAAGGAATAAAATAAAAAAAAAATCAGTGAATAGAAAGTGAGAGTGGGATGTTACTACGGTATTAAAAAAACAATAATAAAACATACTTTATTGATATTGGAGGTACATCATTTGAATTGTACGGGTCTAAAGCTCCTTCCTTCTCTTTCCAGCTCTAATCTGGAAGTAAAAACAGCAGCAAAACATGATTATATATCCTGACATATAGCCATTGCATTTCTATGAGAATAATTTGTTACTTACACACTGTTTCCAAACTATTGGCTTGTTCCTCATCTAAAGAGTTCTTTCAGCTCCATCGATTTGATGCTACAAAAACAAACAGAATACATCAATTACAAAAACATAGGTTATGAATCAAATGATAAAAGCTCTGCATGTTTCTGCATTTACCAAGACTTCTCATAAATGATAACCAGGGCTGCTGTATCATTTATTCTCCACATCCAGACACAATTATCCTATCTTCTGTCTCATGAACAGAAGCTGGGATGTTTATGCCCACAAAGTTTTTCTTTTTTGTTCCAACAACACACTCCTCTGGTTATGACTTTTTATTTCTTTGTACTTGCTCCTGATCTATTGTGCCTCTCCACCTGCATGTATCCACCTGTCTGTCGGCACATCTGACGCAGGTCAGATGCTGCGTGTTATCAGTCATTGAGGGAACGTGCACGGTGTCAGATAACTCGTCTTTTTTCTTTCTCTCTCCCTTTTCCCTGGGCTGACGGGAGCTGACGGAGCTGTACATGCGGCGCACATTATCTCCAAATGCATCCTAATGCGCAAATTGTGGCCCCTCTTGTAGCGTGTGTTCTGCCTATCGGGAGGGGCGGGTCAGCGGCGCTGGGGGGGAATGTGTTTACTTGGAGACAGACATATATTTGCAGACATATATTTGCAGAAAAGAGATTTCCACTAATAAATGAGCGGTAATGTTACCGGTACTCATCCTACCATGGAAAAAAAGTCCCAGTGCGCTGAGAAGTAAAAATAAGAATAAGAGTAATCTTAATATCCTGACCAGCACTGACTCTGACGGAGACACGCTAAACAAGCTGCCTAAAAATGTTCCTACTATGATATACGTAAGCCCCCGGTTTGCTTTGAAAGCACCCACAACCCTTACCCCACACGTATTTAGTAATAATGTCTTACCTGTCCAGCAACAATGATGCCAACTGCGGGTCTTTTGCCTCAGCATTTTCCACTACTCAAATGCCGGCCGGACCGATGTTTATTTTCGTTCTTTGCCTTCGGCGACCAGACTTGAGTTTTGCCCTTTTTGTTGCGCTGGAATACACTCTTGGGTTCTTTGTCTTGTTTTGGGGTCTGGGCTGGAGTTTCGCTGGTATTATGTCCAGGCATTTTCTCCATTGGGGTCTTGATTTTATTGTTGTTGGTTTTATTCTCTGTTTTTATGCAGTTTTTATTATGTTTTTACTATGTTTTTATTTTCATTTTTATTTTATTGTGTCTTTTAATGCAATAGCTTCTTAGTGTGGTGTCCAGCACCTTGGGCTTCTCCTAAAGGTTGTGGAAGGTGCTCTATAAATTAATAAATGAAATGAATGAATGAATGAATGGTGCTTGAAGCAGCTCTCTTCTTGTTCTTGGCTGAATCCATGCTACCAAAACTACCTCTCTACCGCTAAGCTACAGCTAGCAAACAAACGCTGCGGGTGCGTGAGCGCGCATGACGTAATCGCGCATTACGCTGCCTCTGGAAGACACTGGGGAAGCCTGCTTGTTCGACCCGAGCAAGATCTTTTCTGTGAGTTTACAGGCCTACAGAGGCAATCACAGTAAAAATGCCAGGGCTCATTCTACAGGACCAGGGCATTGCAGGAGAATGTATGAGGAAGAATTTTTAAATTTCTATATATGTATTGGCTGTTAAACTTCCACATAGTCTCTTTAAGCTCAGCATAAAAAATTTACTTACGTGAATTCATTTTCCAACCTGTGAAACTCTGCTTACGCATGGCTATATGGAGTGTCTGCTTTATAAATCACACCTGTCATAGAACTGTGTTCAGGTATTTTTGGATCACATGCTGCCATAAATGGACGATGCAAACTATGTTATGACTATTCTGCATGTACCTAAATCTGCTTATCGGTGGCATTTCACGGGTAACCACGACGACCAAGATGGAAATCGAGGATCTGGTGTAAGCATGGAAAAAACTCTTGGCCACAGCTGTCGATATTTCTCCAGCCAGGTTCAACAATTTTTTGGGCAGCTTCTGATAATTGTTTCAGCAAAAACTATTTTTGCACCAGTCTCCTCACCCCTTCTTTCCACCGGACGTGAAAGCATCACAAAAAGGTCACGAAATGCACTCCGCGGGAATTAGTAGTGGACGGGTTCCTTTCCACCAACAGCAAAGTGTAACGTTTTGGACGTGTCCCAGAAGCAAAGGGACGCTATCATTACGTTTCGTGTCTATTTTTTATGCTCTACACTTCCAAAACACGTCAAACTCCACAGTTTAGATCGGGCCTGACAGGAAGTCAAACACGAAGCAGTGTAAAACATCCAGAAACGTTCAAAATAAAAGTCACGTTAGGTAACCGTACGTCATTTCCTGTTAAAACCCCTGTAGCTGAGGTAAACAGAACAGAAAATAAGCCACAGGCAACCTACGATTAGAAGGGAGCTCGCGTATAAAACTCCTCTATTTTGTTACATCCGGTGGAAAGAAGGGGTTACTGTAAAGTTATGACATCAAAACCATGGTTCTTCCTCTGTCACGCTCCCATAACTTCATCAGTAGTTTGACAGAAATCCACTTGTTCATAGCTAAAGCAGAAAACAAGAGTTTTTCTCAGAAGGCACCGCCTAGAGGTGAACAAATGTATTGCATCTTTAACTCCTCTCCCTGCTTCCGTAATACCGCTGGGAACAATGCCTCTAACTGGCGAACAGACCTAAAACACATTGTTTTACAATTATTATTCTCACACACGCACGCACGCACGCACACACGCACACACACATTTGTTTTTAAAGTCTTACCTGTCAATAAGAAATGCCGCCAACTCTGCATCTGTTTGATTTTATTTTACTTTGGAGATAATTTCCCATTCATTCACGTGGAGGGGCTAAGATTTTAAACTGCAGCCAGCCACTGGGGGCACAATTTGAGTATTTTTGGCTTAAACATCCCTCTTATATCAGTACCTACATCGTTATAAGGTTGCTCGTGTTTTGTTGAAAGAGGTGAGACACAGATAGACAACACTGACTCATCCCGACATAAAGACCATTACAATAGTCGATTCTCGAGGTGATGAAAGCATGAATGAGTCTTTCTATGTCTCTCTTCACCAATGCGTCAATAAAGTGGATTTAATAGAACTTTGAAGGAACAAACTCTGGGCGGAGTGAGGTGCGTTTTCAACGCAACCCTGCAGAAAAAAAGACTCAGAGTGGCAACAGTCAGACACAACTTCACACGGCAACACTCGTCTGTATCAGTGCGACCGTCAGAAAACAAATTAACTAACACGACTCTGACTCTCTCTGGTTACTCGGGTCTTTTATTTGGGCTGCTATTGGCCGTAACCCATGCCTTACAACTTCTCCATCTTGCTGCTGACTCCAAATAAAACCAGTTTTGCATGTTGAAGAAATTAATTCTGATGACTAGAAGTAATTTTTAAATGATATTTTTTAACCTTTTGTTTGAAGCAGTATTGAAAATGTCTCAGTGGATTTATCTCACATTCTGAAGTGTTAAACTGCGCTGACACAATCACAGATGTATTTTTTATTTTTTTTTTTATCTTCTTCTAATTACCTTTTGAGTGCTGGTGCTGCTGTGACAAGTGAATTTCCCCACTGTGGGATCAATAAAGTCTATTCTATTCTATTCTATTGGTTGATAATGTCTCTGTGCTTGTTCAGTCTGGTCTGAAGACAGGAGGCCTGCTGGTGCGTCTGGGCAAAGTTCTGTTCCACAGTGCTGCAGTTCTTCTTCTCACCTTCATCATCAACTACCTGACCAAGGTGCTTCGCCTCCTCATCCTTCACTCACCTTTACTCTCGCTCCTCTTCTGTCTCATTGTTCTTGTTCTCTTTCTGGTCTCTCTCCGGTTTCCCACTGCATGCATCATTTTTATGCAGCTGTGCTCCTCCTTCTCCTCCCCTTCCTCTTACATCAAACACTTGACCTGACCAGATGACCTCATGTGACCTCGTGTGTGTTTGTGTTTGCAGAAAGTCCTCCAGCTCAAATCAGATGAACACATTTTTAAATTCATCAAGTCAAAATTTGCTTTGGGCTCAACCAGGTATGGATGCACACACACACACACACACACACACACACACACACACACACACACACACACACACACACACACACACACACACACACACACACACACACACACACACACACACACACACACACACACACATTCATGCTCACACACTCACACACTTGTGCACACACACCTATATACAAGTTGTACTTGATCCAGAGTGACTACATTATTCACTAAGCACCAGTTTCACAGCACCTGCAGTGTTAATGTGTGTGAATAATAGATTGCAGAGTAACACCACTAGACCACCTATCGATCAGTGTGTGTGTGTGTGTTGAACAGCTCAGCCACAGGATGGCTGCTAAGGGGCAACAGATAACACAGCTCCCTACGCTATGCTGCACAACTGCTGCTTCAATTATTCAGGAGGCTGAGGGGAGTGCAGGCCTCACTCTGCCTCACCCCCTGCTCCCATTTCCTTCTCTCTCTTTGACTTATTTCTTAGCCCCTGACTTTATTTGTTCCATCCCTTGAGTTTCACACTACTTTTGTGTGAGCTGAATTCTCAGCTGAGGAACGTATCCACATGGCTGTTTATCATAGGCAGTATTGTTTTACTGTGCTAAAGGTTTCCTCAAAGAAAAAACCGAACATGTTTACACCACAGTCATGGTAAACAGGAAGTGCATTCATGGTTGCATTTTAAGACTCAATAACACATTCACATATGTACATATACTCTGAAACAAGGTCAACATAACTAGAGTTTCTGTAAGAGATCTGACTCAACTAAACCAAAAATATATAATTACACTGTGTTACCACAAAGTTTTTTATCAGTGCAGTAAGTCAGCCCAGACTTCTGACTCTGGATCTGTGCACTCATATGGAACCTAAGACTCCTCCCCTTCCAGTCGGACTTGCGGCACTTGCAGGGGGTGAGGAAGGATGGGGAGGGTGATCTTTACTCAATCAGAAATAGCAGGAGGTAATCAGTAAACAGTGTGAGGTGACTGGTATGCTACACAGAAACAGCTCATCACAAATATGGTGGTGATCTTGGTCATTCTGCTCAGTTTTATTAGCCTGGCAAGCCATCCTATATAAGTGAATATATAGTCTGATTAAGGTCCATTGACGGCTCTCAGTCCTGGGGCGGATATGGTTGTCTTTCAAACTGTCTCCACGTGCTATTGGATAACAAAAAATGTGACATACTCACCGCTACAGATGTCAGTCAATGAGGCAGTCTGCCATACTCCATCAAAGAAGATGATAAACTTAAGTACCTCTATCTGCTCTTGACTCAAAGAACAGCCCAAGTCTAAATAGTCCAAAGTTGATGCCAAAGCTGTTTCAAACGAGCCATCGTCATCTTTGTTTTTTCAGTAACATCCCGCCCACCAACAGAGTGCTGTGATTGGCCCACCAAACCAATAGAGCACTGTTATTGGACCGCTACGGAGCTGTCACCATCTTGGTCTCACTCAGTCACAGTAACATCCCACCCATCTGGCTGATAGAGTGCTGTGATTGGCCCACCAAAAAGATAAAGCACTGTGATTTGACTGCTAAGGATGTCAGTCCGCAGTCCGCCATAAACTGTTGAAGAAGATGCAACATCCCACCCACCAAACAGATAGAGCGCTGTGATTGGACAGCTACAGAGCTGTCACCATCTTAGTTTCGCTCAGTTGCAGTAACATCCCGCCCACCTGGCTGATAGAGTGCTATGATTGGCCCACCAAACCTATAAAGCGCTGATTGGACTGCTATGGAGCCGTCGTCATCCTAGTTTCGCTCAGTTGCAGTAACATCCCGCTCACCAGGCTGATAGAGTACTGTGATTGGCCCACCAAACAGATAGAGCGCTGTGATTGGACCGGCACCAGACGTCCAGGGCTGCTTTAGTTCCAATGGAGCATGGCTAGACCGATCATTTTGCTTCGACAAACTGACCATCTAGATTCTAGGCTACAGTTTTATGGCTTTTTGTCAGACAATAAACCAGGAAATGGCTGCTGGCAGCAAACAGTGACCCCACTCCCTAGCCAATCAGCGGCCAGCAGTCACAATGCCGGCCTGGGTCAGCCCAACCATAATTGAGCAGGGACTGAAAAGTACAGGTAAAGTAGGTGGAAAATACCAAACCGTGCTGTTGGAAAAGGCGGCCAGACCGAACCTTAACTCTTCTGAGTCACGCTAAGGCGTGATGTTGGAAAAGGCCTATTAGGCTTCCTATTCTGACAACCAATCACAGTCAAGAACCTGGAATTAAACAGGGAAAAAATGAAGTGCTGAACATACGCACGCACACACAACCTATTACCACTGCCACATGTAGAACTAATTGGTGCCATTAAATGAACAGGAGAGCAATGCGTTGCATGGGAAAGCGTTGCCTCCATTAGTAATGGAGGTGAATATTATTCTTCACTGCCAAATGATGTCTTTATTCTTCTTCTTTCACCTTTAATGCATCCTGAACACAAGCATGCACACACATCATACCAGCTCATCATGAGAACTGTAATGTTACTTTTATAGCATCTTTGAGTTACCATGGCTGAACTAAACCGTAAGAGAAAACACAATCTGCATTATTTACTGTGTGCTTTAATCTGTTCTTTTAATGTTTCCTGACTTCTAATTGAACTAAACCTCCTCCCAGAGATAAATACTGGTTTTATTATTCAGAAGGATGGCTTCAGGTTTAGAATTTTACACAGAAACTGTAAAGATGCAGTTTGAGCTGTTAAGAATAAATCAGCCTTTTTGGCTTCAATCTTGTTATAATTCAAGTTTGCCCTCTAAAGAGGTTATTGTTGTTCTGATGTTTTATTGGATAATTTCCAACAATATAATGCAACGTTGGTGACATTGTGAAAACAAAAACCAATCGTATCTGCAATTTCCTACTTTAATTAGGAAATAAAGGATCAAACCTTTGTTAATTATTTGAGCTGCTTTTTTGCTTCTTGTGAAATACAGATTGAAAATGTAGTTTGTGCAGAAACGGTATTTTCTTAGCCCTTGTTTGGTTTTCTATAGTAGCTGATTTGCTACATGAGAAATCTGTCAGAATTGCTGTTCATTTATTCAGTCAGAACAAAACCAAAGTAAATTGTAGAGCATCAGTTTTGGCTTCCTCTCTGTGTCACCGTTTTTTTGTTCCTCCACTTTCTCAACTCCTCTCTTTCCACCACCACATGTTTCCAGGGATTTTGATGCTGGTCTGTATCTGTGTGAGGAAGCCTTTGGCCTGCTGCCCTTGGACACGCTGGAGCGTCTGGCTGGCACCCTGCTGTTATACCCATATGTGCTCACTGTACTGCTGCTCTGTGGTACGCTAGTAGTGGCAGCACTGCAGAACCTGAGGTACGTGGTGTCTGTGCACGACTGGTTGGGAGGGAGAAGTAGCTAGTTATGAGGAGAAAGATGCTTGTACACTGAAAATATCATATAGTTCTAAAACATCTCAGGCTTTAGTTTAGACTGTTCAAACGAGTCAACTTCCATTCTAGATAAATGAGCCGAGCTGGTTATTCCTTAAAGGGGGACTCTAATGTTGCTGCAGGTTTTGTTGGACTGACTGGTTATTCACACAAAGAAAGGCTCCAACAACAGCAGCTAGGAAAAGAAACACGGATTGATTTCTGCCAGTCTTGAAGACAGCAGGCTCACTCTCAGTCCTGATGTTTGAGCGGAGCTCTGCAGTTCAGTTGGAAAAACCAAACTAAGTCATTTAGGGTAACTGGGGAATATTATAAAGTGTATAAGAGTGTATCTTCAGGTTGTCATTGATTAAAGAGTTTTTATCTTAGAGATAGGACTGACTGGTATGGCCTAAAAATAACAGCAGAAAATTGGTGGGTCTTATCAAAGCATCTGATCATTTTAAATCCACCCACCCACCCATCCGTCCGTCCGTCCATTGTGTGATCCCTTCAGCGAGTTCTGAGTCTGCCCTGGGATCTCCTTCCAGTGGGATGGAGCTCTTCCTGATAATGGAGTGCATCATCTTCTTTCTTACAACTGAGCCAACCTTCAGCTTAAGCTTATTTCAGCCACTTTAGGCCAGGGTTTCCCTGGGTAAGATTTGGAACGTTGCTCATCTTCCTCCTTACTACGACAGACTTAAAAGTCCTAATCTCTCGAACTATTCAGTCACCACTTGCAAACCAAGACAAGTGAACTAACCCTAACCACTTTAGGGTGAGTCCCAGCCCAGAGGGAGCATTCGACTTGTTTCCAGTGAAGAATTGTGGTCTCAGCCGCTGACTTTCATCCTGGCAGCATCACTCTGCTTTAAACTGGATCTCTTTCCCTTGAAACTGAAAACAACCTTTATAGGTCTGTTTCTACTACTGCTGGGTAATTTTACTGGACCGTTATGCATGTGTCAGCATTTCACCTGGGCCATCCTGAAAATAACACTTTCTGGGCCACTTCAGGAACAAACTGAGTTCATACTTGAGGAATAGGCCTGGTAGAGTTGCTGGGCGGAGTAGGGACGTGTGGTTAACTCATGTTGATTGGTTGTAACTTAGTGGAAAATGATACGTCACCAAACAACCGGTATTTGTGAAATTGTAGAAGTTGCTGTTGAAGCGGAATGAAAAGAATAGAAAATCTGAAAAGCTTTCATTCATCGCCTCCATCGCTGTGTTTAACAGTATAGCAAATCAGCAACCTTCTCTGCTTCGTCCACTGTCTATCTCTTGTTTCTCTCTGCTGCTGTGGGCAAGTTTTGGCATTGAACAGTGACATCACTCACTGCAAAAATGGTCGTGAAATACTGACGTCCTTAAAGGCCGATTTTTTTTTGGGAGACACAGTGGCTGAGAGGCCAGAGCTAGCACATTTCCCCTGTCACCGTCCCCCCTCCCAGAAATGTTCTGCAACTCATCTAGAGGAAATGTGCCATATAACCTTAAGTACTTGACCAGGAACTTGTGGAAATGTTAGATGTTAAATCATAAAGACCTGTGTGTGACACAATCAGCAACACGGCAGTGCAGGTACCAGACTAAAACAACAATTATCTAAGTTATCCTCATTCAATTATGGCATTCATCAGCAAAACTATAGTCTGCAAGTATGCACCACACCTCAGTCATCGGCTGACCAAGACCTCTACATATCAGCTAGAAAAATCTGTCTTTGTCAAACTCTAGGCCAAGTAGCCAACTAAGTTTATTAAAAACATGTTTGTTTAATGTCTTTGTTACCAAATACATTCCACTTTCCTGATGAGGTTTCCTTCAGAAATGAGTCATTTGTCCTTTGATTCGCCCTTTCTGAACACTCACCATTGTTGAGCTACTAACTTTCTCCATGGCCAACATGTCTTCATCTCTCCTGATGAGCTCTGACCTCCCTGGAGATTTTTCCTGGAATGCACTAAAGGCCAGTTGGAAAGCCTAACTTCCTAGAAAAGATGAAGGCAGATCAGATTTTATGACTGCAGTAATCTCTTGTGTAATAGAAAGCCTACAGCAGGGTTCACCTTTAGATGTTGGCTGCAAAAGTCAAATGTAAACCTTTGTGATTGTTGCTAAAGTACAAGTTATTGTTCACCCTATTTGGAAACTGTTCACAGATCACAGTGTTGGTGCTCAGACTTCCTAAACATGCATGTGAGGTTAATGGCTGCTTCTAAATTGGCTGCTGGTGCATGGGTGTTTGTCCTTTTGTGTTGGGGTAAAGCTGGTGTAATGGATGGATGGTCAGAGGAGTTACTCAAGTGTGTATAATTGGAGGGTTAGAGGTCTTGTAAAAAATAATGGAATTTTTTTAGCTTGAAAGATGAGATCAGGATTTTTATCAGGAAGCTATAACCCAGACGGGTCTTCGCTGTCCCCTTGTCTCCGTAATTTTGCTTCGTGCTTTGAAAAACAGAATAATCTGCCCGCTGCCTCACGCAGCTTCATTTGCCGGTGGTACAAGGTGAGAGGCTGTATTGAACTAATCTCATTAGCATTTCAACTCACCCTCTCCTGCTGGACGGTTGGAATACTAACCTCATAGAACAAAGGGCTATTTGCCAATTCAGGAATTAATTTAATCCAGTATACCCAACGTCACGTAGTGGGAAGAGCAGGATTTGATTTATATTCAAACAGACGCCAGTGTCCGTCTGATTCGGTGCAGGAGGCCAAATCGTGGGAGTAGCATAATCGCCTTCAGGCCTCCCTCGTATTGTCTGTGTGCTGACTCCTGCAGACAGAAACAGTCGTGGGTGTGCATCATTGCATGTCCACTTGTGTGCAACCTGCTAATGAAATCTGAATAAGAGCTACTGAAATCTGAATAATCTGAATTATATATATTCCACCCACCTTCCCTCCTGCCTCCCCAAAAGCTTCTGGCTGTAATGTTTTATGCATCATTGTTGTCTTTTGTCTTACTGTTTTTGTTTTTTTCTATCCAGCAGTCCTAGAGGAGGTCTGGTAGAAGAGAAGAGAGGAACTGCAGAGAGGCGAGTGGAGCCTTTCCGCCCAGATGTGGCCTATAATCTGTTGCACACGGTGCTCTATGGCATCCTGGCTTTCAGCACTATGAGGTGAGCATATAATTATCCTGAATGTGAGCATGCCTCCTAAAGTAGTTGTTTTTTTGTGGATAACTTAATTACTTGCAGATTATAAATTCAAATGTTTTATGAATCCATTTCTTGCAGTGCCCTTAATGACTTGCTTTAGCTGCAATCAGAACCAGGCTCAATCTCCAGTGCTGCCTTTCAGACACCACTCACAGCTAAAGCACAAACATATTAAACACCATTATTTTCTGCAGCATTCATTGACTTTAGTTCTTTACAACACAGTGTTTAGGTCACAAAAACATCTTTAGATGCTTCTGTTTAGAGGTTTGATTCACCACAAAAGTTCAGAGGGACCAATCTTGACTTCATGCCGCATAAAGCTTTGTTTGTCTCGATCGGTGGTGTCCAGTCCGGGTCCTAGACAGGTTATGTGCCAAAATAATCATGTGTTTATCAGTTCCAACACACCAAATTTAAATCAGTGGGTTATATTAACAGGCTTCAGTAGAACTTGAAGCATTGAATCAGGTGTTTTAAAGCATGGAAACATTTAAAACACGCAGGATAGTGGCAAATCGAGGACAAGGAATGGACACCATTGGTCTAGACTGTTTGGATCTTCTGCTATATTTTTACGGAATGATGGTCACAGATCATTACTGGTGATTTTGACTCCCCATCACCTTGTTATGGGAGACACTATCAGGGGCAAATCTTTTCCCATGTTGCTCCTTTTCTGACTAGCAACGTAGTTTATATGCCAGCAGTGGAACACTAGAGCAGTGCTGTAATGTTTTCTCATGAGAGTTTGCCCAACCAGTCTTGTTTTGGACATGGAGAAGGGTTACACCTGTGTCCCCTATGGTCTTTTATTGAAGTACTTTAGGAGTATTGGGTTCCAGGACTCCTGCTGGTTCTTACAACCAGACTGTGGGTTTGGTTCCTGCTGACGGTAACAAGTCAGAGTCTGTTCTGTTGAGTAGATTCTTCCAAGGTTCTCCTCTGTCACAGATTCTGTTCATTATTTTTAGTGAACTTGACAGTAAAAAGTAATAAACATGACATGACATGAGTCCAGCTCTAAAAGATTAAACTACTTGTTTGATTTTATCTATATAATATCTAAGAACAACAAATCTCAAGGGTTAAAACTTTTATTTGTGGTGATGAGGTGGCTTCTTTGCTGATATTTTCGGGAAGTTTCCTGATGTGGAAACGTTTGGCAGCAACAAACTGCATTATTCTGCATATATCAGAACACAAAACCTGGCTCAGTAACAAGAAAATATTGAGTGTGTGCAACTAGATAGTTGCTGCACCCACTGTGTGAAGTGAGCTCAGCTCATAATACATACACTGCTCAAAAAATAAAGGGAACACAAAAATAAAACATCCTAGATCTGAATGAATGAAATATTCTTATTAAATACTTTGTTTTTTTATGTAGTTGAATGTGCTGACAACAAAATCACACAGCAATTATCAATGGAAATCAGATTTTTCAACCCATGGAGGTCTGGATTTGGAGTCCCACTCAAACTAAAGTAGAAAAACACACTACAGGCTGATCCAACTTTGATGTAATGTCCTTAAAACAAGTCAGAATGAGGCTCAGTAGTGGGTGTGGCCTCCACGTGTCTGTATGACCTCCCTACAACGCCTGGGCATGCTCCTGATGAGGTGGTGGATGGTCTCCTGAGGGATCTCCTCCCAGACCTGAACTAAAGCATCCGCCAACTCCTGGACAGTCTGTGGTGCAACGTGGCGTTGGTGGATGGAGGAGACATGATGTCCCAGATGTGCTCAATTGGATTCAGGTCTGGGGAACAGGCGGGCCAGTCCATAGCATCAATGCCTTCATCTTGCAGGAACTGCTGACACACTCTAGCCACATGAGGTCGAGCATTGTCTTGCATTAGGAGGAACCCAGGGCCAACCACACCAGCATATGGTCTCACAAGGGGTCTGAGGATCTCATCTCGGTACCTAATGGCAGTCAGGCTACCTCTGGTGAGCACATGGAGGGCTGTGCGGCCCCCCAAAGAAATGCCACCCCACACCATTACTGATCCACTGCCAAACCGGTCATGCTGGAGGATGTTGCAGGCAGCAGAACGCTCTCCACGGCGTCTCCAGACTCTGTCACATCTGTCATGTGCTCAGTGTGAACCTGCTTTCATCTGAAGAGCACAGGGCGCCAGTGGTGAATTTGCCAATCTTGGTGTTCTCTGGCAAATGCCAAACGTCCTGCAAGGTGTTGGGCTGTAAGCACAACCCCCACCTGTGGACGTCGGGCCCTCATACCACCCTCATGGAGTCTGTTTCTGACCGTTTGAGGAGACCCATGCACATTTGTGGCCCGCTGGAGGTCATTTGCAGGGCTCTGGCAGTGCTCCTCCTGTTCCTCCTGGCACAAAGGCGGAGATAGCGGTCCTTCTGCTGGGTTGTTGCCCTCCTACGGCCTCCTCCACGTCTCCTGATGTACTGACCTGTCTCCTGGTAGCACCTCCATGATCTGGACACTACGCTGACAGGCACAACAAACCTTCTTGCCACAGCTCGCATTGATGTGCCATCCTGGATGAGCTGCACTACCTGAGCCACTTGTGTGGGTTGTAGACTCCGTCTCATGCTACCACTAGAGTGAAAGCACTGCCAGCATTCAAAAGTGACCAAAACATCAGCCAGAAAGCAGGAACTGAGAAGTGGTCTGTGGTCACCATCTGCAAAACCACTCCCTTATTGGGGATGTCCTGCTAATTGCCTATAATTTCCACCTGTTGTCTATTCCATTTGCACAACAGCAGGTGAAACTGATTGTCAATCAGTGTTGTTTCCTAAGTGGACAGTTTGATTCCACAGAAGTGTGACTGACTTAGAGTCACATTGTGTTGTTTAAGTGTTCCCTTTATTTTTTTAACTGTGTCTTAATAATTTTTTAATTAAAGTTATTAAATATTTTTTATATTAACACCTTCTTGACATGCATATTTGTTTTCAGAGCATCATATGATTCTACTTGGCCTTCATATATTATGAATTATTTTACGTATAATTATCAGATTCATCAATATTCAACTAGATTGGCTCCAAATTTACATTTACCCTTATACAAGCATACTCGAGAGCAGTTTTCTCGTCAGTATCATGGACCCAAGGCATGGAATTCTTTTACAGACCTTTTGGATAAAACCAGTTCACTCGCAATATATAAAATCAAATTAAAAAATAATTTGTTGGCAACATATCTTTTTTGATTCTGTTTTAATATTTTCATTTTTCTGTGTTTTTCTCCTCTGTTTTTGTTCAAATTAATTAAATGAAAGCATATAGATTAATGCAATGATTAATTTGTACAAATTGTGGTTTGTTTATTTTGAGGGGAGTAGTGTTTCTAACCCTGGAGAACCCACGGGGTCAAATTTGTCCCCTGTTGATTGCTGCTACTCTAAATTAACAAAGCTGATCTTGTCAAAGAAATTGATGGGTCAAAAACGACCCTCTGGGTGTATGGGTCAAAAACGACCCTCTGGGTGTATGGGTCAAAAATGGTTCTTTGAGTGACTTTGTAGGAGAAGATTGGTTACAGTCTGTATTTGACTAAAGCCTTGAAATAAATTGATTTGTATAATACATTTTACTTAATTATCAATGTAGTACTGGGTCAGATACTAATAAAGTAAATACCTTTATATTGTCAGGGAGTATGGCTGCTCAATTTTCAAGGCAGGGAAGGCATCAGAATAAATTCACTGTGAAACAAGTTTTGGAACAACTTGAAGCTGATTATAGTGACTTTGGCCCTGAATTGGAGAGCAAAAGCGATTCTGATTAATTGTTTCAACCGCATGGAAGTGATGGTGGTGAATCTTCTGCCCAAGTGCACATCTTGCATGCTGTAAATTTCCCATCAGGACCCGTCGCTGGTATATGATACTTTTCTGGCATTTTTTGTCTGTTGCGGTGAATCAGTGCATGGCTTCTTTACCAGTGTAACTGTGAAGCACAGGGAATAACAAGATCGAAAGTACTCAAACTTCGCAAGTTTCAGGGTTTGGTTGAAGTTGGAACAGCAAGAAGTCGGGGTAGGCCATCAAATTCTCGCCCCCCCTCCATACCACCAAAAAGATTTGTTCGAGTTTACAAGAGTGCAGATGTTTGTTTCGACCAAATCGCCCATTGGCCTGTCAAGGAGGAAAATCACCATCCATGTGCTGTGCATGTGCAAGGACCTCAAAACTGAAATGCACTGTGAAAAATGTGCAGTTCCACTCTGCATCAACAAAAAAGAAATTGCTTCAAAGACTAACACGATGTCTAGTGTGAGTTCCTCTCGCTAGCAGAACAGATTTTTGGATTAACAAAGGCCCATGTTTCATTTTTTTTTCAGTTAGGACTTTGGCCTTGTGCTCTTATTTACACTGGCAAACGTGCACTGATAAATTTGAAATCCATTTCTAAACATGCAAAAAATAACCATAGTGAAATGTAGTTGTGTGTTTGATTTATTTTCTTCAATTTAAAATAGTTCACATTGACAGTATGTGTTATTGTGATTCTTTAAAATGATATGCATAAAGCCCGATGGGTCAAAGTGGACTCTAATCCCAAATTAGGGAATAAAGGGTCAAAATTGAAAAAGTGGATATTTTGATGTTCAGTGAACTTATAGAAGTCATTTAATGCATGGTTCATAATTTTCAAAAGAAGATAATGGTCCTTGGGTTCTCCAGGGCTAAAAGCCCTTTTGGCTTCTACCACTCCATGCACATTAATTAATGTTTTTGTATGTTTCTTTTCTTATTGTGTTCTGTATTGTGAATTGTTTTTTTTAACTTGTGCTAAATAAAAATATATATATACTGGGACTAAACAGCTGCATAGAGCCCTAAAACACCTGCTTGTGTGGCTAATTGGAAAAAATACAGTTTTTTGTAAATGTTCTTGCGGCCTTATGAGTGAAGATTTACCCAGTTCCAGAGTACTGGTAGTAATGGGAGCACCAGGTTAAGATGAGCAGTGGATGAAGTGATGCTCCCATGATGCCTTGAGCCTTCAAGCCTGTAGGGGCCGTGTTACGATTGCTTCAGTTCGTCAGGTCTCAGTTCATCAACGTCATGTGCCCAAATATAAAAATGAGGTTAGAAGGGCAGAAGTGAACCAGCAGGTTTTTACCAGCAGCAGATTTAGTTTTCCCTCGTGGCACAGACGTGTTGGATGACGGTGCCCAGATTTATCAGGCTTAAGTTGTAA
Organism: Aphyosemion australe; assembly: GCA_006937985.1. Lineage (NCBI taxonomy): Eukaryota > Metazoa > Chordata > Actinopteri > Cyprinodontiformes > Nothobranchiidae > Aphyosemion > Aphyosemion australe. The sequence continues at coordinate 707,851 of SSNS01000292.1, read as the reverse complement.
AAGATTGATTCTGAAGGACGACGCATTATTTTCTACACAGGAATGTGGTCATTGCAGAGTCCAGAACTTAATTCCAGTTAGCAGCTTTGTGCTCTACTGGAAGAGACTCTATGGAGCTGCCCAAGTCTTTCACCATCAACAGAATCACAGATACTCTGGACCAGAATAAACATTGTTTTATTGGCTCATTGAGATCATCACAGCTAAAAGGTGTTTTAGGGGATATAGAATATTCAGAAACAAGCCATCTTTGACCACTTGCTACCTTCTGTTGGTGTATTGGTGTCCACCTGGGTCTCTGCTGATTAACACTGAGCTCTCTGGGGAACTTCTCTAGATCAGAGTCAGCTGTGAGCTGAAATCCAATACTTCAGTGGAGAAAGTAGAAAGTTTGGACTTAAAATTATTCCCTAATAAAATTATAATTCATTTAGGACATTACACGAGGAACAGCACGTATATTCAATCTATTACCGACACCTACAGCTAGGGAATAACTGCTGTTACAGATTTAAAAGCAACCTTCTTACTTTTTTGTGTTATAGTTTTTGATTTAGGTTTTTACTGACGTAGAGCAGGTTTGCTTTATGTTTCAACATGATCAGCTGTTCATAGCTGGTTTATTTATTCACCATATGGTTTAATATTAAGTTCATATGTTGAGCAGGAGTTATTACGAGGTGTTTTATGAACTAACAGCTATTCCATACAGTTCATACTACCCATCTCTGCTATAGTAAATGTAAAACACCAGATGAATCCCCTCGTAAGAATTACTGCACAAGTTTTGTTAGGCAGAAACTGACACATCTGATGTCAGCGCTTTCTCAAATATGCTGATTAAGAGAGAAAGGCCATTTGTTTCTGTCAGACAGCTCCTTTGCATTGGAAGAAAAATGAAGATTTATTTCTTCTCCCATCCTCCTCCCCTCCTGAGTTTTTTGATGACTTCTCTGAGTTTTTTCTCACCATCCTCCAGCTCTGTTCACTTTTTGTTATGTATTTAATCTGGTTTATTTTGAAGTTTGCAGTAAAAGGCAGACGCTTCACACCAGTGTTTCAACTGTGTTGGTTATTATTTGGCTCTAAATCAAATCCAACCACTTCTGAACCCTTCTCCACCTCTGATTTAGGAGCTTCTCTAATCATGACTGAACTAGAACTTTCTGCTGTTTTTGACTTAACTTACTTTATTGTGGAGTCTCTGTTGGTTTTTCCTCAGAATGAAGTATATTTGGACCGGCCACATGTGTGCAGTGGCAGCTTATGGTGTGTGTGGGACTGAGGCGTGGACTCTGGTGCTCAGGGTGCTTCGCTGTAACACCAAAGTGCTGGTACGTGCTCACAGCAGGTCCTAACACGACTCTTTTTCATGTTGTCTTTACGAATAAACTCGTCCATATAAAAGAAAAGTACATTTTTATCACCAGTATTTTAAATTAACAATCGATTTAAAGAACTGATTGTTTTTTTAATTTAATTTCTTTACTTTTAATTGTTTTACCTTTAAATGTAACTTCCAGTCATCACTAATGTTCAGTCTGAGCTGATTTTTACATCGTTATGTAGAGCAAAGCAGTGTACAGGTAAGGTTTTTGGATATAGTTCTGCTCACTGCCACTAGGTGTCAGTGTGGTTACAAGCCAACCGCAGGGTGCAGATTAATAATGGTTAGAGGCAAAGCAGCTCTCTATCTCATCTCTGTGTAGTGCCATTATGTACGTCTTTTACATATTTTGTCATAACTCTGATTTTCTTAGTTTAAGTTTGTCGTTGCTAAAAGGTTTATATTTTTTATTTCTCTTTTTTTTGGCAGCTGAGGCTTTTCAGATATGCTGTTCCTCTGCTGATCATCAGTTGGCTGTATTATAAGGTTGGTGTTTCTGTTCATCCTTGTCTTGGCGGCCTCATTACTGATCTGGGGTCAGTTTGTGCAAACCCTTAATGAAAGCTGTGAGAAAGGCTAAAAGGCCCAAATGGAAATAAACACAAATAGCTGTTGCATTTTGATAATTAATTTAGAATATATGGAAGTTCCATTTCCTGTTTTTTTTTTTTTTTTTTTTTTTTGACTTGATCAATTTTAACAGAGTTTTTCATTCATTTTCTCCAAGTTCTGGCCCAAACTGATGGAGGAGCTATCAGAGCTGAGGGAGTTCTATGACCCAGACACCGTGGAGCTTATGTCCTGGATTAGGTACACACACACACACACACACACACACACACACACGAATCTAGAGCACACATTATATTGATGCAAATTTGATTATCTTGTTTTGTACATCAGGCTTCTCCCTTCCTGATGTCTGATTAGTGTGTGTTGGTATGTGAGCACGCTGACACTGGTATGCGGGGGAGTCTGACTGATTAGTGATGAGAGCTGATGGGATGCCATGAATAAGACATGGGGGTGCTGGAAAGGCTCCAGCTGTTGGCAGAGCTCTAACCCACCTCAGGGTGTGTGGGATCCTGATGGCAGCAGAGGTGGAGCTGTCATTTGCAACGGTTCCAGACTTGTTGCTTTGTGTGATGTGGAGCGTGTACATCACTGTTGTGTTGATGTTGGGTTAGCTCAGTCACAATAACTGGTCCTATGAAACATCACGTTGGCTGTTTGCTCTCTTTTCTCTTTTAGTTCATTTGTGGAGTGAAGTAAGTTGAACTTGAGTTGGCGTTAGGGTCAGTCGGTCTGGATGGAACCCGGGTCAGAACCAGTCAGAACCCATGAAAAGAAGTTTTACCAGAATAGAAACAGCAGCATTGTTGTAACATTGTTGTCCCTGTGGGGTAATTGGATTAGCAGCACAGTCACAATCACAGGCTCTTATTACAGAACATCAGATGGATGACACAGACAGCACCAGACAACATAAGGAACATTCTTCCTCCCCACCCTAGCAAACCCATTCGTTTGACCAGACCAGCTGCATGACTGGCTCATTCTAACTCATTTAAAGCTTTAATTGCTCATGGGATAAAAGAAAATGTGGATTTATTTCAGCTGGATTTCAGTGAGATGACATCACATCATGTTAGGATTCGTGGCTCATGAGAAGAATCAGAACATCGTGACACATTTTGGGGCAGCAGTAGCTCAGCAGGTTGAGCGGGTTGTCCAGTAATCGGAAGGTTGCAGGTTCCATCCCGGCTCCAGACAAAGAATTCTGCTGTTGTGTCCTTGGGCAAGACACTTAACTCACCTTGCCTGCTGGTGGTGGTCGGAGGTGCTCGGTGCCAGTGCTCGGCAGCCTCGCCTCTGTCAGTGCGCCCCAGGGCAGCTGTGGCTACATTGTAGCTCATCACCACCAGCGTGTGAATGTGTGTGTGAATGGGTGGATGATACACTGTAGTGTAAAGCGCTTTGGAGTCCTCTGACTCTGAAAGGCGTTATACAAGTGTGGGTCATTTATCATTTGGAAACTCTCACAAATGCAGTTTGCAAATTTTCACCAACAGTAACATCCTTGTCCCATTCCCATTTTCTCACATGCATGGGGACAACATGCTAACTCCAGTAGATAGGATTCAAACCTGCAACCTTCTTGCTGTGAGACAACAGTGCACCACCTGAGCTACCGTGCAGCTACAGTCCAATTTTCAGTCCAAAACTGAAATTAGACACTGACTATTTAAATAGATCACGCACATATCAAGAGTCAATCATTCGTTTTTTAAAACATTTATTAAAGAATTTAGTTGAAAATACTTTTTCAAGTTTTTATAAAATAACAAAAGTTTTTAAATGTTTGATTTCTAATCAAAGAGCACTCTCTAGTGAGGATTTTTCAAGGTCTTTCAACCTGAGCTGAAGTTTGTGGTGAACTGGGAGGGTTTGGTGTGCCGGACCAGAGTCCTGCTGTTCTGTTAGACGCAGCTTTTCATCCTTAACCCCAATCATATCAGGCCTTCTCATCGATGCTCTCATTAGTTTTCTCCTGCTATGAGGGAATTTCTTTAGGTTTGTTTCAGTTTGCTGGCATTGGGTTTTGCTGTATTCATGACATGATTTGATTTAATCCAATTACAGCGATATCTGAATGGCCCTGACCAAGGGAGGGAGGGGAATGGCGCAACAGAGGAGGACAGGTCTGGGACAAGGGTTTCCTCCACAGCTAATCCTGTCTGAGGATTAGGAGCTAGCAGTTACCTTGGTTGGTGCTGAGAGCAGGGTGGAGCGCTAAGCTTCGTGCTGCTGCACTAATTACATTTCAGATGGAAAGCGTTAAGGTGGCAAAAAGGGCCTGTGCTGGACTGAGACTGAGGCTGATGTAGGACGTTCATGAGGGATTGTCAGACCATTTAATAACGAGGGGCAGAACAAGGACAGATTCATGCAAATAGAAGGCCGTATATTTTATGACCAGCTGGTGTGTTTATGTAAAGCTGTCAGGGACTCATTGTGGTAATTGTAGCTGCAGGGGATGTAATAAGCTTCTTTATTGAAACGGAGAAAAAAAAGTGGATTCACACAGCTCAACGTGGCTCAGACCTATCTGGTTAGAGGGTTTTTACAAGTATTAGCTATGGAGAAGTTCAACTCAGAGCAGGATTAGATTAGAGCCCGAATAAAGCAGGTTGATGAAATGAGTTTTGAGATTAGATTATTAGATGAGAGCTAAAACGATCCTGACAAGAGCTAATAGTGCTTTTATTAGCTTCGGGGGCTCTCTTAGATATTGTAATGGGAGTTAAGACAGGTTGAAGAAGGGATTATCATAATTCCTTTGACAGAATTTCATCAGTCAAATCGCAGCGAGTTGGAAGAACGGCGGTCCAGAGCTGCCTTTTTAAAGTCTGGACTCCCGTCTGGATCAGAACCCATCAGCAAGTTAATCTGCACCGAGCACACACACACACACACACACACACACACACACACACACACACACACACACACACACACACACGCACGTTTGTCTTTCTATCTTAGTGAGGACTATCCATTGACTTCCATTAATTTTTGTGTCTGTGTTATGCCTAACCCATATCCTAACCCTAATCATAATCAATGCTGCTGTATTCCTAACCCTAACCGTAACTAAAACTTAATTCATACCATACCTCTAAAACCAACTGGTAGCCATTTTCAAAAGTGAGGATGACAAAAATGTCGTCACTTTGAAAAATGACCTCACTCTGTTGGTTAAAAACTTGTTGCGGTCCTCAGTATGTAGTAGGTACAAGAACACACACACACATGCACTCACACACGTACACACACACTCATATATTATCTAAAAATGGATGGACGGATACAGACACAAATAAATGCACATGTACCCACCATCAGTACCCACGCACACGCACGTATTCATATACTATCTAAAAACTCCTTGCATTTTCTTGTTGTTGTAAACCACAGTCCAGGACGGACGGACACGAATACAGACACACACACACGCACACACACACACTTTTTATTAATAAGTTAATTTTTTCAAAGGAAATATTTCGGATTTTTACAGACATCCTGGTCAGCTGATCAGCTGATCCATGTACGACGCAACAACCTTCAATGACCCGACTTCATGTTAACATTAGCAAGCTAGCTAAGAGCTAAAAGCCCAAAAGATAGACTTGTACTAGCATTGTTGGTGTTTTTATCAGAGAAGCTGCAGAGAAGGAGGTGTTATGTCACCGTGCTGTTATATAAATGTGCAAAAGGAAAAAAGGAAACTTTGAAAACTGTGTTTTCAAAGATAAGTGGACAGAGAAATCTATTTTTTTCTGGTCCAGCATGAGTCCCATGTGTCTAATTTACTGAGAGACGTTTGGAGTAAAAATATCCCTACGACTCAAAATCCAGTCATTTTAAAAACCAGAATTATTTGTGTTGGTCCACTCTTCTGAGCTGAAGTTTACCTTTTGTATTTAACTGTCACATCTGTAACTTTTACCTTTAAATTTGGTCTGTGTGATTTGTTTATTTGGGTTGAAAAAAAGGAACCTTTTTAAAAGTCTCTCTTCTCATCATTGTTCAGCAGTGCTGGTCAGAGGCCGGGTTAGGGTTAACCTCTTTAGCCGCTTTCACCAGCTCTCTGGTGGGATCCCCATGAATTCACAGGTAGCCTAGAGGTGTGACGTCGGTCTGAAAGAATGAACAGAGGACTGGCCCAAAGGTCACTGGGGTCCCACCCTGGAGCTGAGCCTGGGGATTGGGACCCACAGGGAAGTGCCTGGTGACTGACCCAGCCCAACCCAGCTCCTGAGAATGATCCTTTGTGGATCAGAACAGGGCGGGGGTGTTGTTGGTCCAATTCCCAGACATGAATGCTCACATGATATTTAAGTGAATCAGTTCCCGAGTTGAATTTCTTATTAAATTACAACGTTACACTTTATTAATGTCCAAGGTTAGAGCGATTTGGGTTCACCATTTAATAACTGTTGACCTGCAGAGTGACGTCTTATGGTTGTAATCAAAGTTACAAAAGGACATTTGTGTCACTGGTTATTCTAGACTCATGACCTTATTTAGAAACCAGATTTAGTCCTGTGAATATCAGGTTTTATGGCCCCTGCTGTAGGGTAGCATGGCAGCAGCTGGTAGGACTTCCTCTGTGATTTTGGAAGCCATAACTCACTGGATTACTTTTGATGTGCAGTCGCTCTACTCTAAAGGGGCAGTGGGTAAAAATAAAAGAGGAAGTCATTACCTGCTGCTCAGGTCTCTGATGTAAACTCAGTGTTGAAGGAGTCAAAGCTGTGGTTTATTAGCAGCTGCAGCACAGAGTGGAGAAGCTGATTCCAGGACTCCCAGTACTCCCCGGACTCTGCACCATCACCAGAACCATCCCTAGCCAGCACAGACCGTCACTGGCAGTTTGACAGATTTCATGTTGAATGCTACAGTTAGAATAGTTACGGCTTCAGGAGGACTTTCATATATTTTTCTCTTTTGTAGATATTGATTTCATGACTTCACGTGAGCTAAAAATTGAAGTCAGACACGAAGCAGCTCTCATCAAACACACTCGTCTGCTGGGAATCTCACATCCAGTCTTATTAAATAAATTTTATTTTGAAACATTACTTGGAATCACCCCCCACCCTCCCTCCTCGTGCCTCTGAGTCAAGATATAGTGAGAATTATGAAGTCTGCAGTGGAAATTATTAATGAGAGCTTTGACAGCAGTTTTGCTGCAGATTCAGGAGGCTCATCTGGCTACTCAGCACAGAGAGCCATTCAGAGGAGGACCCGGCTCCCATTTACGAGTCAGCATGTTCACTTGTTTATACAGAAAGTCCACTCTGTCTAGAAACTAGTTTTCTGTTTGTGAAGACCAGCGTGAGACTTCTTTTAGTAAGTTTGGTTTAGGCGTTTTAAACGTGGTAGAAGGGTAATGTAAGCGTTTCCGTATAGGGGTCAGGTGTGCTCTGTAAGGAATGACAGTAGGGGATTCTTGTAAAAATATTAGAAATTATTTATATTTATATGAAAAAACTTGGATGTTCTCTGATGTTGAAAATTCTTAAATCTGCAAATAAAGGGTCACATTTCCCATCATTTTATTCATAAACATTCAAAAATATAAGCCACATTTTTCAGAATTAAAGTCCACAAAACTAAGTTATTTACTGAAATTAAATTCTGAGATTAAAGTTATAAGTTTGGAATATTTTACTCTACATATATAGGCTTGCCAGGCTACCTCATGGGTCAATGCAAAGAAATAATTTCCCCAAGGGGATTAATAAATTGTAAATTTTCATCAAATAGTAGTATTATTATACATTTGTTGGAGAAGGCCTTGGAACGTCATCACCTGGGAGAAGATTTCCATTTGCCACACCCCTGTGAGGATCTGCTGTCTAACCTCCACATGATCAAGTCAGCCCAGAGGGTCTCACTGTTTGGGGTGCATCCAGTCACACAAGCTCCTCCTCCTTTAGTTCCGAGACACCTTCTCAGTAAATGTGGACTTTTGGGTTATTTGACTGTGAATCAGAAATTAAAATAAGAGTCATAAAGAACCAAACCAAATGAGAAGCAGTAGATCAGGACTCCTTCAACAATTTAACTCCTTTAAAAATGTAATTTAAGTCCCCCAAATGTGTGAGTGTATTTTAACAACCAAGCCCTTTGTTGCAACTTTTTTAAATACATCTCTGGGGAATGTTCTTGTAATATTTGACATTGACATCTTAAAGAATCTCTACATGCCCTGCTAGTAAAGTGTCATTCTATTATATCCTTAGAGATTACATTTTCTTTCAAATAGATGAATGTAAAAACATAGTGTTGATTTTTTTTCAATAAATTCAATAAATATTTTGAATATGTTCTAACACCAGGGACTATCATGTAAATGCATGACATTTATCCTGGAATTTCCTAATCTGGATTTTACTCATCTGGATTTTACTCATCCCTAAAGCCTTGTTTTATCCCCACTGTTCCTAAGGTGCTGTTGTGCTAACGGCACTGGTCGATGTCACTGTGGAAAGATTTCTCAGAATTTAGTTTTCATGCTTGGAGCAAAAACCCGTCTTGTTGGCATGAATAGTTTACTCTCTGTGAATCGACCCAAGATGTTTCTGCCTGCCTAAAACCGTGACAGGTGGTAACTACTCAGACTCATGACATTTAAGCACACAGGATGGAGATCAGACTGAGCAGAAACACAAACTAACAAAAGGAAACAGCCGTTGGTCAGCACTTAAAGTGGCTTGGACTGTGGTAACCCATTTCTGCTAAATGTCAGACTTTCTCATCTCATATCCTTCCAGCAAAGTTCACGTGACTGGGGTGGCGGTTTGATTGACTCCTCAGAAGCTCTATCAAGTACATCTACTTGCAGTAATTGTTGGTATGTAGCTGTTCCTTTACGTTTCCAGGAACACAATGTTTACCGAGCAGCTTCTGATAATAGGAAAGATACTGCAGCCTGAGAGGAATGAGGAGGTGTCAGAGGTCAAATGTTTATTCTAAACAAAGAGCTGCTTTCTCTGCCTCAACATGTCTAGACAGAAGGTTTCCAAAGAGGCAGTGGATGGCACTCTAAAACAGACCGATGAAAAGTGGCCACATCAACAGAAGATCAATAAATCAGACTGTCTTTGCTAAGAGATTGAAGACAAAACAACTTTATCATTGATTTAAAGTGTCCGGAATAAACAACACATTCAGAAAAAGTTCAGCCAACAGACGTTAATGGTCACTAATGCCAAGACGTCTCTCTGAAGTCATTCTGAGGAGGGAACCATCAAATCTTATGGTAGAGTATTACATACCAGCCTTTCGTAGTGGGTGATGGGAATAAAGTGTTGCTTGCTGAAGCCAAAGCAGAGATGTGTGAGGAGGGTGGGGGTGGAGCTTTTCAAGCCTGGTCGGGTTTATCCTCTGGAGTTGATGCGACAGAACATCTCCCTGCCCAGGAAAAACACTTCAGCCCTCACAGAGGTGCTCTGTCCTAGTCTGAGACTCACTGCAGCGGAAGGATGAACCCCACCACATCAGTGCAGCTTTGAGCAACTATTGACCTCACACACAGGTGCAGAGTATACGCACGCATGAAAAATGATGTGTCTTTGCAGAATATGTGTGTTGAGAAGAATTGATTGGACTGCAATAAATGCTCGGCTGTTACTCTCCAAGGGCTGCTCGCTCATACTCTGCATCCTAATAACGTATTCATCCAATCAGGTGGATCTCCACTACCCTGGATGTCCACAGACGACAGTGTCTGAGATGCTGAAGCACACAGGGTGGTGGTGTTAACATGATGAAGGCAGAAGAGGAAAAAGCAAAGAAATTCTGCTTGTCAGAAATCATGTTGTTAGTGATCAGTTTAACAATTTATCACATCACACGTTTCCCAAGTCTTCCTGATAGGATGCAGTTCTAATACATAGATCACAGCTGTGTGTTTCAGTGACTACTGAGTATACTCCTCTAATTCTTCTGGGCATCAGTTATTGATTCAATTCTTTTTTTGGAAGGGAGAAACTGTCTTTCACTTGCTAGATATAGAAACATCACTATCACTAAACATAATTAAAGCCCTGCTCCTACTTGAGGGAATGCATATCACCCACCACCTTCATGCTAGAGCTTTAAACTAAGATGATCGTATGTTGAGAAATGATGGTGTTATAGCTGTTTTGGTTATGTGTGATCTCACACAACTAAAAAAGAGCATGTGTTATCAGTTAGCGCTCAGAGTGTGCCGTGGGAATGACTCTCAGCTTCCGTGACTCCAGGTTTGAGCCCAGTTGCTGTAAAACTGAAATGTGTCTATTTTTGAGTTTGTTAAACTGGGTAAGATTAGCAGCGGTGGCCTTTTTCTTTTCTGTGGGGGAGAAAAAGCTCTGGCGCTCCTGTTTCAGGGGGTAGATGTTTGTTGGAGGAGTGAGTGTGTGTGTAGGGGGGGAGGAAAACGGCAGTATTTGGAGTCTTACTCATTAATTTTCATGGACTGCAAACGTCTCGCCTCTGATTGGCTGACAGTGATCCGACTCTTCCGCTGCCTTCGTTAACAAAACTCAGAAAAGTGTAACGTTAAACCAAGATATCTGAAGAAACATTCTGGTTTATTTGATCCTGAGTCTGAGGAGGAAGGAGAAATAAAAGAACCTCTTCCTGATCTTTTGTCAGTGAACGTTTCAGAATGGAATCATTTGCATGTAAACATCTTACTGAAAGAGCGCAGTGTCTGTGGTGATCTTTATGACGCGTGACGTTGCAACAAAAAGGTGGTAACGGTTAGCTTCTACTAGCCGAGACGCGCCCTGCTTTTCCCTTCTCGTGGGTGCTCACAAACAAATGTGGGCGGGGCAATGAATACTAATTCTCCCTGTGATCTGGAAGGTTCTGGCTTTTTCTGACTTGCTTGTTTTCCTGTCAGTTTCCTTTCAGCGGCTAATTCAGGTGATGAGATTTGAAGACAATGTTCACATTCAGCATGTGCAACTCAGAGTGACTGATTGTATTTTTTTTAAAACGCCAATAATTACACGGGTTGTCAACTGGTGCACATCTAATGTTTGCTTTGTCATATATATGGTTCTGTTACCCATATAGAGACTTGGCATGACAGTTAAACCTTTTAATCTGGCTTCTAAACAGATTTTGGCCTTTTCACCTCCACTCAGAGCAGAGACTTTATTAAAAAGCCATAAATGCTGCTTATTTGAAGTGCTTGTTCATATAACCCGTAGTGACATTTTTATGGCCAGGGCAGGGCTCACTTCTTCATCCTGTCTGGAAAAAAGGTTATGTTACTAACTCACATAATGTCCCTTGCTAATTCCCGTCCAGCGCTAGTAGCTTCCGTCCTCCTCTTTCTTTTATTCTGTGGATCTGTGTCCATCTGTCTGTATAATTAAGACAAATCACTCCATCTATTCTGTCCAGGAAACATGTGCCACTACTCATTTGCCTATCAATCCTTCAATGAAAACCAATTCCTTGCAAAATCTGCTTTCATTTTGTCTTGACTCGTGCACCCGGTTCCTTTATTCTGCTCCTTGTCATGCTTTAAATCGTGAGCATTAACAGCGTTTGGCCTTTTCCTCCTGTAAAGTCTGACAGTCTCTGGGATGTGTGTCTAACTCATCAGGAGGTCGTTTAGAGTGTCTGGGGAGCAGAGCGTTGTCCCTGATTGAACCACAGCTCACACCTTTCAAACAGAAGCCAGACTTTAGGTGTCTGGTCTTCCATATATAGCTAATCCTAATCACTCTGGATCTCACCATCAGTCATCGTCATGATTACCACTCACAGACACTTAACCTCAGTGCATGAAGTACTGTCGGGTGTCACTGATACTCTTCACACTTTGAATAAAACGTTTAAATGAACTAAATGAGGAATGAAGTTTTGAAAGACACTGAAAAGCAGCTGCTCAAACCCTTCACTCCTACACAGTATTTTCAGGAATCTCTCACTCAGAGATTTAAAGGAATTATTAAACAACACATGACGTTTTAGACCATCTCATGTTGTTTCTAACAACATCTAAACCAAAATGCAGAAAATTATATAGCACATTTCATATACGGAGGTAATTCAATGTGCTTTCCAGAAGCAAGAATAGCATGATTAAAATCAACGTGACAGCACAATTAAAATACATGTAGACCAAATTGAATACACAAATTAATTTCAGATTTAAAAACCAAAAAAAGACGAGCAGATACAGTGCAGAAGGTGCAGCATAAATATTGGTCTACTTTGTGTTTAGGCAGTTAATTGGTTTTGGGCATTTGTGTTTGTGTACATTTCAGGTTGAAGGTAGACAAACGGTTCACAAAACAGCTGTTCAATAAGGCTGCAAAGACGCACATCTTCATGCTACCCCCGCCATGCACAGATCACTGCTTTTGTCCTACAAGGATGAAGTTGAGAGTAAACCAAGGAAGCTAAATCAACCTTGCTTTTCACCATAAAAATGCCCCATTATCTTAGCTAGCATACTAAATTGTCGTACGGTTACGTAGGTGTGTTACGTTAGGAATTATGGCTGAAAATTAATGAGGTCAATGAACCCTTCCGGCTCTCCTGATGACTACCTTCCCAGTAGACTACTTCTGGAAGTCCTTCATGTTGCGGGCCCCGTGTTCCTTGACATTGCCTATCACCAGGAGTCTTTCCATCAGCCTTTAAGAACGCAGTTTTTCCTGCCACTTGTAAAGAAGTAGGGTCTAGATACTTCTGACTGTGGAAACTACCACCCAAACTCAAAACTTCTATTTATCTCCAAGGTGATTGAGAAGGTAGTCCACTCTCAGTTAACACAACACCTGGACGACCATCACCTCTGGGAACCATTTCAGTCTGGTTTCCGACCTAAATTTTGCACTGAGACAGCTCACATTCGTATACTCAACAACATTAGTTGCTACTGACTCCAGCGCCCACGTTTTGCTACTCCTTGATCTCTCAGCGGCTTTTGATACCGCTACACACTCAATTTTAGTGGACAGACTGGAATCATGGGCGGGTGCTACTGGGACCCCACTCTACTGGTTCATTTCTTACCTTTCTGGCTGCTGTTTTTGTGTTATCATCAATGAATTCTCCTCTGACTCTGCTCATCTACCCTGGGGAGTCCCCCAGGGCTCTATCCTTGGACCTCTGCTTTTTTTCTATCTACATGCTTCCCCTGGGGAGGATTTTGACCAAGCACCAGAGGGTACTGCATGGCGCTGGAGAATGCTGTGGTAGCCGCTGTAGAACAGCTGTGTTCCCTGAAAAAGGCCTTTTTGTATAATTCTGAAATGTACGTTATTTTTCAGTTTTGAGTAACCTTACCTTTTTTTTTAACCTCTGGCTGTTCACCACTTAAGTTTGTACCATTTCAAGCTATTCATTGGACTTGAATAACTTAAACTGCAATAAAAAGCTGGAAAAATTGGGGCGTTCTAAAACTTTTGACCGGTAGTGTAAATTGTGATGTATATGTCTACCTTGTATGGTACAAGGTAGACTTGGTGGATTTTATTTTTATTTTTATTGCTCCTATTTGCCACTTTTAAATCCTGTGGCTAGATGATCTTAAAGACTTCACGTCATCACATCACACTCCAAATCCGTTAGGATGCTGCTGCTCTGCTTGGTGGCTCAACACACCTAAAAGTGGCAACTGTTGGATTATGGGTTAACATCTGTTCTATGGTTTCGTTTGTCCAAAGGACGTTGTTCCTCACTCCATGTGGTTTACTCAGATGAAACAGACCCTACGTATTGAGTCTCCTTCTAATAGACAAAAGACGTTCTTCTATGCCCACTCCACACCACCTGGCCATGCATTTTGTTCCTAAAACATTTGCATTTCTGTTTTATTTGTTAGTATTGGACAGAGATTTCTGACAACACCTGGTAGTAAACACTAAGCCATGAAGAAATTAACTGGAGTGCTAACATTTTTTACTGTTTGTGTAGAGCAGTCCTGGTTATTTCTGCACAGAAGAAGTGCTCGTTTTGTCCACTGGACTGTCATGAACTCTGACTCTACATGCCTCAGTTAGCAGGGTAAAGGTTAGAGTAGCTTTTTGGTTGTTTATGTATCTGAGAACTGTAAGGTCTGTCCTCTGCTTGATCTGCTTTTCCTGCCAGGACTTTATTTAATGGTTTCCACTTGTAAATAATCGTTTTTTTCTGTAGAATGTTCAAAACCATTTTTCAATGGAAGAAACTTGTTTGAAAGAAACCTCTTTTTTAAAGTAGGAATCAATTTTAAATGTGAGAAACATAAATTTATCTTTTTCTGCTTTTTTGCACAGGAACCCTAGTATTTTATTACTACATTTTGTTCAGATCAATAAAAGAGGACATGCATGGGGATAGTTTATTAATCATAAACCACTATCAGCCAACAGTCACTGATGGGACAGATCAACCTCTGTGTGTATGTGTGTGTGTGCATGTGTGTGTGTGTGTGTGTGTGTGTGTGTGTGTGTGTATGTAATGGTTTAGATTAGGTTATCTTTTATGTAATGTGTTATTGTGTCATTTTTTTAGTGTTTAATAGAACAAACAAGCTGCCTGAAGCTAGAAACTCAATAGCCAGCTATGAATCCATCTGGCATTCATTCCAAGTTTGGATTGTCCCACTACATCCTGGAATGTTGCATGTGTGCGCTGACATTCTTCTTTGTTGTTTTCCTCATGTCCATCAAGGACATTAGCAGTAGTCTGGGCTAGCGTTTTTCTGCAGTTAGCATTATCGTGACCGATGTTTATATAATGCTGAAGCTGAAGTGGGCTGGGCAGGGCACGAGTTACAAAGAGACGGGGTGGGGTGGTATTGGTCTATTTTGCCTTGGCCCCCAAAATGCCTTGAAACAGCCCTGGGTGTGGGACTAACTTTTGAAGGTGATCTGATCTGATCAGTATCAAATATAAATATTACATTATAAATTATTACTTTATAGAGGTAAGAACGTGTAGTGAAATAAATCTACCTACGTTTTCCTTTTCAAAAACTTTGTTTTGTTTTCTTGTTTTTTATTTGACTATTTTCCTGTTCTGTCTGTCTCTGATCTTCCTGCATCTCCTCTCAATCCTCCAGAAAAACTGCTGCCTACTTCCTCCTTTTTCACCTCAAGAGTTACTTTTGAACTCAGCAGATCAAAGGGATCTACCGACCGCAAAAATAGCGGCGTGTGTGCTGCGCGGCCGTGTCAGTGAGGTGAAGTCACCAGAGCACAGGTGATGAGCTCCTCAGCAGTGGAGCGCGTCAGGCACAAATAAAAGACAGAAAGTACCAGAGAATATGAGCGGACATGAACGATCGTGTGTTAATATTTTTGGTGGCGCCACTTTGAGAATGTTACTGTGGCCATGGGCAGGACACAGCTGCCTGGAGCCCAAAAACATGTTAATTTAAAGGGGCATGTCTAATCTTATGACTAGGGTTGGGCATCATTTGAATTGAAATGAAAGATGCATTGGTCCAAAAACTTTACATGTTTTAAATGAGCTGGCTGGTCTTTCTTGATGAAACAGTTTGAACTTCAACATTAATTTTAATTTTATGAACAATAACATGACCTTAATTTAGACAAAAACATGTTAAGAAAAAAAAGACTTGCAGCACAATCAGTGTGTTTGTTTCTGACCACAACTCACAGCCTTCTACTCACAACCCATGTATGGGAACTGAAGAAACCTCTAGGATGAGGCAAAATGTCTTCAAGATAACCAGAAAAGTCCAGCTGTGTTCAGCTAAAACTCCCAGGATGATCATGTCCAGGATGACTGAGAATCTACACCAACGTGCTGCAGCAGCGATTCAGTCTAAAGGGGAAGTGAAACCTAAATGTAGCTGCTGTCAGTAACCATATAACAGATTTTAAAAATTAAAACTCTCAACAGACTAAATAGTGCAGAAAAGCGAAAAATAATCTCACAACTTTGCATGTTGAGATTTATTATTATTATTTATTTATTTATTTATTTATTTATTTATTTATGTATTAGCCACATCGGCTCCTAGTGGGTGGAAGTGGAGATTAGCTGCATTTGACTTGATGCTTTGTGTGTTTTATTTCTGAAATGCGCTCATCAGAATTTGCACATCACGTTTTTTTCCGGTTAAAATCACACTTTAGAACGCCTCCACTGCTGCGGTAATGCAAACATTTCCGGCGGATTCTACTTCTAGGCGACAGACTGGGCATCGAAACTAGGAATCGAAATTAAAATATGTGAACAATTCCAGGAAAAACTGAGAGTTAGTCCCAGTTCCAATCGATGCTCGATGCCCAGCCCTACTTATGACGTGCTAAACCAGCTTTTCTCAGAACAAACTGTTTCTGAGCTGCCAACATTACTAATTAAAACAGGGAAGCAGGTCAGCGATGGCACAAACTGTTTTGCTTCATTAGACCTGCCTGTATGAATTCAAAGACACCTTTGAAGAACTCTTGTTTTCTCCTAATGTGTCCACAGTGAAACCAGATTGTGTTCAGTAGACCGTTAGGCTAAGTAACAGCTGAACAACAAAGTGAAATTCAGACTTTTTCTGATGACTGGATGCTTCTAATAATAGTTTGCTCACTTTTCATCTTTTCTCTTCTCTACATCGTCTTCTTTTTTTGTTTCACTCTCAGAAACCCCTCTATTTGCCATTCATCTGAATTCCATTTCTGCATTACATAATTGTTGTTTATAGAGGTGAACGATGAGCCCTCCTTCTCTCTGTTGTGTTTGTCCACAGCACAAAGACCCCCAAGCAGGCCGTGTTTGCTGGAAGCATGCAGCTCCTGGCTGGCATCAAGCTGTGCACAGGCAGAGTTCTCACCAACCACCCACATTATGAAGATGAAGACCTGCGGGAGCGGACCAGACAGGTACTGCTGCCTGCACTCTGTGGAAACCAGTGGGGGGGGGGCAGCAAGATGAAACAAGTACGATACACAGACATGATCAAGGATTCATTACTGATTGTTGAGATGGACTTAGCTTCATAGGTGGTGAGGACACGAACAGAGTTATTGGACAGTTACCCAACCCTGCATGTATTCAGTAGATGCAGGATGAGTTGGGTGGTGTTCATCTTTTAATAAAGCAGTTCTGGTCTTATACTCATACTTCATTACTTCAGGTAATTTAAGACATCTGACGGGTTTCTAATACATAAATTAAAGCCTGTTAAACTAAAGATCATGGAACAAAGTGATTTAAATGAAAAAAGGTTTTGGTAATAAACCAAGTTGAGGAATAAACACAACACCTAACCTTTTTTTTTTTTTTAAAGGCTCCTAACGATACTGTGATGTTTTTTTTGCCTACCAGCATTCTGGCTTTATGTATTCGGACTGCAAACATCCAGTTAAACACTCGGTTCAAAGGGGGTTTGCATTGTGCACACAGTGAGGCAGGTCTTGTTAGGTTTCTGTTTTCTTTGCAGAGCTCACCAAGTACTCTACAGAGTCCAGTCAGCTGTGGTGATGCTTGTGGTGTCATTATATGTCTCATCATAAAGACCGATGGATGCAAAACTATGGGCTGTGAGGGTAATAATCACAGGGGCAATAGGAAATTTGCACGTTTCTTTTATTCAGAAAGTTGCTGGATGTGTTGTACTGCTCTCGTGTTTGATTTCCTGTCTGGCCTGATCTGCACAGCAGAGCTTGACATGTTCTGGAAGCGTAATGAGTAAAAAAATAGACCTGGGGCGTAAATTTAGCAGAGTGCCGTGATACCACGCTTCTGGGACGGGTCTGAGACGTGCCGTTGTGAGCCCGGTGGAAACACACCTACTGACTATAACGGTAGCTACTAGCCGCCTATTATGCTTCGCAGACGTTACGCATCACTTACCCCTCCTGCACCAGACACGTGAGTGGCGTGTGATATAATACAGGTGTTTTACCAGTGAGCTGCCTTCCAACCTGGACATTTCAGACATGAAACAAGAGCCACAGCATTCCCCTCAGCTGGTCCTGCGAGGTCACAAAATCACAGGAGAATTAAAACACCATACGTGATTTCTTATTGCCTCCCAGTCCCATGGCACTTTTTAGGTTTGGTCATTTATTATTCAGAGTATCTGAAGGTTGATACTAGCTATTAGGCAGTTGATCAAAATTAAATAGAATAGAATAGACTTTATTGATCCCACAGTGGGGAATTCCCTCGTTACAGCAGCACATACACTTAGAGAATAGGAAAATATAATACAGGTAAATACACAAAGGCAGTAGGCTATTATTGTAACCTTCAGCAGTTAAAAAATGAATAAAAATAGAAAATAGAATTTCCAAGAAGAAACAGCATAAGGGATACAGACATACTAATGTGCATCTGGGTATTTCACACATACTGAATATAGCACTGAAGCCTGGGACACACAGGAGACAGACGCGTCGCGCCGCGTCACGCCCGCGTCACGCCCGCGTCACGCCCGCGTCACGCCCGCGCCGTCATTTTAAATAGAAGCCATTAGAAGCCATGAGAGTGGCTACACGGGGAGCGCAGCGTCGCGTCCCAGAAGCGCCGGTCAACGCAGAGGCGCTGAAGATAGGCGCCAGTTCTATTTCAAGCGCCGCGGAGCGGCTGTTCCTGTTCTCAAGATGCTGTGACTATCACGTGACTTTCCAAGAAGCGTTCAGCGATACAGTCTTTGGTTCAGCGGCGCGGCGCTTCCTGTGTGACCATTTAACTGCGGCGCTTCCGTGGCGCAGCGCGTCCGTCTCCTGTGTGTCCCAGGCTTGATGCTAGCGTGTAACAGGATGATGCCAGTAACAGTTAAACTGAGGAGTTCTACACTCTTACTGCAGTGGGAATGAATGATCTATGGTAGCGTTCTGTTTTACATCTTGGATGTCACAGTCTGCCACTAAAGGAGCTGTCCATGGCCTCCACAGTGGAATACAGTGAGTGGGAGGGATTTTCCAAGATGGAGGTCAGCTTCACCAACATCCTCCTTTCACACGTCTCCTCAACAGAATTCAGTGGACAGCCCAGAACCAAGCTAGCTTTCTTATCTAGCTTGTATTGTCATCACAATAATAATTTGCACCATCAATATTGCAAAAAACAACAATTAATCACCAGCTGGTGTATTCCAAGTGCCAAGCATTCCTGCGTTGCATGTCAGTTCTATATTTGACCAGTCAGATGGACTCTGAGTGTAGATTAGAGTGGACATGATGATAAATCACACAGGAAGTGCTGAGTCATGATGACAGAGAGGAGAGAGAAAAATAAAAGCTGGTTGAAGCTGATATTGTCCTTCCAGTGTTCTGCAACAATATTAACATTGGCATCATTTAATGGTGCCTTGCAGCATGAAGGTTGCAGGTTGAATACCTAGCAGGGACACCTGCAGATAGACACCCAACTCCCCGTGACCCTGACCAGTTTCAATCAGGTAAAGGTAACCTGAAACACAGTGAAGGTGTTATTGGTGTGGTGAACATCTGGTAGCTTTGTAACCACAGAGGACCACTCCTGCCTCCAGAGTCATTGGGTCAGTATTCAGAGTTTTACTCTTTGTTGTAGTCAGGTTTCTTTACTTTAGCTTTTAATCACATTTAAAGAAAAAAAGTTCCTTTTCGAGGCGTGAAAGTGAGATGGATATCTGAGCAGCGAACTGTGCTGAATCTATAACTCAGCAGTCAGAGCTGAGACTTTTCTACAACTTGTTGGGACGTTTTCCCCTCAGAGGAATGTGCCGTGCAGCAGAAGGCTCTTGGGCTCACTCGTCCACATCACTCTGTGAGCTCTGTGCTAATGTCTCGTGTGATCGGTCGGGGAATAGTCTGCAGATGTGGGGGGGCCTGCAAGGCTTTTGTGAATGAAGATGAACCAAGTGCAATGCATATCCATTAAAAAGGAATCAATACAGGTAGGAATTATGGAGTCTGAAACTAGTGTGTTCCAGTAAAGCACAGGTGAACGAGACGTTCTGCTGAATATCACCAAGGCTGAGGAGCAGTTTTCTGCAGCTGGGTTTGACTTGCATCAAAAATGAAAGAGATTAAAGTTGGTTCAGTTTATTTTACCAACAAATCAAAATTCCACATGACACAAACTCATAAATAATGATATAACAAATTAGCTCTGCAGCTATTCATTATATCTGCTTCTTTATTCAGTGTGTGTATCCTCGTCGCAGTGAGCAGGAAGTAATGTGTAGGTCATCTCTTGGGCAGCTGAGCCTATGCTTTGTATCCTGGTGGGGAGTGAGGCCATGCTGAGCCGCTGGCAAGGCCAGAGCCTGGCATGGAGCTCATTAATGATCCACGACACTGCAACAGACGTGTGTGTGTGTGTGTGCTAGGAGAGAAAAACCGCATATGTGCATAGTCAAAATTTTTGATCTAGAGATGCTGTGAGAAGTGTGAGGAGTTTATTTTGTGTCGCTGATGTTTCGTTTTTTTCTTCTTAAAAAATTAATACATTTTAAAGCCCCAGTATGTAATATTTTTACCTGTTTACTACCAAATTCTGTGCATCCAGTGCACAAACTTGTCCTTTTTCATTAATATTTCTCACCAACATCAATTCTAAATATTCCTCTCAGCTTCAAATTTTACATTTTTAATACATAAATTGTGGTCGACGCTCCATGGTCGTCCTCCATCTTGAAATACGGTAGCTATTTAGGGACATACGAGCTCTGAGTTACGCGTTTGCACTATGACTGTAACCTGAAAGAAACAGCAGAGGGCAGCAGTGCGCCGTGGAAGCATGGCGTCTGACAATTCAGCTAAGAAGAGACGAGACTAGCTGCTACACCGTTGCTGTAACTTTGTTAGTTTGAATAACAAACAATGAAATCAAAAGACACATCAAATATGTCAGGTCTTATTGATTTCCAACACTCTGCAGCTGCATATGATGAGAACCCCGCCCGCAACAGCTAGACACCAGCCTCCAAGTGTTGTTCCTGACTCACCTCAGCTGATCATTTCTTTTCTTCATAATAAAGCTCCCAATCCGGTCCCAGCGTATCAGTTCCAAAGTCCTTCTTCAAGAAAGTTCCTTCTATTAAAGTCTCCTCTCTTACCGCAGCCTGCCGTGTCTCTCCCAACACGCTTCAGCGGTGGTCCGCTAGCCGGTAGCTATATTAGCATTAGTTACTTTATTTCCACAGTGTGTCCTCGGCTCCAGCCAAACCTCATCGGCTATCCAATCGCTAAACAGCCAGTGGTTGATGTTAGCTCCATCTTGATCTTCACTGCGGCGCACACAGTGTGACACGATCAGCTGATGGCTAACCGGCAGACTCTTGTTTACTCCGCTGCTCTGATCCACATGACACCGGACGCCACAGCTGATGCCACCCCTCCTCCGTGTGTGAATCGGTGGCAGCTATGCTAGCTTCCTTCAGGACTGGTAGGTTGATACAACAGCTAACAGCAGTGTTTCCCCTAGAAATGTTTACAGCCGTGAAGCTTGTTGACTGAGGGGGGTGGCGGATTGCGCCGCCTCGCCGCGGGGTGGGGGGAGGGGGGTTTGGGTGCGCGCGTCATCTCGTCAGGGGATGGGGGGGGGGGGGGGGGGGGGGGGGGGGGGGGGGGGGGGGGGGGGGGGTACGCCTGGCATTATGTATTGAGACTCATTAAAAATGTTTTTTAACTGGTGGAGTAGTTATATGCTTTGTGTGGGTTAGGCTACAGAGATTGGAAATAAATCAATCACATGCTTTTTATAAAAAAACGAACCAGATGGCTGGAGTGAACGCTGGAGTTGTTGCCTTTTTGAGTGGGCCACCGTAGCTGCAATACTTACTCTGAACTGCATGGCGCTAAAGAGTCGCAATTTTTACCATGATTTCTATGAATATCCCACATAGCACCTTTAAATTCTTGACAATGCAGCACATTTAACATTGTGCCCATAGGTTAACATTAACTGAGTCAGAATCTAGATTTAGTGTCTGTTGAGCTAATTACATCTCAGAATTTTTAAAAACTTCCTTTATCAACAATATCTTTAACTCTTTGAAGGAAATCCTTCAACAACTTTTCTTCTTGTTTACAACGTTGCTTTAGTTCGTTTAGGTTTGCAGATATTTTTTTCTGCTAAGCTCTGTTAAGGTGCTCCCACTGTGGTCTGGATGTTGACTGGACCATTGCTGCACCTTGGTTCTTGTCCTTTTCCATCGTTCTGTTTTAGATCAGCTGCTGTGTTTTGGGTAATTGTCCTGTTTTTTGACAGAACTCACATGACTGCTGTGTCTCCAGCTCCTGAACCTGCAGAACAAGTCCATCTCATCATCCCTCCACCACCATGCTGACAGCTGATATAAGCTGTTTGCACCATGTTGCTGTGCTCATGATGCCTCACACCCTATTCCATCAGCTCCATGTGCTCTTTACTGGCTGAAATGCTTTTAGTTGTGAGCACTTCCTGTATTTTTCCACACCTTTAACTCTCATCACTTTGGAGAAAAACATTCTGCTCATTTTGTTTTTTGTATTTTTATGACCAGTTCTGTTCTGACGGTGTATGTCTTTACACCGAAGCCTCTAACTCTTCTAAGTCTTCATCAGATTTAGCCTGAGTTCTGTCTGTGAACTTTCTAGGCTGAATGTGGTGTTACATATTTCCTCTGCCATGCCTGAACGTGGCCTCCATCACTCAGCCTGATGAAGGCTTTCTGTTTGGACTGAAGCGAATGAGGTGGCCGTTGTTGGAGCTGCAGTGAAACCTGTTACTGACTCAGAGTGGAACGCTTTAAATCAAGTCTGCAGAGTTACAGGACTGCACTTCACAATGTGGAGATTCTGCAGTGGCAGCATTCTGTGAGAGGGCTCGTTCTGTGGCCTCTCTCCTCGGGCTGCTTGGTTCAGTTTGATCGGGAAAAGGGAACAATAAATCTATAACAAGGAGCTCACTGAACAGCATTATGGCGTTTTCCTTCTGTGTAGATGAGCTGTGTTTGTTGGTGGAGGCCATCGAGCTCCAGCACAGAAAATAAAGTCTGAGTGCCTTCATGATTTAACAGTCCATAAGAATTGGAGCTGAGAAACACAAAACCATTCTGCTCTCATTACCAGACCTGTTGCTGAATGTGGGGGGGAGATCACATCTGCATAAAGGTAGGGCCGTGCGATTTGACGATATAAGATCGTTAAGGATTTTAATGTGATGACGATCTACCAAAGCTCGGAGATCGTAGAACCGTCTATTTGCATTCTATCACCCGTCTATGCCATTATTTCTGAACGCGGCACACATTTGTTTTGTTTTTTTCTCAGCCGAGTCACGCCATTGGCTAGGTTGCTTCTGTCAGCACAACAGACACACCGATGAACCAATCATAACTTTAGGCAGCGTGTTGGTTTGTTTAGCTGGGTGCTCGGTAGAGATGAAGAAAATAATCTAATCGATGCATTAAGATGATGACAAACAATTATAAATAGTTGAAGAAGCACACCATAATCGATTGTAGCGCTAGCCACTAGCACTAGCCGCTAGCTTGCTCCATCTCTAAACGCTAATTCCATTCTCACGCGTCTGCTCAATCAGGAAACCTCTGGGTCAATGTTCTGCTCTAAACTTTGCATTTGGCTTCGTGTCTTTTATTATTTGGGGACGTTTGTTTGTATTTTAGTGAGCCTTTTCACCGTGGCTGCCACCGGAGCTTTGTTTATCCTGTGAAGAGACGGGCCAAACCCCTCCCTCGTAGGAAACATCTACGGAGAGCAGCAAGTCCAAAAAGGCAATGAGCGTAGTGGATGCAAATGCAAACACATCATGAATTTAGACAGATTTTCTTTCTCTGGACAAGAAATAATTGCTAATACATTTTGGATGATAAGCTATGAGCCACCTCTAAATAAAAGTTTAATTATTTTTCATTAATTATAAATATATAATAAATAAAAGTGCCTGTGGGACATTTGAGACATGCCATTAAACAGAACTTGGTCCATTCTCTAACATTTCTGAACTTATTTGTTCAAACAAATAAATAAACTAAGTCCTGGAACTGTGGCATAAATATTTGACTCTAAAGCTACTCCAAAGACATTAAAAGCTAATATATGAACCCATTATGGATTTTTAAATGGAAGGCATTTTTTGTTTGATCATGTTTATTGTAATAGAACAAATTTGCTATTTTTCTTACCTAAATTAAAACAAGTGTTCAAACAGTACCCTGTCTGAAATATTTGATCATATTTTCTGTGAAGGGGTATGCTTTTAAATTGATCTATTTTATTGGTAAATAACTTCCAAAATGTATGAATTGTCAAAATGGAAAAAATCGTGATAAAATCGAGATCGTGATTTTGCAAAAAATAAATTGTGATATGATTTTTTTTCCATATTGCCCACCCCTACTTAAAGGTAGAGTAGATGATCCTGGAAAAATATGTAGCAAGATGCGATTTGAAAACACACAATTCAAAGGTCTAAATGTCTTCTCATAGAAATAAATACTGGACAAACCGTGCCCATTTCTGTCTGCTGTGCTCTTGTGAGGCCAAAGGGGCGGTTCACACCACCGCCATTGAGGAAGTAAATGATTAGAACTAAGAGCGCCGAGGCTAAATTAAAATATATTCGCGTTATTAACACGTTTCTTATCAGTGAAAAAGCCATGACTTTGGGCAGATAAATGAAAGAATTGACGGTTTTTAACACGGTTAAGACGAATGTTTTAAAGTCAATTTTCGTTCTCTGCTGCCTGGTTCCTAATAACGGATCACATTCCTGCTTTTTAAACCAACAGCATAATAGTTTAAGCCCATCTAAATGTTTATGAGCATCACTGTTGATACTCAAGAGCAGAACTAAGTTATTTAAACTCTGTGGGCTCATGAAACTCACAACACTGCAGGTCTGTGGAAAAACATTGCTGCATTTTCACAGGTGGATTTGGCCAAAATATACAATTAAAGACACTAAGTTGGAAGTCTGATAACTCAAATCGGCTAAAAAATAAAATTTTCTTGTATTTCTATTTAAATAATGTGTAGAATAGACTGTATGCTCCCTGTCCATTATGTTAAGGAAAGAAAATCATAAAATTCTTTTGTGAAAATCTACTGAATGATGCACTGATCAAAGGAGGTGAAACAATCAATATATATGCTATATGGGTCCCATTTACAACTTAGTGTAAACAGGGCATCAATAAATTATCTACAGTATAGTGATTATCAATAAAGTAAAAAAAATATACAGCAGTCAGGATTATTGTTTTACTGGACAAAATCTGGGGCAGCTCAGATTGTGTCCCAGCTCCTGTAGCCCTAATACTTTATAATTATTATGTCAAATAATATTTTTTTTTACTTGTGAGTGTATATGTATCCCCCACCCTTTTGAATGTCTCCCTAATTCTGAGGTATCAAGGTTGGCAAGTATGGTGTTAATTATATTTTTTTGGTGGCTCTACTTTGAGAATGTTACTGTGGCTGTGTGCAGGCTGCAGCTGTCTGGAGCACATCAACAATCAGTGCTCTCTGTCCTCTCCGCTCAAAAGAATCACGGTACGCTGAGAGTCCACATAAATAATATAATATAGGTAGAAACAGGATCTTTTTTTCGGGCTCCCCCTGGGTGTGTAAGTTGAGGGCTTCTATGGGGGCCCATCACCCTTTCAGGGGAGCCGGGCTCCCCTTAGCTCCCCCATAATTCAGACCCTGGTGCTGCAGAGAAGCAGAGGTTCTGGTTAAATATGGAATGTATCAGAGTACCAGCCATTGTGTGTCGATCCGCACCCTGGTGTGTTATTGAAACCAGTTAAAGCCTCAATTCTTTCATCACTAAAAAGAAAACCTAAAGATTTGTTCTAACGGGTTTTTTTTTTTTTTTTTCAATAATTGTTTTTGTTCAAATTTTTTTTTCTCGGTAAACAAGTTATAATTGAAACTAAACCAACTTTCATTAGTCTGAGACTTAAACACTAAACGTGTCTGCTAATGAAGTTTCAGGAGAAAGGTTTTCTCCCATCAGCTCTTTTGGTGTTTTCTGTCAAAAAGAGAAGTTCTGATCCATGTAAGCCTAAAAACTCTTTCCTGTGTGTGTGTGTGTGTGTGTGTGTGTGTGTGTGTGTGTGTGTGTGTGTGTGTGTGTGTGTGAAGGTGTATCAGGTGTACGCCCGCCGGGGCCCGGAGGAAGTGCATGACATCCTGAGGGCGGTGGGGGCCGACTACGTAGTTCTGGAGAACAGCATCTGTTACGAACGGAGGCACCGGAGAGGCTGCAGACTGCGGGACCTGCTCGACCTGGCTAACGGACATGTGGGTGGCATTTATTCAGCGTGACTCATGTGGTGTGTGTGTGCGTGTGCGTGCGCACGCGCTCCCTTCTGTCAACTTCTGTGGCTCGGTGGAAGCTCTCAGCCTCCGCAGAGAGATCAATAGTCTCACTTCTTATCTGTGCGGCACTGCCTCTCACCCACACCCACCCCCCACCCCGTGTTGGTTGTGCCTTGGCGGCTCTTTGGATTACCAGAGGCGAGACGAGCTTCAGACTGGCTGTAAGACACATGAAACACTGAAGCGAAGAGTCGGAGTGTGTTTGTGGCGCCGTAAATGTCACACAACATCTGACATGTGGACAGCTTTATTGAAGTAATGCTGGGAGTGTGTCGCCTGTCTGCACCTTTCTTCTTCTCTTTCTGGCTTTAATTTCACACTTTTCTCCAGTTTACTTCTTGTCCACCTCTTCTCTTTCTTTTTCATGGTCTTCATGTTCTATCCTACTGTTTTTTCTCCTTGTTTTGTGTGTTAATCACTGAAAAAAGCCAGGGATTATCTAGAGTTTCTGAGGAAAAATAGATTTATTGTCTTCGGGCTGTGAGATTCATCAGTCATATTTATGTTTTAGCTCTAAATGATTACAGAACAATGTAATAAAGCCACTGCCCACAATTCAAACATGCTTTATCTTGTCTTCAGAATGACACCCGAACGCCCCATCATTCTAAATCTACAAACACAGATCATAACCTACAGTCCTGTTGAGGTGCTGCTTCATGCTCTTATTTTGATGAGCCACACTGCAGCCTTCCAGATGTGTTTTTGTCTAAAGAAGATGAGTCAAAGCAGTTTGTGTCCCAGTCCAGTGAGTTTGATACAGACCAAAATGAGCAGTCTCAGGAATTTGGGTTTAAAGACCAAGTTCACTGAGAAAAGGTTGTTTTACTCTTTATTTTTGAAAACTATCAGTATCTGCTGATGCCGAGTCCCGATCCGATACTTTTCAGCAAAGCATTAAAATAAGAAAATCAAAGGGAAACACATCCAAGTTGTCCTTTAAGATTCACTTTCACTTGTTTAGGAAAAAAAAAACTTGTTAATATTATGAATGTATTTAAAAGTAGCGGCGTATTTCTAGTTGTTTAA
This sequence comes from Aphyosemion australe, assembly GCA_006937985.1. Taxonomy (NCBI): domain Eukaryota; kingdom Metazoa; phylum Chordata; class Actinopteri; order Cyprinodontiformes; family Nothobranchiidae; genus Aphyosemion; species Aphyosemion australe. The sequence goes on along the minus strand of SSNS01000292.1, from coordinate 680,584 downwards.
TCTCTAACTATATGGATGTACTGAGCAATGCACATTCCCGTAACAGGGCAGGAGCACAGCGCCACAGCTGGCAGGGTAACAACAAGTATGTTTATGTGCTACTATCTACTTGTAAACAATTTATTATGACTTTTTAAATCCAAATTTCTGGTATATTTGTTTGATTGTAATTGGGTAAACTCCACGTTACAACGCTAAGCTAACTGCTAACAAAATTAGCACTCTGTAAGCTATTTGCAGTACAATTAAGTTAGGACACATGAAAACAGTATCTGTTTACCTGCCATTTTTATGGCTGTGTTTCTAAGTGTTCAATGAAATGCCATAAAATCATTCAGTAAACCCTTACCTGTTAGAAAGTGATCGCTGCAAACTCTAGCATTGTCCATTTCAGCTCCTCCTGTTTTTAGCCAGAGATTACTGATCCACTCCTGCCGTCTTCTTTCAGTAAGTTTTTTAAAATTAAGTCCTTTGTGGTGTACAACTTTCAGGACACGAAAAAAAAAGTTTGTCTTTGTCCCAATTAGCACTTTTGCAACAACTGTAGACCACAGTGAATTTGAGCGTTTTGACGCCCAGTCAACAGAGTAAATGGGGTTCTGTGCAGTGGCGGCTACTTCCTGACCCCCATCTGGATGCTACGTCATGTGAAAGCCAGCAGTTGTAGAGACCACTGTAGATGTGTTGGAAAAATGAGTGAACTTGGTCTTTAAATAATTCAGCAACATGTTTACTAATTCAGATTATTTACCCCAAAACCAGTTTAACCAGTATGTACAAGTATGTCATGGAGCAGATGATTCCCTTCATGCATGTTCAGTTTCTGAATTGGTTAATTGTACTTTTATTATTGGTTTCCTTCATTTGGAGCCGCTGCAGGTCAATAAAGATTATTTACAGCTAAAACTGGAGAAATAATAATTATAAAATGTATAAATGTTTAACACATCCTAAATACTAAATAACATCAAAGTTACAGTAAAAGTTGAACAAAATGACTTCTAAAAGTTAGATGATGTTTGCTCCTTCAGCTCAGTATCTCTGAGTGCAGAAGCAGCTTTCTGTCGCCGACGCTTCATCAATACAGCCGTCGATAATCTTAGATCTGTTATTTACGGAGTCAAAGTCACTGTGGCGGTGTCCTTCAGCAGTGAAGCTGTTTGGGTCAGAAACAGACCTGCTGACCTTCTCTCTGCTTTAGTTACTAAACATGTCCTCTGGTTTTCCATCAGATCATGGATGGACCTGGAGACAACGACCCAGACCTCGTCCCCGCCGCCCACCAGAGGTTTTGTGAGGCCATAAAGACTGATGCAGCAGCGTACACGGCACTGTTCACCAGAGTGTTCCAGAACAAAACCTTTTATGTTTACCGGCTCAAAAAGAAACGTAAGAAGAGCACCAAGACCCCCTCAGAGCCCAGTTTGCCTCAGTAACAGGACCAGAACCAGCAGAGACTGGAGGAGAGACTGGACCAGACTGAATCCTCCGCCTCCGCTCTGCTCGACCTCCTGCTGGGATCCGAGTGGGTTTATGATACGAGCCGGACCTGGACTGCTGCTGTCTGAAGCTCCTCAAGCAGGAAAGATCTACTTCATCAACACGACGAGTTTCTGAAGGTCAAACTGTCTCCAGTCATGATTTAACCTCAGATTGTGTTAGAGTTAATCTAGTTCTTCAGTAATAGGCTACATTCATCTAGAAAACTAAAGTCACTGTGGAGAGTTTATCACAATCCAGATTTATATTTGAAGCTCTGATAGGAATCTAACTGCAGATGACTTCGATCGTAGTTATTGGATATCGTTTTTCATAAATCATTCCAGGCTGGTTGTTAGTCTGACTGGTCGGATTTTAGCTGGAGGGATCGAACGTTCACTCGGCTCAGCTGATGGGATCCTTCTGTGGATTCCAGCAGCTCTTCTGCAGCCTGAAGGTTGTGAGTCTGGCTGTGAGGAACGCTCTTCATCTCACCGCCATCGTGTAGAAGTTGTTTTATTTATAATCACTCATGCTGACGTTTCTGGTCAAACTTCACCTCCTAAGGTGCACTGGGAGGGAAACCAGTCGGTAAACCTTTATGGACCAGGTTGTTTAGGCTTCAGGCCTTCATCAGCAGCTTCATCATTTAAATAAACAGCAACAACAGAAAAACAAACTGACCACCTGCAGGTTTGAATCTGTGGTTGGAGCGTTTTCAAAATGACAAGTTTGATTAGAAAAAAAACAGGATGAAACGGTAAAAGTACAAAATCCACAAAACTGATAAATGCTGTTAAAGAAAATCATGATATTGAAAGCATCTTTTTCTATCAGTGAGTTATACAAACTCAAAAAGCCTCAGATTCGTTTATAGAGGTTTTGTTTTGTCAAATGTGTGTATCATATAGAACCTCTGCCCCTGAACCGAAGCCCTCTGACTGGTTTATTCATCTCTGTGGTCAGAATCTGTGTCTGTCTGATTCATGTTTGTTTGACAGCTGCAGAATAACTGCTTTATGGTGACCTCAAAGACCACAGACCAAAGTTCCTGCTCAGACTTCGACCCGCTTTAGTTCATAATCAGACCTGCTGACCTGCAGAACCACGGCTAAAACACCTCTGAGTTTACAAACCGAGTCCCAGCGGTCTACCAGGCTAACAGCTCTCATGCTAGCTAGCTAAACCACACTAGTTGTGTTTAGGTTTGATTTGGAAATGTGAATATTTTGAATCCAAAATGAAAAGGATTGTTGCATGAAGCTGAATTTTCAACCTAAATTCAGATAAATCTGTGTGTGTGTGTGTGTGTGTGTGTGTGTGTGTGTGTGTGTGTGTGTGTGTGTGTGTGTGTGTGTGTGTGTGTGTGTGTGCACGCACGTGCGTGTGAGAGAGAGCGAGACACCTATGAGCAGACATGTTATATCTGACCTGCAGCTGGGACAAATCCAGCAGGATGGGACAATATTCCAGTTTCACAATAATAGGAAAACTTGTGATTCAAGATGGCTGCTGGACATTCAGTAGAGACAAACCCACATTTTCCCCTCTCGTCTTTTTCTGCAGACATCATGTTGCTGTTGTTCATCTAAGCCACCCCTGGGTCCTTTTGTCATCACAGTTTATGTCTGTGGTTTACAGCTGTTCTTTGCCATGTTGATATTTCAGCGGTGATACATTTGAACGATATTGTGCAGCTCTTGTTCACATCTGAGATTCAGTTTTAGACACAAAACAGATGCAACAGACAACCAGCTAAAGCTAGCGTCTCACTGGGCTGAAGCTGAATTCTGGGATGTTCCTCTTTTTTAGAAAAAACATCCATTCAGATAAATTGCAAATTTTGAGTAAATGTGTTTTTTTACAGCAGTTTAGACCAAAGTGTCTTGATTGTGTGTTCATTTATTCATACGTTTTCCCAGCAGACTCTTGGCAGCTCACACTGCTCTTCAGGTCTCGTCTCCATTCAGTCAGCCTGGTCTCAGAGTTCACCAGCCCTCCTCTAAAGCCAGACAGGATCCAGATGGGTTTGAAAACTCAGAAATAAAAATGGTCTTGCATGTCTTTGAAGGTGCTGAAAACACCATGGCATGACAGAGACCCCTGGGACAAATAGAAAATGTGATGTGACCAGCAGTCAACACTAAACTAGGAGCTTCCTCCTAGGGTTAGGGTTGGGAGACAACTACTGAATGTTTTTGTTACAAAAGGCCCTGTGGGTGTGGAAGTTCTGCTGTTTATTCCTGAAATTCCCATGCTGCTTGTTGGTCTGCTGAGGAAACCCAGAGTGGGCTCCCACGTTTGACCGCAGGGCTAAATGCCACCAGTTACCAGATGTTTTTCCTCTATTTGGTCTAAATGTGTTGTTGTTGTTGTTGTGAAGCCGAGGTTCACGGTGATATTCGTGACACTTCAGTTGTGATTACCTTGGTGTTCTTCTGTCGGCTTCGTGACTCTCATCAGCCGCGGTCTCAACCTTTTCACTCGTCTTACTCTCACGTACAAACACGCATGAATAATGTAAGGGGAGAGGAAATTGCAGCAGGCTGACAACTGCTCTGATTCTTCTTCGCAATCCAAAATAATTCAGGAGAGGTGGGGGAGGGGGTTGGGCAACACTCGCATATCAAACAGAGTTTTGTGGTTTGAAAAGGCAAAAAGGAGGAAAATAGACTCATGTTAAAGAGGAACATCCAAACATGGCTTCACAACAATCTGAACCCCTGAAGGTGGTGATGGAGCGGGTGGAGGCAGCCATGCTGTCCTGTAACATCTGTGCTGATGTTAACAAGGACCGTGTCTCTGATGGTTTACACACTTGTTGGTTAACGCCGCGGCTCGGTTCTCATGCATACCAATGGGATCAGCGCCGAGCAGCAGCGCTCGCTCCCCTCCTGTCCTGCCTACTAATGGGATGTTTAATTAGGGAGATGTTGGATCGCTTTATTTGAGAGAAAAGTGATTTCATTATGTTTGCCTAATAGGAGTGTCCTAATGTGATATTTTTCCTCAGCGCTGGTAATTTCCATACATATTGGGATTAGTGGTTCCTTCAGAGGCGTCTGCCGGTCTCCGGGTTTCTTTAATGAACACAACTCTTCATCATGTTCTCCGAGACATCCCAGCTGCTTTCTAAAGACGCTGCAGAACCATTCAGATGCATCATAACCAGACCGATTTGTAAAACTGATGTATTTTCTAAACGTTTTAAAGCTAAAGACCAAGTTTAAAATCTTCTAAGCTTATCAGAAGCTTTGTGACAAAGTTTGAGAGAATATTGTTTGATGCTGGACTTACATCAAAACAGTGGACAGAAACTGACCGAAGACCAAATCAATTGTATATTTTATCTGTAAAATTCTGTTTTGGAGCTTATTGATGCTGCTGTGGGTTTATTAGAGTGTGAAACTCCCATATCTCACTGATGGTGTTTAGTTGGAGACCTGTGATAGAAAACACATTTTTATGCAGGTTATGCAACCACTAGACCAGGCATGTCTGTGTTTTTCTGTAGTTGAAAAGTGAAGCCGTGAAAACTCGTTTACAGGAGCTGCCATGTTGCTTTTGGAACCAGAGTCCAGGATGTGGTGCTGAAAGTCCCGCCCTCTCATCTGTACATAAACCCTGTTTTTGGTTTAGAGCATCAAAAACCAACTGACAGCCAAACGTGTTATGTAACCGTACAGCAGCAAGGTAAAACATGAACATGAATCAGCAGGAGTCAACACCTGGAATCAATGATCTGATTTTTAACAGGCTTTCAAGGAGGGGTGGGGCTTAAAACCTGTCCTACAGCCAGCCATGTTTGGTTTCCTCTATAATCCACATTAAACCCAGTGTCAGAACATTATGTCAGGTGGTTTAGGTCAGTGGTTCCCAACACCAACGCAGACCCACATAAGAAGTGATTAAATACAAACTTTGGATTATATTACTGAGTGTTTTATTGGGCTTCTATAAATGTAACTGTTATAATTATAATCTTGGTAAAATAACAATCTCAGTAGACAATCTTGTGGGGACCCCCTTGGGGGGGTCATAGACCCCAGGTTGGGAACCACTGGTCTAGGTTAACATCATCTAGTAGCAAAACTCTTTAAATAATTTCCCCAGTATTTATAATTCTGATATAATTTTGTAGATTTTAACTTCAGCATACAGATGTGTGCGTTGTATCTTTGCATGGGTGTAAATTCATGTTGAGTCTAAAAAAATACAGATTTTGTGTTTTGTCCTTCCTGATTTACGTGATCAGTTGGAGCCTGTTGTTGTAGATGAGTCTTATGGTTTGTCCAGACGACCTCATCTTCATGTGAAATCAGGTAGGAGACAATCCAGAAGATCTCTTGTTGATACTCAGTCTAAAGTTGATCCAACACAAAGATGGGTAAAAATATGAACCTGAAATTCTCTAATCTCTGTTACATCTGATGCTGAAGCCACAAACATCCTGATAAAATGCTGTTTTAGGGATTTTGCACCAGCAGACACATATTGGTGTTTCTTAGTGGGGGACCGACTCCCACTGCCTGGTGTGACTTGGATCAGGACCTCTCTAGAACTGAGCCCGTTACCCAGAACAGGGTCATCCTGCAGCACCAGTGTATGCCCTTGTGTTCATGTGTGAAGAATGTTGCATTTTGGTGCCTTTGCTCATGTTTCCATCTCCTACAGTGTTTGTTTACATGGACACCTTCATGTTTACGCTGAACAACCTTGTGCCAATCACACCAGCAGTGAAGACATGTTTAGATTTACCATGAAACACATCTATGTTCAGTGGAAGTTTTGCTCAATAAAAGTACTTTTCCCTCCCATAACTGTTTTCTTATCCATCATTATGAGAACTCATCCAGCCAGAAATCTGTTGCACGTTTGAGCCTCACAGCAGGACGCCGTGTGCTGCCGGTCCATTCTGTCACATACAGACGCTTGGTCAGGACCCTGGGCAGCACATGGTAACCCCAACATCTGATACAAACGCTACATGGCTGCAGGCTAATGCTCCTGTCCCCCACTTGTTCCCATGGCAACCTAGAAAGTGATGAAGCATTAAAAAAGAAGTTTAACATGGGTGTGAAGTGAAAGTCATTGTTCTGACTTGGGGCTGCTTGATTATAAACTAAAACATGATTATTCACTCAAGCTGAATTTATTTCTCCTCTTCAAGTGAAAACACCTGAAATGCTGCCATGCAGCTTGTCAAAATAAGAGCATCAAGTGAGTCCTGGAAGCCACAGCATCGCCCTGCAGGATGCTCTAGACAGTTTATCTGTGTTATTCTAACAGCATTTTCATCCCTATACAGCTGTATGTGCAATACAAAACGTACAATAATCATTTATTTGAATAATTTAACTCACAGCTATGTCTATAGCAAACAAAATTACTTTTAAAGACATTTTTACTGGATTTTTTCACCTTTTAAAGAAACTTTAGACACAAATTCATGTCAGCAGGTGGCAGAGTTCAGCTCTTTAGTGGTGATTAAATGATTTATCAGACGAGAATAAATATAGATGGCTGTTAAAATGTTTAGGCCTGTTTCGAAGGAGACTTAAAGGAGTGGAACACTGAAAAAACATTTTTTAATGATTATTTCTGATTATAATCAGTCACTCTGAGTTTTTCATGCAGGCTGAACATGAAAATAGTCTCCTCCACCTACCTCCTGCATTAGCTTCTGATAGAAAATAGACGGTGAAACTCTAGAAAATCCTGACAGATCTACGTCACACTGTCACTAACATTCATGGACTCACCCATCTTGGCTCACGACGGGGAAGGCTGTTGTTGGTTTAGCGTCCAGGAAACAGCAGAGAACGTATCAGCTAGTAGAAGCTAACCATTAGCATTAGCAACTCCACCACACAGCAGAACTCCTCCGGGCTTGAGTTATTTGTGGAGATAAAACATCAACATTGCAGAGCAAACAGAGTCAGAGGTAGAGTCGTGTTGCTGTTAGCCAATCAGAGGAGAGATGTCCAAATATCACGAAATAAGACCCCAAACCTGTTGCCTGAAGCTCAGCTCTGATGTGTCTTACTTCTATTTCCTGAAACAGGTGCACTGGAGCTTTGTTTCCACAGAGTACAACTTACAAAGCATTCATTCCTGCTAGAGACCACTGCAGATTTACTGATTAAATGAGTGAACCCCATCTTTAAATGAACTTTTTTGCAACAATAGTTTAAAAAAACATGTAGCCACTGACTAATTAAACTTAATTTTCTGTGTGATTATTCAGTCACTAGAAGAAAACATGGAGCGCTGCTATAAAAGTCAAGAGAAAAATACTGTTGGATGTTGAGCCACGTGTGTCATAACAGATCCTCATACATCTCTGATGCATTTTGTCTTAGATACTCCTCCTCTTGTTTAGTTTACCCTTTTCAAATTCATGGCAAGATAGACCATAAACAGAGTGGATAGATGAAGAAACAAGAGATAAATATTTAGAAGGTAAGGAGAAAGAAAAACATAAAACCAAAAAAAAAATTAAATAGTTTTTAACTGCAATGAATTTTTAAAACACAACACAAACGTGCATGAGAGCTTAGCCTTCAGAAGACAAAATGTAATAATACTCTCTGGCAAATCCAGTGTTTTGCTTCTATTTGTTCGGAGCCAAAACTGAAATACAAATTTTCATTGCACGGCCCTACTTTCACCTCCTTTAAAGCTTCTCCCAACCCTGAAATTCTCACCCAGGATTTTCTGCATGGCTCCTGCAGCAGGTCTGAAGTTCTCCTGCTCCTTTTTTCAGATGCAATCATGATTCAGTTCAGGCTCTGCTGCAAATAAATGGATTTATTGAGAAAAAAAGAGATCAAAGCAAATACAAAACACTTATATAACCGTCAAAAGCTCATCACCATCATGTGGATAGAAAATATGTTCAGTTAAATTCTTTTTCTTCTTATGCTGCACATTTCAAACCTATGCTGCTTTTCCTGACAAAAAGCAATATTTAATCTCTGTATTTACAAATGAGGTAAAAACATTAAGTTTATTCACAACAAGTCTGCACCCCGAACACAACATTTAGGTTTTATGGTACAGATGAATGTTGGAGAAGTGAAGGATGAAGCGTCTCCACCCTTCACCTCTGTGGCTCAGGCTCAGCCTCGCTCAAAGGAGGAATTAAATACAAACATCCCTAAATCCCTGTCGTCTAATGGAGAAAAAAATAAGAGAAGCCTTTCAGGATCGGCTCTGAGCCTTGTGACTGTTGGCCGAGTCTTTAGATACATGACAGATGCTTCAACGGAAAATAACACGTTTGTAGAAAGCTGCAATCTGGGATTGGACCCCTCTGTCAGCTGCTTTGGTTCGTCCAGCGTGACAGCCAGCCATCAGCTCCCATTAGGATTAGGGACCTGACATCTTTTCACACACTCCTGACCTTTAACCTCCCGCTGCCGACTAGGACACAAAGAAACAGAAACCCCAGAATGAAAAGCGGGAGTGGGAGAGGACAGATGTGTGTTTGCTGTGTAACAAAGTGCCCGCTGCTCTCTGCCTCCCTCCGTGATTTGCTCTCTGATTCAACCCTCCACCATGTCATCATCTTTTTTATCAAAGGTGAGAGAAGCGGCTCCGCTTCCTTTCTGCTGCTTTATTTCTGCTTCTTGCCTTTTTTGTTCTTTTAAGATAAATTGTTCTCACCAGGTCAAAAGCTGCAGGAATGGGATTGGGAAGAGCTGCAGGAAAAAACACCCATCAGCCTTGTGACACGAGGAAGGTGGTGGGAATTCGCTGTAGGACTTTAATGCACAATTATAAGTTCAGTGAGTGTGTTGTGGCTGGTGTATCACGCTCATCCATCTCCTCCAGTCCCCCGCTGCCTTTATTTGTGTTTGTTGAGTAGTCACCTTGGAAAGAGGCTGACTGTAGTTTGTATTCTGCGGCGTGGTCGTCTCTCTCTGAGCGCCAGCGTTTGGTATGCCTGAGAAGGCGCGCGCACCAAACAGAGCAACAGAGCCGGCGTTTCCTCCCTCCCTGCCTCCGTCCACACGTCCACCTCTTTGTTACGAATCTGTTTGAATTTTTGTGCGGCCCCAGCAGCCCCCTTGGGTGAGCGGGAACGATCGGCGGCGGCGTGCGAATGAGAATAGGAAATCAAATGAAGACGCGAGCGCGGTACTGAGCAGAAAGAGCTTGATGTCTTACAACCCACAGAGCTTTGAAACAGCCAACCAATACAGAATTACTCAACCCAGCAGAAGACAGCAAAAAAAAGAACAATTCAAATAAATAAAACCTCACCCTGGCACCCAGAGATAGTCTAAGCTTTTTGTGTTTTTTTCTCGTACAAATATTAACAGAAGCTGTGTACGGCTGGGCTGCAGGAACCCAACGGGTCCACGGGTCTCTGGATCTCTGTGGATCTGGTCCCAGATCAGGTGGAACCCTCGTTCTTATTTACAAAAGTATCATTCAGCAGCAAGGTGATAAAAACACGTTTAAGTGGAGCCCGTTTGCACCGTTTACCCATTAGTGAGCGGTTCTGATGAAGATGAGGAAAGTCTTCTCACAGGGATACATTTCACGTGTCTGTTAGGCCACCTGGTTGATTGACAGGAGCGATGCTCGTCACTTTTCTCTCGTTCATCTTTAAGCGTCTGACAGCTGATGTTCTAGAGGCCCGTCACCGGGTCCCGGCTGTGTTTGGGTTCAGAGATCGCTGGCCTCGGCTCGCTCATAAAGCGCCCGCAGCTTCTCAAAGCGAGGCCCCCACTCGCCAAGCGTCTCCTCCCTCATGGCCTCCCCACCGCCGTCCCCTGAGCTGCCTCCATCCAGCCCTGCTGAGCTGAAGGAGCTGAGGGAACCGGCGGGCGAGCCCCCTCCCTCAGTGGAGAACACCTGCAGGGAGTCAAAAGGCCCCGAGTCCGGGTGCTGGTCCGCGTCACGGATGATCTCACACAGGTAGCGAGCCAGGTCCTGACTGGAGAAGGACAGGGAGCGTCTGGCTAGCTGGGGGGGCCGAGCCTGGCCCTGAGCTGGGGGTCTTGTGGGGGGCACGTCCCTGCGGAGGCTGGTGGTGGTGGTGGCGGTGGACGACGTGGAGGCAGCAGAGGGCGGCAGGGTAGTGGAGCTGGATGTGCGACTGAGGGGGTCCAGAGACTGAGCCGAGGGTGGGGCTGGGGTTGCCTGGTGGAGGAGGTGGTGGTGATGGGATGGAGGCGGGTGGTGCAGAGCTCTGGAGCGGCAGTACTGGACCGATTGGGCGGGGCTCGGCTGGAGGGACTTCTGCAGCTCCGCCATGTCGTAGGCATTCTGGAAACAGACGCCAGAAGAGGAGGCATTAAACCGGAGACGATCAGAGAGACGAGGGAGCAAATATCAAATGTGACAGAAAATATCAGCAGCAAAGAGAAACAATCACATGCATGCATTAGATTCACAGAGAATGCTCCAGATGTTTAACCGTCCAATCTGTCTCCATCTACTGTCCCTGTTTGTCAGTGATCGGGACACGGAGGACTAGAACATGAGCGGAGGTGAGTTTCCTGTTCTGCAGCCCGCTGCAGCAGGTCTGTCTCCTCATCACTAATGTGATTCCAGCAGAACTGTAACCATGGCTCAGAGTGGGAGGAGGGGGAGGATAAAATCGTGCACATGCATGGAGGAGGAGGAGTGGGCGGCTTTTTAAAGCCGATTATGTGACAAGTGGCACCTCTCCCTTTATTTATTTATTTATTTACAACAAAAACAAAACTATAAAGGAGTGACTGCAGGTACGGATAGATAAAGGACCAAAGCTTGTGGACATTTTTGGACATTTTCACAGATGAAGACATAAGAAGCCAGAGTCTGGAACACAAGGCCAGCATGGAGCTCCTAGCTAACAGTAATTACTAACTCATTAAAAACAAACACATTAAGAAGCTCAGTCTCTTTCCTTCAGTACCAGAGAAAGTGCCTGAATGAAATTATTTATGGATCTGAACAAAAGATGAATCATCACTTTAAAATGATGTTCCTGGAACTTACCCGCTCTAAAACACCATTATCCCTGAGGATGTCTTTGTCAGCCCAAATAAGCAGTGTGTTCAAAGACTAGTCTGGTTTTGAGGGAACACTGAAGTAAAAAATCTCTGACAGTTTGAGGCTTTTAGCAGTGTTAGCTCCCAGTACATGCCTGGAAAACCTCCAGAGAAACGTGGTCGAGAGGTTTCTTAATCCCAAGCCTGCACAGGAGCAGCGCAGGAGGAGCAGCGGATCTACTCCAAGCTCCTTTTGGATGATGGAGCTCCTCTAAGATTAATCCCAGCCACTCTACAGAGGAAGGTCCTGTTAGCTGCTTGTAACCAGGATCTGGTTCTTTCCATCATGATCCACATCTCCTGACGAAGGTTCAAACATGAACCAGTGAGTGGAGAGTTGTGCCTCTAATCCTAACCCTCATCTCCATCTTCACCACAACAGACCAGAGCAACAGCCTCTGCTGCAGATCAAGGTCTGATGATCCACCAGTCCACCTGTCTTCTCTCTTTGTGCAGAAGATGCAGCTCTTGCTTTTTTGTACAGAACAGGGACTCAAATCCTGGAGGGCGATGATCCTGCTTGTTTTATAAGGTTCCTGCTCACCATGCTACCTTCTGCACAAGCCTGTTAAGGACTCATCGGGTGTGTTGCAGCAAGAAAACAGCTGCCATTTGTAGGATGGTGGTCCTCGAGGACTGGAGTGCCCTGGTATAGAGCCTGTGACTCTGGCACCTCATGCCCCCACAACCCCCCAACACAAGGCCACAACAGACATGGACGTAGCATATATTCAGATTCACGAAGCACTCGTGGACCATGTCAACATTTAAACTGGTAATGAGCTGCAACAGGTCACATGGTGCGTCTCACAGCTTGGATCTCTACATTTAGTGTCTCTTATGTTAATTTAATGAATTTCATTATTCTAAAGTGACCGTTTTGATTTAAGAGAGGGAGGCCTCAAACTGCTCGTGCTCACTGGCTGCGTCCATCTTCACATGTTGGTTATTGACCTTGTGTGTGTGTGTGTGTGTGTGTGTGTGTAGGAACCACATAATTTTGCTTTGATGAAAGCTTTGATATTATGCAATCTCTTACGTGCTGCTCGGTGCTCGTGGGTTACTCTGGCTGGTGGAAAGAGGAGATAAGGATTTTGCGTGGGCCTAATTAAAACACTACCTCACACACTGCTCAATTTCATTCCAAATTGAATTGACTTAATCCACTGCAAAGCTGGTACCATGCATCATATACCCAGCTTTTTAAAAATAATTAAAATCATGCAGTTAAAAGCATTTCCTCTTCATGCAAACGAGTGCAGAAGCAAAGCCATATTTTAAAGGTGAAGTCTATATAAATTCATCTACACAACCCTGGAGTGTTTCTAGGACATGCATGCAAGTGTGAGGGAGTACCTGGTCCTCCTCCCCGCCTCCCTCCTCGTCGTAGTTGAGCACATTCTCTCGGATGTCCTCCCAGCCGTCGTGGTGTGCTGAGACGTGGTATACGCCCTCCTTCAGCCCCTTGTAGGACCTCCAGCGAGTGTAGAGGAAGATGCCCAGCAGCAGCACTGCAGCGGAGACACACAGTGGTGACGGTTCAGCAGCACAGCCATTAGCATCACAAATTAAATGATCAAAATCCTTCAGGCAATTACGGCGCGACCCTAGAGAGAGACGGGCTCTTTGATGGAGCCGGCCTTGAGCATCATTTGGAGATAATGAGAGCTGAGATGGGAGAAGTTTTTGGAATAAACTGATAAATGATTTCATATCTGATTCTTGGCTGAGAATGTCAAGGATGTCATTTAGTGGTTTTGACTAGTCCCAGCAGTCATTCACTTTTTTCACAAGAGAGAAGACTTTTGAACGGGGTCGGGGGGAGTTATGGAACTGCAGGAGACCAATTCCACCTTAAACCACCTCGGTGGCTGACATGTTTACAAATTCTCATGAAATGAAATTTCAGGCTAATTAAACCCAAACTGCTCCATTACTGCTGGTGACACAAACACACAGTTACAGCATTATCAGTGGGAATGGCTCAAGATCGGTACGTGCCACACATTAGCATCAACACCTGACCAGCTCACATGTGTCTTAATCGTGTCTCAATTTAGTCCCACAGTAGCGTCTGAATTTCTCAAACATCCTGACTCACAGGATCTAAACTAAAACTTAACTGAGAAGTTTTCCAGATGTGTTCCAGATGTGCATGAGAACTATTTTGACCATATTCATAACGTGAGGAAATTGTGAAGCCTCCCGACATTCCTGAAACCCCTACGTGAATGCTGTTGGTAATTCGTCTCCATCAGACTCATCCCAGTGAGACAGTCCCCCCCCCCCATGACAGGAATGTTGTCATCTCTGAGCTATTGAGCCTAACTGCTGCAGCACACTTTGATTTTCAGAAAGCTGCAACCTGCTGCAGGCAGAACAAGGCTGGCGTTAAAGGTCAGAGTGAACCAACCACTTTAGGTCATAAAAGCAAAACAACAAGCTGAGAAATGTTGGAGGATTTCTGAATTGTTTTATAAAAGCTGGACAGAAAGACGCTGTCCACTTTCATGTAATCGGCTTAAACTTCTCCATCCACCTGTAGCTCACCCAGTTTCACAGAAACAATATCAATGGATCCATCAGACGTCATCCTTCAAGCATCCTTCTGGGATGTTCCTGATAAATCTCCAGGTATGTAGGTAGCGAGCTACGTAGGTCGCTTACATTTGTTAGAACAGCTGAGAACTTTGAGTTTGTTGGATGTTTCACATCATCGGATCTCCCCATCATCGGATGTCCAACAGCTTGTTGGGTAATATTAGTATGCAGGTTTGGGTTAGGGCTAGCCATGCCTTGTCCTGTCAGTCCTAAAGGGAGGACATTTGGAGCTCAGTGCCTCAGTTTTCTGGAAGGCTCTAAAGAACCTTGTTTTCTAAGAAATGCAATTTAATATTTTTCTATTGTATTTTTTGTATTTAGGTCTTACATGTTTTCAAACTTATCTTTATTTTACTTTTAAAGTCGATTACTTTTCATTTTAAGCTCACTGAGTTTCCAAGTTAAAGGATGGACACAAATAAGAAGCTGGAGAACTGCAGCTCTACACGCTCCAGACCTGGATCCCCTCCTAGCCCCGTGTACTCAGTAACACTGCAGCCATGAGGCATTAGAATCGGATTTATGTTTTTTTTATTTCACACTATTACATTAATTACTTCGGCTAACGAATGAATCTCCAACTGGGACTAATACAGCTCTAATCTAATTTATGATTCAGACTAATAATACATTCAGTCTGCGCAAAGCCTTCGATCCCGTCTGAGGAACTTTCATTCATACGCTTTATTTCATTTCATTCGTTAATATTTTATAGCTTTCTGTAAAACTTTCCTCCTCTAAAGTCAAACACGTTCTCCCATCGTAAACTCTTGTTAAATCAGGGTTTGACATAACGAGCTCACTGACCAGTAGCAGGTTTTTAATTAAAGTCCAACACTCACAGGAACACTTCTGATATAATACAGGACAGAACTTCGTTATGTCTGCTAATGTCTCAGTGGTAACGTCTCCTAGGACCCCGGTGATGGAGCGTAGAGAGGGAGGAGTCCTAACGGTGAACAGGACAGAGGAAGGAGTACAGACAACAGCGCTTAAAGCTCATTTTAATGAAAAATAAGAGAGGAAATGAAATTTCTACAGTTCCATGAAAAAACCTTGAGTTAAAAAAAGCAGACCCACACAAACACTCCATGTTTTTCTCACGGCAGCGCTGCTGTGACCTTTTCAAACGTCTGATAAATCCTGTGTGTTTTGTCTGGTACCTATCACCTCTCCATGTTATTAACCTGCTCTCCACCCACATAAACACTCCCACTGTTTCACTCTTTCAGCTGCACCCTCCTCCATGAACAGAAACAACCAACGTGTAGCCGCCGAGATCCACGCTGAGATTGTGTTTAATCATTTACAACCAAACGTCATTAACTGGCTGAATTACATTCTGAGTCACTCTCTATCTTCAGATCTGCTTTTCCAAACACGCTGTATAGTAGAGCAGCATATAATCACATTTGAGGAAAGCACCAATCCTGAACCGCAACTGATTTCAACTGGCAGCATTATAGGAACCAGCGCTGTTCAAATCCTGTTCATCTGAGACATGACTGTGGAAATCTGTGACCTCTACAGCTCAAAAACACATTTTAAACATTTTTCTCTCCTGTTTTTCCATCTAAATCTGATTTTTTATTTAATATCTTCAGTCTTTCTCCCACATCACAAATAAAACCCAGCAGCAGTTCATCATGCAAACTGAAGGTGCTCACACTCCACCCTGAACTGATAACTTCCCATTAAACAGGTCTCCCTCTGACGACTCTGTAGGAGTAAACTCACTCAGCCAGAAACCAGCTGCAACGCCACCAGAGCAAAGATCGATACTCATTTGCTGTCAACTTGTCGTCCTCGCCACAACTTCAGCGTCGGGCAGATTTACAAGACTAAATTGTTTCAAGAAGTTCGCAGTTCGTTTTCTGAGTGCCTCTATGGCTTTTAAAGGCCAGCGAACCAGAAAAGGAAGAAGATAAAGACACAGAAGGACAGACTGTTTCTTTGGCAGCAGACTCGTGGTAGGCTGCTGCACCGGGTCACTCTGGTACAAGAGAGGCAGTCATCCTGCAAAAACAAGGTCTCGGGTTCAGTCCACAGACTCAACACAACTACCTCAAGACAGAAAAATAAACAAACAGTGTTGGAGAGCAGCTATTAGCAGCACGAATGTTTCCTAAACCCATCAGCACATCATGTCTGAGTAGCAGAATCAAAACTAAAAACAACAGCAGCTAAAACCTGGATCTCACTGGGATCTAACCATCAGGAATAATTAAAACATGCAAATTGTCTTTATTATGTTTCTATTTCTTTGCTGATTGCTCTATTTGTACCTGCATTATGTCACCAGTCCATCCCAAAGTTGTCTCACATCCTCACATTTTCTGATTCATGAAATCTAAACTGAGAAGGGATGAAACTAGGACAATTTTTACAGGAAATAGGTTTTTCAAAATGTTTGAAAATGTTCAGGATTCCAGCAACACAACAGCCAGGACTCAAGCGAGAACCTTTTTTAATCC
This sequence comes from Aphyosemion australe, assembly GCA_006937985.1. Classification (NCBI taxonomy): domain Eukaryota; kingdom Metazoa; phylum Chordata; class Actinopteri; order Cyprinodontiformes; family Nothobranchiidae; genus Aphyosemion; species Aphyosemion australe. Next base: position 663,981 of record SSNS01000292.1, on the reverse strand, counting down.
CGGGATGTTTTAGAATGGGCAGCCTGGTACGATACGGGCTCATCTATGAATAGGGATGGTGTTTTTATAAACAACACAACAGAACATGAACTACACAATAACATTTCAGCTTCAATTTCAGGCGTTTCACAAATAAACTTTGATAATAATAATAATAATAATAATAATACAACCACTCTAACAATTGAATGGTGACATGTTGGTACTGGTTCTCACTTATCCAAGGGTTTGTAATCCTGGCAGGTTCAAACAACTTTCTTTTTTCTTTGCTTGAAGGTGTTTTTCTAATTCAAGGAGCTTCACTGTTTAAAAATCAAAAGTGTACCAGGCTTTAGACACAAGTCCTAGCGAGTCCTTTGTTAATGTAAGCTCCTCTGGCTCTCCTTCCTGTTAGGATCTCACCCTGCTTCAAATTTCAGAAGGTGTGAAACAGTCTGAGGATCAGATTCAAAGCTGCGTTATTCATTTTGAGCAGGTTGACGTGTCAGACATTCTGTTCAATGTTTTCTCTTTTGACACAGATGACCATTTTCATTCATGATAAACTAAATTAAAAAACAAACTAAACATCGACATGCTGAAATGACCCCAAGTTTCATGGACAGCTGACTTGTGAGTGAGATTCTGGATAAAGAATAACGGAGAACAACAGGAGTTCTCCCTATCAGCCTTGTGTCCTCCAACAATAACACATCCTGAGATCATTCATGTGTGTGGGGGGGCTTCTCAGCCAAGGGGGTGACTCACTCACAGTTTAGTCTCAGAACAGCCATGAATAAATAATGGAACCTAAACATCCTCCCAGAGGAACTCCTCCAGCCATCCAACAGCAGTTTGGTGATGAACAAAGTCTTCTCCAGCATGATGGAGCACCGGGTCAGAAGGATAAAATCAGAACTAAGTGGATCAGGAACAAAACACCAACAAGTTGGGACAGTACTGTGTACTGAACTGAAACACTAGGTGGCAGTGTGATATATATATATATATATATATATATATATATATATATATATATATATATATATATATATATATATATATATATATATATATATATATAGATATATATATATGCACAAAGCCTTCATGATGGGTGCATCACTTCATCTGCCTCTCTTCTTACCCTGCTGCACCCATCACTCTGGAACAGGGTCCATCTGCCTGCTTTCTACCCACATAACAGGTCCAGGAAACTCTCCAGAACTTAATTACATTGAGAGGCTGTGGTCAATCCTCAAGACAAGTCATCTTCCTAACCAGTCATGGCTACTTAAGTGACCACATATGCCACTTTTTCATTTTCCTTATAGAGGACATATAAAAGCATCTGGACTGTATTCCTAATAAACAAATAATAAATCACTGATGTAAACAAAAGTCATTAGATTTCAAACAGGCTCCATGACATGTTTATCCTTCCCAAAGCACAAAAAGCCAGGATGACATGTGAACAGAAGCACTGACAGAAATCTGATCTTGAGCTGCTGTGAAGATGACTGCACCACACTGCTTGAATCAATATCGTGAGCATTAGCGCTGGGACCAACATAAAGGAAAAAATACAGACCATAATAGCCAGCCAGGAAAATAAACTGCGAATATGAGGTGTGTTACTGTTTGGTTTATGGCGATAGTCTTCGTCTTTTTACGTCTCCACTTTCTGTTGCCTCGCTCCGCTGAGCTGCACAAGAGTGTGTGTGTGTGTGTGCGCGTGTGTGTGCATGAGTGTGTGTGTGCAGTAGTGACTAGACTGAGCTCCATGGAGAGGTGAGCAGGGAAGCTGGAGGTCAGGGTGTACAAGATGAATCTGCTCTGTTCAAAGCCCTCTCTAGAGGGCAAACACAGAAATGGAGAATTAGATCGCTATTTCTGACGGTGTGTGTGTGAGAGCCTGAAGTGAAAGATTATGTGTTTATTTGTTTACAAAGCCTCCAAGGTCCTGTGCTGTCTTTGACCATCTTTTTATTTGTTTAACTTTCTCTCTCTCCTCCCCTCTCATGCTCTACTCTCCCTAACTTTTATCTGTTTAACAGTTTTCTTCCTCCACTCATTCTTTAAAGATGCTCTCCATTGATTCTGTTGGCCTTTGCCAACAACCACTATCCCAGGCTTACCCCCTAAGAGGGCTGTAGACCTCCAGCTGAGGCCTTGTTCTACCAGTACCAAAGGATGGTGCCACGCGTCTTCTCTAAATAAAGACTGATTTCAAGGGTTTTAACTTTATTTCTCCATCTACGATGCAAAATGCAGCAAATATAAAGAAATTTCGGATGTGCAGAACCCAAATGTATGCATATCTAAACACAGTAAACCTAAAAGCATGTAATAAAATTGATCTTCTTGACCAACTTATTGTTGTTAAATTATAAGCTACACTTTTAGGTTCAGGAGCAGAAGAACATGGAATCCCCCCTCTGAGTTGGGGGGGGGGGTCTTTGCCTTGAGCTAAAATTACTGGGACACACCACTGGTGATTGACCTGTACCTCAGCCCAACAGGTCACCTTTGGGATGAACCAGTAAGCCTTCTGGACCATTATCAATGTCTGACCTCCACAAATGCTTCTGGAAAATGATCAAAATTCCCATAAACACTCTCCTAAAATATGTGAAAAACTTCCCAGAAGAGAGCAGCCTTGGGAAGACTCTCCACAAGGTTTAGGAGTGTGTTTATGGGAATTTTGATAAACATTTCCACAAGCTGGAATTTGATGCACATAAGAGTGGGGCAAGATGAAGGTCTCACCTGGGGCCCCATTCATCCTAGAACCACAGTGGTTGTTTTAACCCTTTGATGTCTCAGTGTAGACATGAAATAGTTAATGAAATAATGAACTGTTGCACCTTCTCGCTGTACCTTAAGAAGTTCAAATGAGCTAGATACAAATCAAAGACGTGTAGCTCTGTAATGTAAGGTGTTTGGTAACTTTGTGTTGAAGAAGAGTACACTACTGATCAAAACATGGTAAACATGCTATATGTGTGAAAACTACAACTCTATTCAAAGAAACAGGAAAATCAGAGCTACCAGAAACAGCATGCATCGAGAGGAGCCAGTTGATGTGGATCGGGCATCTGGTTAGGATGTCTCCTGGATGCCTCCTGGATGCCTCCCTGGTGAGGTTTTCCAGGCACGTCCAACCAGGAGGAGACCCAAAGGAAGGGACTATGGAGGGACTATGTTTCTCAACTGGCCAGGGAACACATTGGGATTCCCCCAGAGGAGCTGGCCCAAGTGGCTGGGGAGAGGGAAGTCTAGGCCGCTAAAGGCTGCTGCTTCGTGACCCGACCCCCGATAAGTGTAAGAGAATGGATGGATGGATGGACCATGCATTAAAAGGTCACTTTAATAAACAAGAAAATCTGTCCTATTAACACATTTTGTTGATGAACCTGCTGTGTATTAATTATGAAATGTGTTGCATTTGGGGAAGACATAAAAGTATTTTAAACTGGAAAAGCATTGCTGTTGAAAGGTCCCGTACCGCCCTGTTATGTAGGAACAGAAGCACAGAGAGACGATTCGATGTTCAGGGGAATCCACTGTACTTCCAGCAGTTCAAATGATGCTGTGTGTGTGTGTGTGTTTGTGTGAGTGTGAGAATGTGTGTAATGGGATTTCCAGTCAGAAAATCAATATCCGAGCTGCCCTGCAATGAGATCAGTGTCTATGAGTGCATCAGCACAGGTCAATAATATGGGATGGATTTTTACCCCATCAAACTATAATTCTGTTTACTACCGCCATCTGTCTCTGCGTGCTTGATCTATCACCACTCACTTTCTCTGCTCTTAATGTGCTGGCATTTGATCCATGTTTAAAGGCCAATACCAATATGCAGCTAATAATAAACTTCCATAAAGACGACTCCAATCATTTTTCACTTGTTCCTACATTTAAATGAGTGGATTTACAGAAATATGATAAAAGTATTGATAATCTGGAGGAAGTGAGTTTTGTTTTGTGATCTCAACCTAACCCTCCTCTGTGGGTTGGAAGTTGGTATTGCATCCTCTTTTAAGGAAATACATCAAGTTGATGTGAAATTCTCTTTAACTCTTCAATGAATCAGTCTGTCAGGTTCCATTTGACCAACTTTTGTTTTCTCATTCTTATTGGGCCTTTATTTGTTTAGTCACATATTTTCTCTGTTCCTTGTCTTCAGCCATTACCTAGATCTAATATTACTCATTGTGGAATAAAATAAATGCATGGCTGCGTTAGGTAAAAACGCTGACAGCTGACACAAATGTCTAGTTGTAAAATGAGAAATTTCAAATATAAAAAAGGGAAAACAATGGAAAAAGCAGTTAGATAGCATTTCTTTTCATCAGCGGTCAATATTTTTTATGCTACAATCTCTAATATTTTTTTCTTAAAATTTGTGACTACTCTTCAGAAAATGGTGACCACTTATGCAGTTTGGAGAGATGAAAATGAGTCACTTGCATTCTTAATCTTGGTCTATGACTGTAGGTGAGGAGTTAGAATGTGAATTCAAGGGTTAGGGTTAGAAAAGAAATAAACAGAAAAACCATCAGGGCAGAAAAGGCTAGTTTCTTCTATGTTACCGAGAATATTAGTATTCATCCTTACCTACCAACCTTGGCTTGAGGCCAAGAGCAGAGAGCATCTCAGCTAGAAGCTAGCCATTAGCAACTCTACGACACGATGGAACACATTCAGACTTGTGTTATTTGTGGAGATAAAACATCAACGTTGCATTGCTTTACCCAAGAAAGAAGAGTGAACGGAGGCAGTGGAAGAGTCATGTTGCTATTAGCCAATCAGAAGAGAGATTATTGCATATAATTAATATTAATTATCCATCCAGCAAACTTTAACAGGAGCGCGAGAGGTTTGTTTTCCACAGATGACTCACAGACATACATTCATCCCAGAGACCACAGCGGATTTATTAATAAAACAAGTGGCTGAGACCTTAAATGTAAGCTGTATACGTGTTTATTTGTTAGGTGCAGTCTTAAAAGTGATGTTTGAAAAAAAGCAACGAGCACATATTGTCTTAGGCAGGTTATTTTTCTGGGAATGTTGAATTGCTAGATTGATCTGAGCAGCTGAGGACCGAACACGGTTTTTCATTCAAAACAAATGATAAAATTTTAAAAAATGCCATAAACAACAGATAAATGCAAGGATTCACAACCGAAGCTAAAAAAACAAACACTCAAAGTGAAATAATTTAAAATAACAGCAGATTCTATTCTGTCAAACACGAGCTCCACAGTTCTCTGAATCAATTATGCATCAACGCTGTATTGTGTACAGAAAGAAGAAAATAAATAAATAAATTCTTCTCTTATTTTTCTGCTCGTGAGTTTTGGGGAGGTGGACAACACACACAGAAGACTAACAAAATAAATTTAATATTTCATCATGAACAACGAAGGACTTCAGTTCCAGGGAAAACCTCTCCGTCTTCTCACAAATACACAACCAGAATGATGGGAAGCAGCGCCGTCAGACTACAAAACATTGATTTTATTTCACTTTATTTTGTTTTATTAGAAAACAACTTCTGCACGTACAAACACAGAAAGTAGGCCAGTTTCTCCAGTGTTAATTTTCGCAGGGTCATTTGTGCTAAAAAAGACTGAAAATCTGCTGGAAAAAAGCACAAAATGTCCAAAAAAGCTAAATTATTTGGATGTAAATCGATGTGTGGATCAATATTAGAGAACGGCTGCACATGTTCGCCTTTGAAGATGAAAGTCCATCAATCATGTCAAGTTATTTATTTAATGTTTTTGGACTCGGGGGCATTTCCAAGTCTCAAGGCCTAAATGAGGTTAACATTTAGTCTTTCTGCAACCAAAACACGCCCAAAGACTTTGTTTGAGGATTTGTGCAGAGCCCCTACTTCTGCTTTTTGATGCAATGTTTCAGATCAGAACACATTTTTTCTATATCAAACAAAAACAACCTGAAAAAATTAAACTGTAGTTTTTACAAAGGTAACGAAGCTATCCAGACCAATCTGGCCCTGTGAGAAAAGCTATCGACCCTCTTCTCACATTATTGAGAAAGTTTGGGTTCACTAGGCCCAGACCTGATTACCATCACTTCAATAGAACCTGCCTGGCAGCATGAAGCAGGCTACAAGATCTCAAAAAGCAAAACCTCAGGCCCCGTTCTAAAGATGCTTAAGGATAAAAGAGAAACACCTAAAGCTCTGCAGGCCTCACCTGGTTCAGGTTAAAGCAGCAATCCGGAGTTTTCCCCTTTCAGGAATTATGTATGATTTTTCAGAGATCCGTAAAAGTTACTGTCTTTTTTTTCTGTGCAATAGGAAACTGAGCGCCGGGTAAAACTAACCAATAGCGTTAGACCACCACTTGCTTCAAATTTGAGGAAGTACCTGGGCTGATGCAGCGTTGATGAACTTTTCACGAACATGTAAGTCTTGAAAATTTAAATATATGAAAACACAACATGACATGAGAAAAATACTTGTAAAACAACGTGTTTTAGCTGTTTGTTGGCTGCAGAAGCACATTCATAAACAAGAAACATGCAGTCGCCATCTTAAATTACTGAGTCAACCGACAATTGGTGCGATACGCTTGTCAGCCACTAGATGGTGCCATCAGATAAAAGAAATACTCTGGAAAGCTACTTCAAGGTCAGAGGTCACGATTCAATGGTAAGAAAGGGGCAGGAGAATAAAATGGACTAATGAGAGCGGTCCGATAAACCTGCTGACCAAAAACAACACAAAGAAACATCTCGCATTGTCCCCAAAAAATCTTGATTATCCCAAAGACTTCTGGGTAAATATTTGGTGGACAGATGAGACAAAAGCAGAACTTTCTGGTGGGTGTGCATCCTGCTCCATTTGGAGTCAAACTAACACTAAAACAATTGTCACGGACTCGTGCACAGAGCGTAACGTCAGCAAAACGTAGTAATTAGCCACCACTATAGTGGTTGAGTGTGTTTCCACCAGCCTCAGAAAGTGTTATGTTTTGGGCGCGTACCAGAAGTGTAGGAACACTATTTCTGAAGTGCTACACTTCCGGAATGCGTCAAACTTCGCAGTTCAGATCAAGCTAGACAGGAAGTCAAACACGAAAGCATCCGTAACCTTTCAGAATAAAAGTCATGTGGAGATTTCCAGTTGCTTAGTAAAAAAGTACGTCATTCCTTGGAAAACCTCCATAGCTGAGGTAAACGGAACAGAAAATAAGCCACAGACCTTTTTGGACATGTTGTCGTCTTTCTCCTTGTTGTCACATGAAATGCTGAAATCATGCATGGTGCTGCAATCTGCCTGTGATTTTGTTACCTAGTGGAACCCACTGTGTGAAAAGCTTTTGCTGCCGTTTTGTGTCTGAAACGCTCCTGATGAGAAGGGAGCTCATGGGTAAAACGCGTCTATTATGTTACACGCCACTTACGCATCTATTGGAAAGGCTAGGTCAGACATGGTGGTGGTAGTGTGATGGTCTGGGGCTGCCCTGCTGCTTCAGGACCCTTGAGCACTCGCTGTAGCTGATGGAACCATGATTTCTGATCTCTAGCAGAACATCCTGAATGAGAACATCTGACCTTTGACCTTAAACAGGCTGTTCCAGCAGGAAAACCCTCAGATGTGTCTAAATTCAGATGGTTCTGTAGAGAAGAGCGGGACAAAACTCCTCCACAGTGGTGAGAGACTCATTAATCGTTATCACAGACACTGGATCCAGCTGCTGCCTCCAGTTACGAGGTTTAGGGGTCGGTTCCTATTTCTTGAAGCTCAGCTTGGTTTGGATAGCTTTCTTCTCTAAATTATTTGACAACTGCTTTTTGTATTTACTCTGGTTATCTATCAATGAAATGACAAAAAGAAAAAAATAATCTGTAAGGGGCAAATAGTGTCCCCAAGCTCTGTATTCAAGTTTGAATCAAATTGAGAGCAATGTTCTGAGGGCAAGCACTTTTTAAAATCTAAATTAAACTCAGGGCTTTGCTGGGAGCCCCAACAGAAGAGTGACACCAAGTAAACAAACTAAACATGTTGTTAACAGTGTTATTGATGAATGAGGGCTGCACCAGCATCCAAACCGCCTGCCATTAGGCTCGCAGGTGAATTTAAATGATGCCTGTTGTATTGTAGTTGACCGGTTAATTAGCTAACAAGCCCACAAAGTGACAGCAGCAGCAGCACTTTCCTTTGGGAGCTTCGAAAGTGGATAACAGCTTGTTTTCATGCTAATGAGCTAACTAAGGAGACTTTAGCAGGAAAACAAATGTGGGTGGCCACAGTAGATCATGTGACCCACATTTCTAAGTGTGACCAGGGAGGAGTAGGAAATAACAGACAGCTTTATTTTTGAGCAAAAACACATAAGAGACAAACAAATTCACACATAAAACATGATTTGGAGCCTTCATTTCACCCTATGTGAATCTGAAGGAGGCTCAAACACAACAATCAATAATAATAAGCTGCTGAAGTGTTAGAGATCAAAAAGGGTTTGGGATCTGAGCTTATTACACTGCAGGCCATTTAAAAACTTTACGTTCTACTACTTAAGTCTAACTGACTTTGTTCTGCTTTCAGACGTGGAACGCTCGATATCAGCTGCATGTTTGTAGACTAACTCCAGAATGATGGAATATACGTACATTTAAAAGCTGAATGATAATGTGTAGTACCAACTATATGGGAATCACCATAGGCAGGTGTGTCAAAGCTTCTTAAATAATTGTTGTTGGTACTGATACTGGTTCTGCTAGCAGGGATCGGGCCAGAGACATTACCAGTAGGAGGAGTTTATTAGTGCTGACATAGATGATGTACAGCATCAATATTAGCCCATTTCACAAAACAAGCTAGGCCTGAGGAACCTTCTGGTGTGGGAGGGGGAGTAAACATCTGAGGCAGCAGGTGAACAGCGATGACTGAACAGGCTCCATGGGTGGATGGATGATTTTCTGGTTTCCATTGTTTTAGACACCAGGACTAATACATAAGAAGAAATAATCCTGATTCATATTGTATAAGATGTAGATGAAGGTGAACAGTATAATTCACTTCTCTTTTCCATCAGAATCAATTTGAACATGAAAGACTTGATTCTTCTTTCCTCAGTTTTCCAACTTGCTATGACAAGCTGAGAGCTGATTTCCACTGTTAGCGGGCCCAGGGCGAGCTGCAGAGGGTTATCTGCATATTTATACCACTGGGGCAGTGAGAGAGTTATGTTAACGCCATTAAATGGAAGGGAGGTATTATTATGGTGACAAAAATACTTTTGAATATGACAGACATGGCCTATAGGCATGTAAATAATACCAGTGGATTGGACTGAATAAAAGTCCCTTTCACACTGATTTTTCAATATGGCTGCAAAGACATCATCTGCATAAACCCTTTAAATAAGCAGATCAGGGTTAGAAACACCTACTCTCCTTCACACAATAGTTTGTAAGCATCACCAGCTCGTCCACTGGTTCTCCACAGATTTGTGTTCTATCCCAGATGTCTGCCACACTGGCAGGCATCTCCTGAAATTTGCTGATAGCACAGTTCTAGCCAGTCTGCTACCAACCAAGTCATGGGCCAATGGTGACAGATTTTGTGAGGTGGTGCTTCTTTAACTCCCTCCAGCTTAATTTGAGCAAAACCAAGGACATGACTATCGATTTTAGAAGAACCCTTCAACCTCCTCTGCTAGGCTCCAAGTCTATTTTGACCTGGCCTCCAAATGCCTGGCTACGGCCCTGGGTGTGGGACTGAGCTTTGAAGGTGACCTGAACTGTACAAATACATAAATATTACATGTTTATAAAGTATTGCTTTATACAATTAAAAATTGTACATCTACTTGCTTTTTCCTTTTCGAGCACTTTGTTTTGTTTTCTTGTTTTTTATTTGAGTATTTTCCTGTCCTGTGTGTCTCTGATCTTCCTGCATCTCCTCTTAATCCTCCAGAAAAACTGCTGCCTGGATTTTCTTCTTTTTCACCTCATGAGTTACTTTTGATCTGAGGATCTACCCACCGCAAAAATAGCAGAGTGCACAGTGCGTGACGTCACCTTGGCACAGGTTTGTAGTTCCAGTGAGGCAGCATGTGTCAGGCATGAATAAAAGACAGAAAGTACCGGAGAATATGAGCGGAAATGAACGATCGTGTGTTAATTACTTTCTTTTGGTGGCGTGACTTTGAGAAAGTTACTGTGGCTGCGTGCAGGAGCGCACAAACCATCAGCGCTCTCTGTCCTCTCTGCTCAAAATAAGTCCCAGTGTGCTGAGAGTCCATAGAAATAATGTAATATAGGTAGAAAACAGGATATTTTTTATGTAATTCAAACCCTGAAGAAAACCCACCACTTGATTCCAGGTTAAAAATGCATCGTAACACATGTTACTGACATTTGTACTGAGTAAAATATTACCAATTATTTTTCTGTAATGCCTTACAGTACCGCATTACAGCAAAAAAGAATGCATTACAGTAACTAATTACTTTTGTAACACATTACTCCTAACACTGCCTGTTAGTACAACGATCCAGCCTCAAGACAAAAACCATTACATGAAGCTCAGAGTAATGCAGTTATGATCAAACAGCAGTAAGCAAAACAATATGTAAAATGAAGCTTTTAATTGTGAAATGGATACAATTTAGAATCATCAAGAGAATTAAGACAAACTGACTCACTGATGGACAAATCTTTGTGGCTGAGTGTCTCGCGGGACTATAAAACCAGATAACAGAATTGTGTTGCATCTGAATGATTCAGAGTAGAAAAAAGATTCTTTCATCTTACATTTCTGACTTGTTTGGACCCAATCCCAGGCACTCTAAACACGAGTGTGTTTCAATTCCCGGCTAAATACTATTATCAGGAACTCATTTATCCATGCTTAAACCACAGCTGAATTTATCTGAACCCTGACACCCCCCTGCTAACACTCACTAGCAGTAATTATACCTCACAGTGCTTTGCCTCAGATATAATTTCACTGTGGAAGAAAATGGCAAAATACAGTCTCTAAAACAGGCAGTAAATCTGTCTTTATCATAACTAAAGTCTCTCATTTAGAGCCACAGGGCAGCACACAGCCCCACATACCCTACCAACAGGTTCAAACTGGTGAAACTGGTCTAAGCGCCTCATGTTCCACGTGACAGCAACAGGGCAGCTTTTCTACCAAAAGGATCCTTTCATTCCTGCACATTTCAGAGGCAAGAACATTTTATAGAGACATGACAGTGAGTTATTTTCTCCTCCGTTACACAGAACAGCTGCACAGGACAGCAGTGACCCATGCTTCTGATTTCTGATGATAGCCGAGTTAGGTTTACAAACATAGAGTGTGTGGGGTAAAGACAATATCAACATAAATCATCCACAGGTTAAAATGTGTGCACACTGGTCAGTACTTGTGCACAACCAGAAATGTATAAACTATTGAATTAGTTAAACAACATCAGGTTTATATTTTCTCTGTGATTAAACAAATAAAAAACAATACTAATGTTAACAATAGTGTGTTTTATATAAATGTTTGCATTGGAATTGCTGTTGTTTCTGTTTTTGTCTTCTTTTTTCCTCACCCCGTTTATTTTATTTTGTTTGCCCCAAAATGCAAAAAAACAAATTCCTTCTAGCTGCACGATACAATTCTGTATCTACCCGGCAATAAAGGAGTTCAATTATTATCAATTACTTTGATTGGACAGTTTTTTAATGAGTTAATCACCATTAAATGAGAGTGCTGACTTGGCACAGTGGATAACACTGCAGCTGAAGATGTGTTACTGTGTGAAAAAGTTTCTCCATCGGCCTCTACTCCTAAAGCTGTTATAGCAAATCTGCAAACAAGCTAGGTTTTGAACGCAAACACGGTCACGAAAAACTCACCCCTCCCCTCGGGTATCTTCCCAAAGACACTTCTGCCACAACCAGAAACCCACATCACCAGAGGAAACGAGATAGTGCTAAACACTAGTCACTGTTTTCTAGGTCCAAACATCTTTTGTTGTCCGTGACTTCAAATGGTGTTTTTCTTTTTGGGACTCTGGTAGTTTGTGCTAAAGTTGAAGTGGTAGCAGCCGGCTGTTTCTCCTTCTCTGATATTATTGAGCGGAGAACTTCTCACACCAGTGGTGTTCTGTTGCTAAATACGTGAGTGTGGAATGAGTGGAGGACCCAGGGAAGTGTGGAAGTTCAGCGGTTTGGTGAGACAGACAAACGGATGGTGCAATAGTTGCTTTTGGTCCAAAATGTGTTATTGGCATAAGTTTTAAGACAAATGCAAGAGAACCACTTCATATATTTTATTTTTTAACTCCACAATATATTTATAGCTATACTATGTTAGAACGTTGTTAAGAGACATGAAATAAAAGTTTTAAGCTAACTTGTTTTCCAACTTTGCTACATAACAGCTTTAAACTTTGTTTTATAAGCAATCATTTATTTAGAAAACTAAAACAGAAAATATCTTTATTTTGTTTTCCTTTTTATCTCTTTGTAGCTGGAAAAAGGTTCAGGAAAGTTCAAACTAAGTTGAAACCCAACCTCCCTCTCTCTCTCTCTCTCTCTCTCTCTCTCTGGTGAGCTATCAATAAGCTACTCATCCATTTTAATCTAAACATGGCACTCTTTGATTGCTACATATAACACGGGTTAAACTTTGCAGCCAGTGCTGAGATGAGAGCCAAGGGACCATCTACAAAAGGCAAAAGCTGCTCCAAACTTACAAGAAACAATTTTCTCCTGGTGATTATAGGCAGGGACACTGGTAAAAGACAAAATACCAAAATAATGAATAAACTGAGTTTGTATGCTCCAAACATTCTACTAATCACATTACAGTGAGGGTGGGAATGGCCAGCTGCAGAGGGATTGACATCTTCACTTGTGACTGCACCTAGAGAACTGTAAATGCTTTTGGAAGGAAGAGGGGCCTACGGCGGCTTCTGCAGCTCTTTAAAAATGTGGTTCACATTAGAAGGCCTGTGTCCACTGTTGGAACTTCTGTGTAATTTTACCAGGCTTTCATGGCATGCATGTGTCTCCATTTAACCAGGTTGGCCTGTAAGGACCACTTTCTGGGCATTTCAGGGACCAAATGAGTGACTGCTTTGGGGTATGTACTAAGAAATGGCCCAAAAGAGTCGCTGGGCGGGACTTGTGGTTAACTCATGCTGATTGGTTGTAACTCAGTGGGAAAGGATATCGGCAGATTTCACAAAACAACTACCATTTTTAAAAGTGGAAGAATTATAGGTGAAGCAGAAATCCAAATGTATGCTGCAGAGCGCCATAAAATGGTGTTCCCTGTGGTGAATGACACTTTTTACATAACAGCTGCTCTCTTAACTCGTCCTCTAGTAAAATACAACATACTTTGGCAGAATAAAATGTCTTTAATGTTATTAATGGACATCTTTTGGTGGCGATCAATGACATCACTTTCTGCCGAACCAGTCGTGATATGTTGACGACTTAGCAAAGTCTTTAAACAGCCACTTCAGTTTGGAGACACAACAGCTGAGATGACCGAGCCAACGTATTTTCCATGTCACCTTCCCAAAAATGTCCCAGAACACCTCTACTGGAAACTCAGCTAATATCTATTAAAAGTCCACAAAAACGTAAGGAAAGTTGCCAAATTCTTTTCTACTCGTTTTTTTAGAACAAGAGTTGCAAGAGGGGTCTGAAAACTTGCTAAGTAAAGCAACACGTTACTAAATAGATACGTCAAGCTAAGTTGTGCATACTCTAACAACAAAAGACATGCTCTCAACTCACAGACTGGAACATTAATGGTAGGCAATATTTAAACCTCATGGTGGCCCAGATATAACACCACTGTGGAATAAAATGGCAAAATGCAGCCTCTAAACTAGGCAGTAAATCCATCAGGTTTACAGATGCAGTAACAAGTACTCTGTCATGAGCTGCTGGAGTTTCCATTGGTGCATTGGTTGTTCCTTTAACAACCCTAACCCCTAACCCTAACCCTTCTCACCACAGATTATACAAAATTACATTTGCTCAACATTCAGTTGTTTCCAGTGTATTCAGAAAACTGAAGATGTGCCTAATAACTGATGCAACAGAAGGAAGCAACAGCCAACAAACACCACTGCCTTTAAGGCTGTGGGGATCGAAGAACTGACAGAAAATACCAACAAAATAGTATGAATGCTCACAACAGCTAAGGCCACAATCATCATCTTTAAAGAAGGGCTATAAAACTGTGGCTGGGTGAGAAACACACAGACCTTTGTCTCATTTATAGACTCAGTGACTCAAAACGGAATGTATAAATATCTACCGTAATAAACCAATGTGATATTTTCCAAAGATTTTTTTGATCTCTAACAGTCATGACCTTATCAAATGAATTGCCCTGTTTGAGCTTGCTGCCCTTCTTTTGTTCTTCCAATTTAAACATTTGCAGTCCACTGAAGAAATATTTGATGAAGATTTATAAAAAAAAAAAAAAGGTCTCTCCTGCAGCTACTTAGATTTCAGGGAGAGAAATGCTTGACCAATCGAGCAGGCAATGCTCCACAGATTAAAATTACAACCAGAGCCCCTGAAGCATTGATCTCAATTTCTGCAGGTTTGAGTAAACAGCACCATATATGCCTACAAATTATGTAATTAACACTTAAAACAGAACTGAGCTTCAGCGGGATCAAGGTTGGATGTCGCATTTAATGTGAGCCTCAAGCCAAATTGGAAACGAGAGCTGTGGAAAAGAGGTGAAAAGTAGAGAGGAGAAATGATCATTTGAACTGTGTCTGACTAGTCTCAGGGTGTGAGGGAGGTGTCCTACAAAATACAAATGAGACATGGAGACGTAGCCAGCAGCACAATACTGTCACCATCCTTCTCAGCACAACGCTTTTTCTTTACTGCAAAGTGCGGTGTGCTGTCGCCACTTTGTACTCTTTTCAGTTCCCTTTTGTTTTATTTTGGCATTGTTCAGTGTCCTGTCTTATTTTGTACCCCTCTGATCTGTTGTCTTCACTCTGTCTCATACTGCATTTTACTCTTCTGTTGCACTGTCCTCAATTAAACGGGGAACATGTCACTGTACTAACAATTCTCTCTGTTTGACTGTGCCCAAGGCATTTTCTCTACAGAGGCTCCTTTAGGAATAGATTTACAGGTGGATGAATATTCAACAGGCAAATAAAGACTGTCTGGCAAAGAGAAAAATGTAGATTTTAACACACGGAACCAGGCGTGTTCTAGTTTATCCGCCTACAGACAAGAGCTAAAGAGGCTACATACATACCTCCTCATTTCCAATTCCTGCTGCTATTGTCTGGACAACAGTTCCATCTTCAGTCTATTCTTTTAGTGATGTACACCATATTGCCCAAAGTACTGGTACCCTGCCATCACACACACAAACTTTCATGGTAAAACAGAGAGCTTCAGCTCTTCTGAAAAGACATTCCACAAGGTTGGGAAGTATGTTTATGGGGATCACCATTCTTCCAGAAGCAGAGGTTGGCTCTGACGTTGGACAAAAAGGCCTGACTCAGCCTACGTTCTAAAGGTCTGCTAATGCTCATTGTACATACATAAATGTGTTTGTCAATTTTACACTTCTTCCACGTGTCTATTCACTCCCAACATATGCGCGGCATTGGCTTGTTCAGATGATACACAAAACCATGTTCAACCTTCTCCCAACATTTCTGCAGGAGGTTTCTGTCCCTTAGGTCAGGCAAGGTAACATAGTGGTTTATACAGTATTTACATACACATTCAAACTGGTTCTCTTCAAAACAATTTTGCATTGCCCGTCTTCTTTTTAGCCTTTTGCTGGTTGCACATGAACAATACTGCACAACATTGCCCCCATGATTTCCACTGGAACTGCTTCTTATGGTGCATTTAGGTATACTGTATATCTGGTCATGAGTTAGCTGCCCCTTTGTTGGAATCAACTTTGTTGGCGTTCCAAGTGCACCAAGCTGGGCCAAAAGTGTGAAGTCAATAGACCGTCGGCCATTGACTGGCTAAGGGTTGGAGTTACCCCCATTCTCGTGTAACTCTCCAGAGTGTTTTGCCTCACTGCCTGCAGCCTTTTCAGGGTCTCTTGTTTTTGGAGTCTATGAAAAAGCCACAGACTGAGCAGAATCTTCACCATTGCAACCATTTCCTCCATTGCTGCATTGTGTTGTGTTTTGTTTTGCAAACTGATCACCTCGTGCTACTTTTCAAACTCTGGAGGCCACCCTGATATGATGAGCCTACCCACTAGAGATTCCTCAACTGTAATGGAGAACTATGTTATGTAGAGTCAAGCTCCACTTGTGGAAAAGGTCCATGTGTGTAACGTCCCTCAGCAGCTGATTCTAAGACCAAAAGCAAGCTACAATAAATATCAAGAGATCAGAACCTTGATACAAATGGAGTGCTGTTGAGTTAAATACCAGCCATGACAACATAAACAGCTGTTCCCTGTTTCTTATTCTTCTCAGCGCCCCTTTTAGAGTCTGAATGTAACAGTAAGTGTTAACTGCAGCGCTTGATTTCCATTCACTGTTCCAGTGATTTCTCTGTCAGATGATTGTTGTGATACTAGAGGTCATACAGTCTGACATCTATTAAATCTACATTGCACTGTGTGATATGGTTTAGTACCAAGATTTTATAATATCAAACTGACACAGTAAAACAAGATCAAGTCTTGTCCTTTAGTCCAGACGTTCAACAGGAAGAAATTCAAATCATTCTCAGTTCTGAACCAGAATCTGAAGCTGTAAATATTTTCAATAATAACCATAAAGACTGTAAAAGAGAGCATAATAAACACTGAAATAACATAAAAGACTTGAGGGAATGCATATCGCCCACCACCTCTTGCAATGGAGTTTTAAACCAAGATCATCTAATGCTGAGAAATGATGGAATTATGGCTCTTGCTCTTAAAAATAATGATATGAGTAACCTCATGCAATATTGCAAGATCTTGTGCAATAAGTTTCCACTTTGAATATGCATTTTGAATTGCTACTAAACTAAGCTTTAGATCAATGTATGTACAACATCATAGAGGTGTGCGATATACCCAAAGTTTACCAAAGATGTATGTCCATTACAGACATAATTTTGCTCATTACCATATATTAGGTATTTGAAAACTTTTTTTTAAATATATGTGTATGTTGCCAGTGTTCATGTTCCTTTAAGATGCTTTGCTACAAACTTGATGGGGTGCAATAGTGTCATGTGACTCCACCCCATCTGACCGGTAAAAAGGGAAAGGCAGTGTGAAAATGGAGAATGTTTCAAGAGTTGAAGCAGTAGGTGGGGCAGCGGGTAGTGGTCAGTGGCAGTGACGAAATCCAAAAAGGTTGTTGAAGGATTTTTGTGAACACATGGCTTCTCCTTGACCAAACCTAATACCGCCACCGCTGCTGCAGTATGAATAGTTATCGTCCATTTATGGTTATCAAGGTGAACTGCTCAATATATTGTGATATTAATTTGAGGCCATATCGCCCAGCCCTTCAGTATCTAAACAACTGAGTTATAACTTTACCCACGTTTCCTTGATTTGCTGTGGTAGCCTTCTTGAATCAGGTTAACTTAGTGAATCAGTTGTAGATGTTCTATTAAGTGCCTTATAAGATGTTCAGCTAACAAATACACACTTGCAAAAACATTATCACCCACCTTGCACCAGGCAATGAAAAGAAGAACGACTCAGCAAAACAAAACTTAAAGGAGTCATCACCTGAAATTTTCACTTTTCCACTTGAAAAAATGTCTATAATGGCTTCCTAATGATTTTTCACTGGCTGAGAAGCTGATATTTAACATTGACGCGTTTGTTTAATCTTGCCTTCTTCAACCAGCTCACATGCACCCCACGAGCACGCGCATTCCAAAACGAGAACTTGAGCTCTGGCCTATATGCCGACACAACGGTTGAATATAAACAAATATGAACCAGCAGCGAACAAACCAGCACAACAAAGCTCATTTCATAACGTGAAACGCATAAATTATGTCTTACCGTTGATGACTCATGTTATAATCCGTGTTACGGGAGACAAAACTCCGATCGGTTTGTGTATTCCATCTTCACAACAGCATAAGAGCCGATGCCTGGCTGTTAGCTTGCTTTGTCCCAACTCAACAACAAACAAGGACGCCATTACGCACGAGGTGAGGGCTCGTAAATACACAGTTGGATCCCGTAGGTCACTGCCAGGTCGGGTTCTGAAGCTATAGCTGAAGCTGCTTCCTGCTTCCTTCCACCAATCAACGCGCTCCTCAATCCCGAGCGTGTCCGAGACAGCCGAAATATCGCGTGTGATCTCGCGAGAAAATATGCCCTTCACATAAAAGGATCAAAAAAGCAAATTTTTTATTTATTTTTCCAATACAATTTATTTTAATGGTCTAAAAGACTATAATAGGATGTAGATATCCACGTATTATAGGTGATGACTCCTTTAACAAAATATGCGTGTTGCATATCATCTTTGTTTTGCTAATGCTATCACAACAAAACTAATAAAATAGTACATATTTACCAGACTGATAAAGTCTAAGAATTATTTGCATGATACCTTTTTACATTCATAAAAGGGAGATTATCTTTTTCCATTGATTGAGCTGCTTGCTGACCTGAAACAGCAATTACATCATGACCTCCATGTTTCTGTCATACTTTAACAAGAGAATTAATTTTGTTTGTTTCCAGTTACTAATGAGTCCAATGCCTCCCTCTAATGCAGCAATTATTACCTGCACTATTAAGTGTTATGTCATCAAGCCCCTGTTAGTGTAACTGTGATAACTAGTGCACAGGTCTCACCCACAACTCTCCTCTAAGGGCAGTATAATCACTGAGACATTGGATGACTAGAAACATCTGGTACACAGCTGACATGGAAACGAGAGAGAATTACTGACTGCTTCAAATTGATTTTTATTTGTTTAATTTAAGCCCCAAATGGGGTCCCCACAAGATTACAGGGGGTCCCCACAATTTTGTCTTTGCTGAGGTTGTGAGGTTAGCAAGATTTTATTTGTAAAAATTACACTTATAAAATCCCAATAACACACTCAACAGTATAATCAGAACTCCATATAAAAGTTATAACTCTGTATGTCTGTATGAAGTTTGCAAATTATCACATTTAACGTGTTTATGCGTGTAGGAGTTGGGGTTGGGGGTCCTGGCTTGTCTTGGACACAGGCAAGGGGGTCCCCAAAGAAAACAATTTGGGAACCCCTGTTCTAGAGACACAATACCTGTAAGAATAAACTAACAGCAGATTCAGAGCAAATGGTAGGGCCCAAGGTATTCTGTTTTGCTGCCACCATGATGATTGACTTCACTTGCAATAATAAATTCATCACTACAGACCCATAAACTCAAAGTGGTGATGTGTCATTTAAACCGGCTCCATGTTCTGGTGCATACAGGTGAGAGTTGAGAGCAGCTCCTGACAGAGTTGATGCTTTTTCTTTTTTCATGCAACCAGTCAGGTGCAATAAAACAAAGTTTATACCATTAGGTTGTAAAGGTGGAAAGCAAGGGCACACAGTTTGTCAGGAGCAGACTGCACTCCACATTTATAACCTAACAGTAAAAATCTGTGACAAAAGACCAATGGCTCCCATATGGGAGCTGGCTTGGGACATAGAACTGGTTTGATGGGCAAATAACACATCAGTAGGACTAAAGAATATGTGAGGAAGCCAAAAACAGGGGTTTGTATAACCACAGTGTTTAGTCCATTTTATTTCTTAGTGTGGTTCCCAGATGTGAACACAGTAATCACACTGGGATGTGAATCCAAACAACTGGAGAGACCCTTTGGAGGAGATGGCCAGCCCTATTCTCCTCTCTTCAAAAGTCCACACATTTTTTAGGCCACAGCTGTAAATAGGAATGAGTTCTCATTCTGTATTGCCTTGTTAAATAAGTGCTGAATTAAAACATAAATGTGTGCAGTAATAAACACAAATGTGTGTTTTTTGTACAACTCTATAGACTTAGCTGAGTTTAAGACGACGTCCTGCTGAGCAGACCTCTCAGGCAGCATGTGAAGTCTATGTTGTCCCATATTAATTAAGAGAAATAACTCTATCCTCTTCAGTGAAGCACCTCTCTGACTCTGGTAATGTCATGAGGGTTGTGAGGGCTATTTGCATTAATTTAAGTGTTTCAGAAAAAGTGCTCTGAAGATAGTGCTCGGTCAAACTCCTCATAAACGCCACTGCAGATGTTAACCCTGGAAAATCCACAGTAATGTACATCACCCATTGGTTCGCTCACCAGTTTCTCTCTGCCGCTTGTTGGGAGATGTTCACCTTGAACTCCAAAGGAAAGGGCTTTTTCAAAGTGACTCTTTGATAGTTCAAGGCTAATTTCAAAACACCAAACTGTTCCGAACAAAACCAGATTCCTAGAACATGTTTCTGCAACAGCTGTGTCAACATCTGGCTCTTAGCGATCTTCATCTGCTTGTCTAGGGCCATCGACAGTTGTCACAGATTCTAAGAATGACTGTAGTGTTGATATCAACAAGCTTTGTTGTGTCAGTGTTTTTAGGTCTTTGGGTCAGATCCTTCTATGGTGACTTAAGAACAACTGCAAGCCTTCAATAAGTCTCAGAGTCTTTTATTAACAACTTAAAGCTGCAATGGCCCACTTGGAAAACAAATGAGCATAAAACCTTTTTCATGCCTCTTAACAACATTCTAACATCGTATGAATATATTGTGAAGATAAAAAACAAAACTAAAAAAATGAATAAAGTGGTTCTCTCACGTGTCTAAAAACCTCCACCAATAACATGTTTCGTATCGAAAGCAACTATTGGACCATTTGGTTGTCGGTCTCACCAAACCTGTGCACTTCTGCATTTACCCCGGTCCTCCATTCATTCCACACTCACGTATTTAGCAACAGAACACCACTGGTGTGAGAGGTTCTCTGCTCAATAATATCAGAGAAGGAGAAACAGCCGGCTGCTACCACTTCAACTTTAGGACAAACTACCAGAGTCTCAAAAAGACAAACACCATTTGAAGTCACGGACACGGACAAGAGACGTTTGGACCTAGAAAACAACGACTGGTGGTTAGCGCTATCTCGTCTGTTCTGGGAGAACAGTCGGTCTATGCGAGCGGACGCGGAGCTCTGGTGACGGGGGGTGGGTGTCGATCGCAGCTGTTTAGGGCTGCCGGCAACGAAGACACCTAGTGAGAGGTGAACCATTCCCGCCTCCTGTAGTTAGCCAGGACCGGGACTTTAGAGGGCACCACAATCTCCAATGATCGCTCTCCCCTCCTGCTTTACCTGCTGGCAGTCACCAGGCCGGAGGACTTAACAGTCGCTAGCTGTGTTAATCCCCGGGGCGTTGGATGGCGCTGAAGCTAAGAGCTCGGGGGAGGGGTCATAACTGACCGCAAAACTAAGTTTGCTGCTATTTTATACCGGGGTGTTGAAGCAGGGAGGGATAGTTTTATTGGTGCTTGCTGCAGTAGGATTATTGTGTTGTGCTTTAACAAAAGGATTGTTATTGTAAACCAGCAGTCTCGTGGTGGTTATTTGAAGGTTCTGATGAGGACAAGATTTTAGTCCGCAGCAAACTCATTATTCATTACACTAGCTTGTTCTGCAGATTCACTATAACAGCTTTCACAAAAGAACTGCTCATTTTGGATAGCAGTAGATGGGTATTTGGACATGTTTGATTGATGTAAAAGTAGAGCAGACGTAAATTAAAGCCCTCAGAAGGCTAGCGTGTTTCTTCCCTAACCGTTGATAATGAAAACCTGTTTTTCTTCACAAGCTAACAAGTTAATATAACTGTTGACAGGTAAAGTTTAAACATCAAGAATGTCAACATTGTAGTACAACAGAGGCATTCTCACACACACCAGCACATTAGTAACTCCGGCTCTTTTAAGAGAACATGTTCTTATGGCTCGGCTCACTAAAATGAACCGGCTCCTCACATTTTTTGTTTCTTAAATTAATTTATCAGCATACATTATGCTAAATTTGTGAGTAACCTAATCTACAATATTATATCAAATGTTTATTATATAAAAAAAAACATTTTATTCAGCATGAAGCACAGAGCTAAAAAACACATTTTAAATGACAAAAACAAACACTGTAAGTAAAATATTTAATAACTTTGAACCTGTTGGATTCGATCATTTCCCTTTGCATATTCCACACTCTGCCTTTGAATTATCACTGTATTTAAAATGTGTCCAAATCTTGCTGCCTGTCCTGCTTTCACTCATCTCCTCACCTTTCTGTAGCGCTGTTTGTTTTTCTTTCCTCCTCTTTTACAGATTTGGCCCCACCAATATTTATAGGTCCCATCATGTTCATGTAATAATTGTCCCAGGCATTTTGCGAGCGCCACCCCTTTTCACTGTGATCGAAGGCACGCTCTGTGTGTGTTTGTGTGTGCATGTGTGTGTGCGTGTCACACATGTGGGTGTGTACATTTGTGCAATTTGTTACCAGCTCAGGGTAAGATGGGGGCTGCTGGTGAAGCCTGTGTCGGTCACTTCAAAGAGCCGTTCTGTTTGCGACTGACATATCACTAGAGCACATGCCCTTTAACAGGCACCACTTACTCAAACATACTACACTGGGTATTATCAGAACAGTTTCCAAAGATTTATTTTAGGCTAACTGGTGTTTTTGTGTCACTCAAAGGTTTCCACCATTTTGTATGCAATAGGTAGCATCAGGGTTACTTGGCTGTTTGTGGCTCTTGTTTAACCCGCTAAGCCCTAAGGCCATGTTTTGAAGCTTTTACATGAAAAACATCTTTAGACTCAGACACTAAGAACTTCACAGCTATGAGAGCAAAGTGAACAACCTCAGGCTCTGTGGAGGAAAGACACCAGGGAAAATTTAAAATACACCACAGCTCCCTATCCCACTCCAAAGACTTCCATTTGCACTCCGATCTCAGCAAAACCTCTAAATTAGAGCACAGACCTTACAACGTAAGTAACTCACACTAATATTCAGCCTATTCTGACAGCTATCAACTGCAGGTTTAACAAATGCTTCTTTGTTAAAGCACAAAAAGCTCAAATGCTGCAGCTTTTATTTATAGCACTATTATGCTTTTCTCAACATGCATGAGGCATTTTATGACATTTTCACAATTTCTAAAAAATGTGCACACTTTTATAAGATAGAACAATAGGTGAACAACTCAAAACTCTGAAACTGTAGTACCAATGTTGGTATACAGATGGAGTTTTGGTAACAGTCTAAGTAGAATAATTACTTTACATGCTACAATGCTAACTGGTGACTTTCCTCCAGTAACACCAGTAGCAGTTATCAATTAGGAAGAGAACACTTAATCTGTCCTCATCAATACCACTCATTTATGTAGCAGTAAAATTTCAAGTCATTGGTGTCTGTAAGAGTTGTTGGACTTTTGCCGATCATGGCATTGCACCAAAATGTTTTTGCAACTGCCTAAATTAAAATAAGATTGTTTCTGTTTTAAGAGCTGGTTTTGGCACATTCATTCATCCCTTTTATTCTTGAACCAACTAAAGACTTATGAAGCTCTGCTCTGATCACCCGTTTATTAGAGTTTACTATCATAAATAACACTTAGGAGCTGCTGAATGCAGGATGGAGCAAGCTACACCCTCCATTATTACATAATTTAGCTACTAAAATAAAATTGATCTGTTACAGTTTTAATTATTTATTTGGCTTAAAAACATTATAGGTCTAACGCAGCAGAGCCAAAAGATGGGAATAGGCCTCCAGCAGGACAGACACACAACGCCTCTCTGTTCGCCAACCTGTTGCACCACCCTGATGTGAAGCACTTAGTATTACACACACACCTGTCTGAGGTGAGGTCAAATCACAGGAGGAACAGGAAGATTCACTTGTAATCACCTAAAAACACCAGCAGCGTGTTAAAACCCCCTTTAAAGTAACACTAAACAGTTTTAACACTAGGTCATCTGTTTGAAAGTGGGTTTCAGTGATTGTGTAGGGAGAAACTTGACCAACTTCACCTTGGACAGCACTCTGCAGCCCTCTGCAGAACAAAAACTGCACTTAACAGTTTTGTGGGATGGGTAAGTGCACTAGGGGAAGCTCTCTACATGCTTAACTAAATCCTTTAGTGATGAATAATTACAGAACAATCTCTAATCTCTCCTTCATTGGGAAAATGATTGAAAATGGTAAATGTTCTGTATTTGTATAGCACCTTCTTAGGGTTCTACAACCCCCCAAGGCGCTTCACAACACAATCAGTCATCCACACATTCACACACACATTCACACACTGTTGGGGATGAGTTACAATGTAGCCACAGCTGCCCTGGGGCGCACTGACAGAGGCGAGGCTGCCGTACACTGGCGCCACCAGCCCCTCCAACCACCACCAACAAAAAGAAGTTGTGATCCAGCTGAACAACTTTTTGGAGACAAACAACCTGCTAGATGGTTTTCAGTCAGGCTTTAGACAACACCACAGCACTGAAACGGCACTGATTAAGGTATTAAATGATATTCGTCTCAATGCAGATTCAGGCAAAACATCTGTTCTGATTATGCTAGATCTCAGTGCAGCTTTTGATACTGTGGACCACAACATCCTTCTTAATAGGCTCATAAACTGGGTTCAGATCATATCTCGAAGGCAGGGGTTACGTTGTTTCTATTGGTGATCACAAATCAAAGCAGATCACCATGACATGTGGGGTCCCCCAAGGTTCGATTCTTGGACCACTGCTCTTCAATCTCCCCCTGGGTCAGGTTACATACAATAACAACATCACCTATCATAGTTATGCAGATGACACCCAGATCTACCTAGCTCTATCACCTAGTGACTGTGGTCCCCTAGACTCACTCTGTCAGTGTTTAGAGCAAATTAATGACTGGATGCAGTCAAACTTCCTTCAGTTAAACAAAGACAAGACTGAAGTTATTGTCTTTGGCCGTCCCATCAGCAGCAGGTGAAGCGCAGCGCTCCCCTGGTCTCACAGCCAGAGCGGCCGCGACAGAGGCACATCAACTTGAATTAGACAGATGGGATTCTGTGTGTGAAATAGCGCCAGTTAAATGGTCCTCTTGGTGTTGTTTGTGTGTATGGTGCCCAGTAGCTGATATTATAATTAATATAATTTTTTTTTCATAAACCTGATTGCTTGGTGCCCCCCTGGCCACTCGGTGCCCTACGCATTGACCGTGATTCGCGTTTAGGGAGCGCCGGCGCTGATTTTATGGCAAGAACTGAAACTAATTTAAAATTAGCAAGTAGCCTAGTGTGAACCGTGTTGGTAAAGACATTGATCATAATGGTGGTTCTCATAGAAATGTGTCTTCTGAAAAGGTTTTTTTTGGTATAAAACGTTTGAGAACTATGGATCAATGTGAAGGGTAGTGGTCTGAGAGCAGATTCCTATGAAGCAAAATCATTGCATGTTGCAGAAACAGGACATATTTGACTAGATGTTTTGCTGTCATTACAGCAAAACAACTGTCATCACAGTACAGAATACGTCTAGTCATAATCAAAGTTTTAGAAATAGTTAAGTGATGTGCTGTCATGTCGGTGTAATATTTACCCAGTAAGGCCATGAAGCAGATACAGATGGCAAACAGCGAGCTGAAGCTCAGGCCCACATCCTCCCTGTACACAGCCAGCGCCGTCTCACAGTGCCGTCCTCTGTAGCCCTCCGGGCAGTGACACGTGAACTTGGAGGGCGACTGGGCCACGCAGGTCCCATGGTGACAAGGCCGCGTCGCACACAGGGTGTACACACAGAACTTCCTGGTGCCATTCACACGGATCATGTGCCCAGGAGGACATCTGCAGAAACGACAAATGGTGAAGTTTATTAAAATTAAGGGACAAACATAATACATTTAAAGGGAACTACCCAGAATAATAGGGATATTAGACTGAATTTGTGTACTGTAAAAAAACAAACACTTTAAGGAAAGGTGTCGCTGCAGTAGCCATTTGGAAAAAGTCAATTATCAGCTTGGTTGTAATGGATCTAGTAATTCCCTCCAACAGCGACAATATAAAGACAAACAGGAGTTCCTATTAGGAGTCAGAAGTGTGTAGTGAAGCAGCATGAAAAAAGGACCTTCATTATGACATTCTGGAGTGACTTCATGATGAGCAGAGCATTTTTCTTGTCTTACTAGGAACTTTGTTTGGGTCACTGTTTGGTTAGTTTTTCTTATCTTTTACATATAAACTTGGCACGACATGTAAGAAACCAAGTGTTGATTATTTCCAGTGATGGGAATAATGGCGTTTAAAACAACGGCATTACTAATGGAAGTTAGTTTTTTCAGTAATATTAGTAATTATTGTCATCTTTAGTCATAACCCTGTTTTCGTTACTGATAAGGAAATGCGTGCATTACTATAATTCAGGAACGAGGTGTGTTGAAGCTGTCATCAGCTGATCGGGAGCTAAAGGAGCAGATGTTTACATCCAAGCTCATCATGGCCAGCGAGGATTGAGGAAGATGCAATCAATAATTACAGCTGCAGACCTGGA
Source organism: Aphyosemion australe (assembly GCA_006937985.1). NCBI lineage: Eukaryota > Metazoa > Chordata > Actinopteri > Cyprinodontiformes > Nothobranchiidae > Aphyosemion > Aphyosemion australe. Next base: position 637,422 of record SSNS01000292.1, on the reverse strand, counting down.
GACCCGCAGATTCACTGCTGCAGGCATGAATCTGTGGGTCTGCAGCTGTAACATTCTTGAGGTGACAGCGGGACTTCCCATGTAAGGAAGGTCCGCTGACCTATTCACCGCTCAGACGTCAGATCATTAATTCCTCGCCATGATCTTCTATCTTCCTAGATCATCCTCCAGTCATCCAACTGGAACCAGTTAGTGTTCCTAATCATTTCTTTAGTTCTGCTGTAACACTGATTGTATCAGTCTCAGAATACGTCATACATGTAGAACTAACTGTGTCTTTACCACCCAGCTTCAGCACTTTTGGGTCTGACCTGAGTTAGTAAATTTAAGCCCTCCATCAGATCTGTGCCTGTTCTAGTGTGATTTTTCTAGATTTTTAGTTATAGATATGCTGTTACTAGATTATGAGTAATAGAAATGCTAATAAAAACACTTAATTATACAAGTTAAACTCTAGACCAAGAGACCATTTAAAGGCTCAGGAATTCTTTGCAGGTGTTTTCTATTTGCCATTATACATTTTAGTTGATTGGGGTTACTTGTTTGTAGTTCCTCCTGTTAGGAGCCCATTTATTTCAATTATTCATTTTTATAATAAACTATTGGACATATATTTTATTTTATTATGTTCCATTATTTAGTCATTTAGATTTTAGTGTTGTAGTAATTTATACTAAATGAAGTAAGTTCTATTAAGAGAGGATCCAATTTTTCTTGCATATTTTTATGAAAAAAGTAACAAAATAGTTACATATCCTGGTAATTAGTTACTTTTATAATAGTATATGAAATAATTAGTAATTATAACTAATTACTTTTTTAAAGTAACGTTCCCAACACTGATTATTTTTTTGCATTAAAAATAAATCTTAGGACCATATCTCATACTGTTAAAAAGCCTGATGAGTTCCTTTTACTATGAGGTATAACTTGTAAGGATTGTGCGTCCATAGAAAGAGCAACACAGATGAAAGTTAGGGTAGAGAATGCCAAAACGGAACCAAATTCCACTCCAATATTCTACTGTTAGCATTCGCTCATGTTCTGAGCTTCAGGTGCTACCAGGCGTGTTTCAGTCTCAGGTGTGTGTCTGGCTCCTGACTGACAGCTCTTGGACAGCTTGGTCCTGCTGTGTGTGCTAGATTAACCAACACCACCATTCTGGTTGACCATCAAACACCCCTGGTTGGAAAATGGGATGTAATCCTACATGTGACCACCAGACATGGTTGTTTAGGAAATGATAAGCAACTCACTGCACCAGCTGAGGTTAAATAACTTGTTTCCAGATGAAAGATAATCGATCATGCAGTAATTATCCAATAGGAGGCTCCTACCTGTCTGCTTAGTTAAATCCAGGTGGTGACTTTTTTTTGGGCCAGGCAGTGTCTATTCATAATATTAACACATTTTTTATCAATGTACTTCTGTTTTTTTTTACAAATTAATTGAGAACATTACAGAAATACTTTTTTCTTGTTTTAATTGTTTAATTGCATTGCTGAAGTATCAGGCTGTGACTCTGTATCAGTAGATACTCAAAATCAAATGACTCAAACTCAGACTTGTGGCAAAAAATGTCATTGAAACATCCCTACATAGTTAAAGGCTACATAAGTCCAAATTGTATCCCAAGGTATGTCCATTTAAGTGGGTTTTTAAAGTGTGGGGTCTGCCAATGACTCTGACCTTACCCGGCAACAAGAAAAAACATTTTTCTGATTGGCTGCTCACACAAGGACTAAGCAGGACTAAGCAGATCAAACACTGACTTGTCCTTTGATAGCCTGTTAACTCTGTGCATTAAGCTTCATCACTCATCAGTGTGGGTAATGCCATGAGGTGTGTGAGTGGTTCACATGTGTGTTTTAAACTCAGTGCACAAGTTCTGACATTTACTTACAGCTAAACTAATAATTTCACTTAATAAAACAAGTTTATGGTAAACTAGAGTTTATTTAGCTAAAGATAGATTTGAAAGGTTTAGAATATTGCTGTTTTAAGGTAACAACATCTTAAACCATCTGGCTCCATATGCAGAATGAACCGTTTGGCTCTAGATATGAAGTCATGAGTCATTGCTCAGGCTCTTCCTACAAACTGAGGTTTCTATGGCTCGATTATTTTTAGTGGAGGGATATTCTGTGAAATCGACTTCACAGGGAAGTATACCAAGCTGTCAGAATACACACCATGTCCCAAAAATCTGGGTGATAAAAACAAGACAGATATTGTATTGCTGGGGATGTTATGTGGTGCTATTGGGTGATGAAGTGGAGGTTACTGACAGCTACAAATCCCTGGTTGTGTTTCTAAACTGCAGGCTGAACTGCCACACCAACACTAATGTTGTCTACAAGGATAAACAGACTCTATTCTCTTGGAAACTCAGATCCTTTAATGTGTGCAGAACCAGTCTGTGGTGGCAGGTGCTATTTACTGTGTTGGAATTTGCAATGGAACAGTGTTAAAGCCAAAGATGTGAACAGGAACAAAAAACAACAACTGAAAATCAATTAGACAGAATGTGGGGACGTTTTGGTGACTGGGTCACTAAATAATTGCAAAGGACACCCTGCAGAGACAGCAGAGCTGTTTGTCAGTTTCTGTCACAAAGAACCATTCAGGAAATCACCAATACTGTTTCTCTCATTGTTTATGTAGAAGATCCACTGGTTACTTTTTATTTTTAACGGCCATGGATTAACTTTGTTTACCTTAATATTGTAGGTCACTTGGTACCTTTAACAATACTTTTTATGTTTAGGAGACGCAACGTGAGGTGTGGAATTGTCTTTACATCAGAGCAGCTGCTCATGCTCTCCTGATCACCGTCAGTGCTCAGATACTGGATTAAATCATGAGGAGACAACGTGGGTGCAGAGCCAGTGTGAAGGTTGGAGAGAGGAAGAGGACAATTAAAACCTTTGTTCCAGCCATCTTTATAGGGAATGTCATGTGGACAAAAACACATGATTAGTAGTGGAGATTCTATGCAGCATAAAGATTAAAGTCCCATTAGTTGTCACACACACTGGTGTGTGGTGAAATCTGTTTACCATATTTGACCCATCCCCTGGGGGAGCGGTGAGCTGCAGCTGTGGCCGCGCTCGAGAACTATTTGGTGGTTTAACCTCCAATCAAACCCTTAATGTTGCGTGTCAAGCGGGGAGGCATTGGGTCCCATTTTTAAAGTCTTTGGTATGACCCGACCAGGATTTGAACCCCAATCTCTCAGTCTCAGGGTGAACACTCATACCACTAGGCCACTGAGCTGGTACATAACAGTCAATAATTATATTTTAGTATGTTTAAATTTGGTGCATGGGAGTCCCTTAATCTCTCATCGCCACCACCACAGGTGGTGCCTCAGACAGGTAAAGAATCAGACAGGTAGGAGAGTCAAAAACTCAGTTACTTTAATAAAATCAAAGCTCTAAAATTTCTGTCAGCAAACAAAAGGCTAAAATAAAGACTGAACGTCAACACCAGCTAGTTACAAAAACAAAAAGAATTCTTCATCAAAAATTTCTTCCCTGACTGAATATTTTCAAATTTTTTCCTAAAAATGTCCAATTCACGTCTTAACCCATTCTTCAATGGGATCACGTGTAACACTCATAAGACTATTAGATTTCAGTTGCATAGTTGATAGGCTGGACCACATTTTTGTAAACATCTGCCTGATGTCGCTGCTAATATCCTAATGAGTTCATATTCCAGCAAGATGGAGCAACATCTCATACAAGCAGCAGAACACGACACCTGGAGAACGTGTTTCCTGTGTTCATAAGAAATAAAAGTATGAGCGGCAACACAAAGTCTGGACTATGATACTGTGGATCACTGTGAGGGGATTCTCCTGAGAGGCAGAAAATTATAGAGGATGAACAGAAGGACAAAATGAAAAAGAGCTGCAGTGAATGACTCTAAAAGATACAGAGATCCACTGGATCATAAAAAAAATCTACATGCTGTTGATGTTTGACCTGATTTTCCACTTCTGACAATATTAGAGCCCTCCAATTATCATAATGGTCTAAAAATAATCTGGTAATCTTAAAGATGTTGGGACCGCTCCAGTCATAAATGCAGGCTTTCCAACACGTTGGATTGTCTTGTTCCGATTTCAAGGACCGCAAGGCTGATGCCTGTTGAATCTAGCCAATCAGAAAGCGAGGTGACAGAAGCAAACTCCTTCGCCATTTTTGTTTACTCCCATTTGACCTCGTGCAATCATCCGTCTGACCAGGGAATGATGGTAAGTTGAAACAGTTCTTTTGAAGTGTACAGTTTTATGTTGAGTTGCTGCACACTACACACTGCAGGACAAACACCGGCACATCAGTGATTTTTATAGCCACGTGTGGTCTCTCATGTTTTGAAACTTTTTTAAATTTAGATTTTTAAATTCCTACTGTTACGGCTGCCGCCGGTCCATCCCGGGGGCTGGAGTTCAGCACCGCACACAAGCTGTGTCGCACTCTGCCCCGTTCTGTGCAGCACCATGGACAACTCCTGCTCAAACCCGAATCAGCACCTTGGACAGCAGCACACCAAAGACATGGCTCTTCCTCTCCTCCCTCCTGGATGCAGCTGCACTAAATTCCGCTGATGGCAGCTAGAGAGTTCAGATCTGTGATGGTGTCCCCCGATCACAGTGATTTTGACTGTTGCTTTTTAGCCCCAGAGGCAGTTTTAAGTTAGCCATAGTTTTTATAACTGGGGATTCTTTATGTGTGCCTCTTCAATCAAATATACCCAAGGATAATAAATCCATTGTTTTTCTTATACATCTCTTACTCATCTCTTTATGTTTCACCCTCCTTCACCCTTAACCAGTCGGGTTGTATCACCTACTGTGAAAAATGGTTTAATTAACCACAAACTCCAAAACTGCCTTTTTCAGACTGAGTCAGGACTTTGATGCCTCTCTGAGATGAAGCAGAAACCTTCAGTATTTGAATGCTAAAACAATTAAACCAAAGGGTTTGTAAACTAGCAGGTGCTAACGACAAACCTTTTTGGTCTCTTGATATTTTTCATATTTAGCGAACAGCTAGAGTCTGATAAATTTGATTCAAGTCCTTGTCTAATCTCAGATGGCTCATTCTTGATCGTTACCAGAGAACGAGGTGACGTTTTATTAACAGCAGTGTTTACTTATTCACTCATCTGAATAAAGACCATCTGTGGCTGAGACATTACATCTTTCTATAGCCATAAATAAATAACTGAGAAATAATCACTGTCTTTTATCTGCTCGTCTTATCTCCCTCCTCAGGCTACACGATTACACCGTGGTGAAGGTGTCCACTCTGGTATTAACACAGTACACTGATTTAAACACAGCTATTATTCTGCTCAGAGGCTAGGACCACAGAGCTCCAGCACATCTGGCTCTGTAAAACGATGCATGAGTGCTCAAAGTCATAAATATAATGCAGGACATATGAAATAGTAATTATATCCACATGAAACCATTGAAAGTCTATTTTATCCTAAAACATTTAATCCAGACAGAGTAAAAAATACAGCATTGAAACTTTTACCACAAATTCTCAAAAGAACAGAACTTAAGTGCATTTATCAGAGTAAATTTGACTCATTACCGCCCACATCTAATCTTATGGAATATTTATTACAATTTCCCACCAGTGGAAAAGTTAATTACTCCTTTAATCATCGATCTTACAGGGATGTAGACTTTAATAGAAAAGGAACTGCGGGAGATGAAAATGCTGACTGTGGCACTGGCAGTAACAAGGGTGATTTTATGCAGATGGGGCCACATTTTCTGCCTCACTTCAGAAAGCACTACTGTAATTAAAAGCTCATTTGGGTGTAACAACTCAAACAAACATTTTATGAGACCACTAATGCAGTATCTCATTCAGCTGCAGGGTGTACAATCTGATGGCATCAGAAATGAGTTTTGCTCTGTCTCTGGTGAGCTGCTCGAGCTTATAAATAACGACTTAACTTTACTATTAAACAGCAATAATACACTCCAAAATTGCACTTTAATTTATTGCATAATTGTTTGTCTTCTGCCATCAAACTTACCGAGACAAGGAGATGAAGAGTTAATGTTGTGTATCGTCTCTTAGTCTGTTATAATCTGTTTAGTTTTAGATTTTTCTGCTGGGTTGTTTCCATTCTAGATTTTTTATGTTTGTCTGGATTCAGAGGAAAATAATTATTCATATTCTTGTATTTCACTTACAGAAAGTTGTGCGGACCATTGATTTTTTTTACCATTGACATAAAAACACATCTGGATCTTCCTGCATGACAGATGACAAATGAGTCTTATTTATATGGATAAAGAAGCTACACACCAGAATCAATCCTTAAAACCAGACATTCACTGACTGACTAAACTGACTGTTGGCGACGAGCTGGATACAAAATAGAAAGAAAATACGCAGATTTTCATTTGGAATCACACACGTTTGCAGTAATTCTTAAATATGTGGGTTCACTTGTGGCATCGATGTAAATGTAAACAAAGTGATCTAGTCATGAAGTGCCTTAATGGTGTCAGTGTCTTGTTTTGTGTTTCATGTTCTGCACCTTCTGGAAACTAAAATGAAGAGTCTGAGACAAGTTCATAATGAGCGTGACGACTCTGTGACTGTTATGTTTTCTTTTATCCTCGAGGCCCAGCTACCATAACTCTTCTGACAAAATGAAGAACACATTGAGAACATGTAGGGACATTTTGGAAACATCCTCATGAATGCAGTTGGTCATTTCTTCCCAGAAGTTGCAGCTGAGTGAGAAACTGGCTTCCGTCGTATTTACACTAAATGAAAACACCGGCAGCAATGAAGGGATGACAATGGAGGAGTTTCTTTATTTAAGTCTTGAAGATGTTTCACTTCTCATCTGAGGAGCATTCTCTGCTCAAACGAAAAGTGCCGAGCTCCACACAGAACTTTAACACCCTGAACAGGTCCATTGTAGGATCACAAGCCAAAGTGGACTTTCGTGGATGTGAGCTAAACATATCTCATGTGGACCAAGGAAAAAACATGAACCTTAATTCAGAAGGAAGGGGAGAATAATTTAGTTGTGTGAGGAGAGATGAGTATGAGAAGTAATATATCCTAAGAGTCTAGAATAAAGTCTGCACCAACAGGTGCTGATCTGATCTGTAGACCAGATTATTGTGGGATAACAGGAATTTTTACTTATTAATAAAGGATGCTGGCTGAGATGCTTTGTGTTTAGGTAACTGAGCCTGCCTGAGGTTTCTCTGGTTTCTATTTGCCACCCACTGCAGACGTAGGAAGGTTTTAAGTAGCACCAAAGCAGGGAACATGCTGCCTCTCTCCATAATGTGCTGCAGAGCAGTTTTAAGAGTTTTATTGTCATTTTTATAAAAGCCTTTCAATCCAGGCTCTTCAGTCCACCAGTGATTTTACGTCTCGCCTTTAGAGTGAAAACAGAAGTGGAATGACTTGTCTTAGGGAACTAAAGCCACACTTCCAGTTTAATTTCCCCTGCTCAGAGTAAATGCCAGCCATCTTGATAAAGCAGAGGGGGAGGTGACAGTTCTTGGTGTTTAAAAGACATTTCAAAGGCTCATTTGCTGTGGTTGGGGATTTGTGTGCCATCACTAAAGCTCAGCACTCAGTGTTCATTATGCCTCTCTGCAGTGTGTGTAGGTGTTGAACACAGGACACCTGTCAGTCAAGCAGACATCACAGCTTCTTTTTGCTGCTCTTCCTGTTATCATTACCCATCATTAGCCGTGACTAGAGTCTGTGTGGGGATAGCTGTCATAGCCTGGCCTATATGAGCAGATCTATTAACAGATGTGCTTCTGTGGGAGTGTCTGGGGATAAAATGGTTTTGCTGTTTATATTTTAAAATCATGATTAGATAAGTTTGTTTTTCGGTTTCCTGCACTGAGAAGACTTATATAAAAAGAAGCAGAGAGGGGGAAAGAAAACTGCAGCTGTTGATTATGCAGCAAACCATGTGCATGTGTTTCTGAATAAACAGGTTTTACAGTGCAAATAGCACTTTTGTTGACTAAAGGCTGACCAAAAATAACCAAAGGAAAGAATGCTTTAATCATAAATTGCACAAGCACTGAAGAACCTTTAAAAAAACATGTCATTTCTACAAAATGTCCAGTTCGATCTAGAATAGTGTTCCTGGACTTTTGGACGTCGTACAAACAAAATTAGCTGAATATTAGTTGAAAATTCCCCAACTGTTAACAATGGGATTTTGCTGCATTATGCAAAAAGTTACCAAAGTATATTGGACTGCATGGTGGTGCAGTGAGAAGGTCGCTGGTTCAAATCCCAGCTGTGACTTTTCTGCATGGCGTTTGCATGTCCTCCCCATGTGTGAATGGGTTTTCTCTGGGTACTCTAAGTTTCCCCCACAGACCAAAAACATGAATTCAATTCAATTTATTTATATAGCACCAAATCGTCTCCAGGCACTTCACAAAGTCAACACTCCAGTTGAGTTCAGTTCATTATGCCATTAACCCAGCAGACGGCATTGAGTCACTGACTAGTGTCAGTGACTTTACAACAATCCGAATACTAAGCAAGCATGTAGCGACAGTGGAGATGAAAACTCCCTTTTAACAGGAAACATCCTCCAACAGAACCTGGCTCAGTTTGAGCAGCCATCTGTCACGACTCCCTGGGTTTTGAGAAGGCAGAGCAGATAAACACAACAAATACAAGGTAACTTCCCTTGTTTTGGACAAAAGTTTCTGCTAATTCAATAAACTACAGACAAAAATGAAGAAAGCTTACAAATTGTATCATAAATAAAACTGTGCCGGTCTGCTGCCATCAGGCTGTCTGATGATGTCTAGATAAGTGAGAATGATTGGTGTGTTTATAAATCAAGTGACTGCTGGTGAAAATCTGCACATCAGGTCATGCTGAGCTGCAGACAGACAGTGTCAGAGATCTCTGGTCACAAATGCACACACACATCACACCATCATTCCTGCCCACTGGGCTTGTGCACGGTGGTGTGAACAGGAAACCGAGGGTAATGCCTCAGTTGTGCTAGACGTGTGATGGGGCGTGACGGATCAGGGAAGCACACAGTTTCACTGGTAAGGCTCAATCAGGTTACAAACTGGGACAGTGTTATTAAAGGTTCTTGTTTTCCTCACTGACACAAAAACTGTCCAATATAGCAAAAATCTGATTTAGAGATAAGGTCAAAGGTCCAAACTAACTACTGAAGATAATCTGTTTTCATCACATTCCTCTCCATTTACAACCACAGCTAATATTTAAAATCTGTTGGTGAACTTGACTTGATTTTTGACACTAATGACACTGTAGCTTTTTCAGGAACTCAGACTTGATTAATTCATCTTTCCAACTCAAAAAATCATTGTTTTCAGAAAGAAAAAATATATCAAATAACCTGCATTTAAAGTCAAATTTCATAATGCCTGAGTGAAACATTGCTGATGATCTGAGATGGTTAAACTACAGAAACCTGGAGGAAACAAATGTTTCTGTCTGCCTTCAATGAGCTGCCTAAACCTCGGCATCAGACCAAATCTCTGGAGTGGGGCTTTTAGTCACGCCGGTAGTTAGACTCAACTGTCTGGCAGGAAATCTGACACATGGAACTCATGCTGGAGCTAAGTCCAAGCATGCATTTCCTTTAGCTCTTTAGCTGACTTGCTAATACTACAAATTTGGGCAACTAGAGCACATCACTGTTGCATTATGTATCCAGAATTTGATCAATGGGAACGTTTATGAAAATGTTTGGACTGGACGTAGTTGTTGAAAACATCATTAATTCCATTTTCGTGCAAATAAAAAGTTTCACAGTCTGAAAAGTTCTGGATGTGTGAAGAAAGATTAATGCAGACTCCATCTGGAGTCCAGTAAGCAGTTCTTAATGCACATGAAGCCTGTTTCCCATCCCACCACCTCCCAGAACAGCTGCTTTTGACTGAGGAAATCTACAAACATACCTAAATGTGCAAATTAGCATTCTCTAGCATATACTATTTATTTTGGATGTTATTAATAAAAATTAAAGACTATTGTAGATTTGAAAAAAGGGGTTTGAATGAAAAGTTCCTTTTGCAGTTAGGAGAACATGCAAACCATCTGCTTTTTAGCTTCTATGGGCATTTTAGCCCATTTTTTAGTATCTACGGTGAGTTGACTGAGCTCTTAGCTATGTTTTCTGGCTTGAAGGACTCACTGCCTACACTAACTTCTCTATAATCATCGTCTAAGGTTCAGTTCAGATGATGAAAAGAGAAAAAAGAAAAAACACTTAATGAGAGTAGAGAGGTAGGCTGTGTGTGGTGGTGAAAAAGGGTTTGAAAAGTGAGGAAGATGAGAGCCATACAAACATAAAAACAGAGAAATGGAAGGGCTGAGTGCAAGAATAAAAGCATTGTAAAAAAAAGAGGCAGATGGATGATGTGGGTGAGTGGATCAGAAGAATGGGGAAAAAGGAGGGAAGTAAGATTAAAAGCTAGGAGGCTGGACAGACTGATTAGAGGCCGATGTTTCCAATGGCAGAAAGATTGCTGAGATTAGTGGATGTGGCTAAGAGCGCTGTTTGATTCAGTCTGTGCAACAGGAGAGGGCTGGCAGCTTGCTGCGACGACTCGCTGCACAACATTCCTGCTGACAGGATAAACAGGAAAATACAGTGGTGCATGGGAAATGTTGATCAAGCAAAAGTTTGAATCTCATCAGGGCGTCAGATCCATCCATCTTCCAGCCATAAGGACGATCAGTCACAGATAATTCTGTCATTGAGCAGGTGGCGTAGCGTGTCTTATTTATTATCTATAAAGGAAAAGCTGTTAGTTTTGATGTTTAGTCTGTAGTGGAGCCAATTCCAGACTGACAATAAGCCTCTTACACATTCTGAAAGGAGCTCTCCATCACATTTAATGACTTTCATTAGCAAACATTCTGTGGTTTTAGTGGAGGCAAGATATGCAACTTGAATTTCCCAGAAATGATTCATGTCGCTATAATCAGTGTATCATAAATGTGTCCTGGAACCTTCCAGTTATGGTATTATTATAGAAATACAATATTGTTTATGATTTACATTGATGTGCTACAGCAAGGCCCAGTGTGTGTGTGTGTGTGTGTGTGTGTGTGTGTGTGTGTGTGTGTGTGTGTGTGTGTGTCTGCAGTCCAATCTCATTGCGCACAGTGGGTGTGCCTTTGCCCTCCTCTGCTCAGTTCAGCGTTCCTGCTTTCACGGTGACAGAACCCAGCTGGAAGTCCCCACACTGGTGCCGATGGTCCAGTTCATAAAACAAACACATGGAGCGAGAGAGGAGGCTGTTGTGCCTCCATCAGGTGGAAACACAACATTCACATGAAGATGAGTTTAAAATTAAAAGAAGAGTTTGAAATCAAACCCAAAGAACAATTGGAAACCTGACATTTTTTAGTTTGTCCACTTTGTTTTTAATTAAACTAATAATGCAGCAAAATAATAAAAACACCTGAGGATGCATATGTAGCCTAGACTGTAAAAAACAGAATATGAAAAGCTGTGGTACTACTTTAAAGTAGTTTCAGGTTGGTATTGTTAAACTGTCTAATTAAACTCCACTCTGCATTCTTATAATGTTTCTATAGTTGCTTTTCAGGTTTCATCACTGCATGTAATTCTAGATCTCTACATTTGATAGATTTTTTTCTACTTTCATTTCTTAGATTAGAAATGCAACTTTCATTTTTGCTGCAATGGAAGTGACAATAAACTCATGAACAAACCATGGAAAAAAAAGATTTTTATTTTAAAAAGTGAACAACAGCCACAAAGCCCATAGTGACAGAGCCTCCTCATCCTACCCAGAAACTATTCACCCTCTTTCCTTCAGGCACAAGACTGAGCAGTCTGGACAAAAAGGCTGAGGAACAGCTTCTTCTCTGAAGCTGTGAAGCACATGACCTCTGACCCCTGAGCTGACCTCGGCTAGACTTTAGGTACTTATTTATTTAAGACCAGGTTCACTCATTCTTCCAACACAATTGCAGTGGTCTCTAGTGTAAATGAATGCCTCGTCACGAGTCAAGATGGGTGAGTCCATGAATGTTAAGTGACAGTGTGACGTAGATCTGTCAGGATTTTCTAATCCTAGAGTTTCACCATCAGAAGCTAATGCAGGAGATAGGTGTAGGAGACTATTTTCATGTTCAGCCTGCATGGTAAACCCAGAGTTACCACATTTAAAAAATAACAAGTAAAACCAGTTTTCAGTGAACTTGGAACAGTGAACCTCTTTAACTGAGGTTCCAATCCAATCCAATCCAATCCAATTTTATTTCTATAGCACTTTCTACACAACACTGTCGACCAAAGTGCTGTACAATAAAAAAATATAATAAACATCAATAAAACATTAAAAACACATCACAATAAAATATAGCCTAAAAAAAATAAAAATAAAAATAGAAAAATAAAAACATTTAAAAAATTTAAAAAAAACGAGCAGATGTACAACAATCAGGTTGTGTTAAACGCGAGTGCATAGAAGTGCGTCTTAAGAAGGGTTTTAAAAACTCCAAGCGAGGAAGCTTGCCTAATATTGCCCGGCAGCTGATTCCAAAGGCTTGGAGCCGCCACAGCAAAAGACCTCTCACCTCTCCGCCTCAACCTCGTCTTCGGAACCACCAACTTCTGCTGGTCAGCCGACCTCAGCAGACGTGGTGGCTCATATGGCAGGAGAATGTCAGAGAGGTATGCAGGTGCCAACCCATTCATAGATTTATAGGTCAGCACAAGAATCTTAAACTTAATTCTAAAAACAACTGGAATCCAGTGAAGAGAAGCTAGCACAGGGGTGATATGATCACACCTACGGGTGCCAGTTAGAAAACGTGCCGCAGCATTCTGCACCAACTGCAGTCTTGAGAGACAACCTTGACTCACCCCAACGTATAGACCATTACAGTAATCCATTCTTGAGGTAATAAAAGCGTGAATGAGTCTTTCCATGTCCCTCTTCATTAATACAGACTTAACTTTAGCCAGCTTCCTTAACTGGAAAAAGCAGGATTTCACCACCCCATTTATTTGCTTATCAAATTTCAGCTCTGAGTCTACCTTGACCCCCAGATTAGAGATGACATCTTTGGGACAAGGCAAGAATTCATCCAAAAGAGGAGGAGACACAGCCGATGACCCACTAGGTTTAAAAAAGATAATTTCAGTCTTGCCCTCATTTATGCTCAAAAAATTAGAGGCCATCCACACTTTCACCTCCTCCAAACACTGTAGGATGCCCGCCACCCCTCTAACCGGAGCATAAACTTGACAATCATCCGCATAACAATGAAAGGCCAGACCATATTTCCTAAAAATAACACCCAGAGGAAGCAAATATAAAGAGAACAGTAGAGGACCAAGCACTGAGCCCTGGGGCACACCACATTTAAGGGGAGCCTCCTTGGAACAAAATTCACCAACACTGACAGACACAGACCTATCTGACAGATATGATTTGAACCAGCTCAGGGCAACGCCTCTTAATCCAACATAATCTTCCAAACGTGACATCAAAATGGAGTGGTCAACCGTATCAAAAGCTGCAGTTAGGTCCAACAGCAGTAATAATACGGTTTCACCAGAATCTGTAGCCAGAAAGATGTCATTAAAAACCTTTACCAGTGCAGTCTCAGTACTGTGGCAGGACTTAAAACCTGATTGGAAAACCTCAAAAATCTGGTTCCCATCAAGGAAAGCATTCAATTGCATAAAAACAACCTTTTCCAATACCTTGGAGAGGAAAGGAAGCATAGAAATTGGCCTAAAATTAGATAAAACTGTTGTGTCCATACCATGTTTTTTCACCAGCGGTCTAATGATAGCATGTTTAAAAAACGTTGGAACATCACCAGAAGACAGGCTGGAGTTAACAATATTCCAGACCTCGTTGGCAATAGCAGGCCAAACTGCCTTCACCAGACAGGGAGGTATGGCATCCAGAGCAGAGCCTGATGGCTTAAGTTTCCCCACAATGTCAGCCAACACCTCAAGGGATACAGCCTCAAATTGCCAGAGTAATGCGGTGCTGCAGTGACTGTCCACGGCCAAGCAACATGACTGAGGCAGGATCTGTGATCTTATAACGTCCACCTTGCTAATGAAGTAATCCAAAAATTCCTCACAGAGAGCCGGCGAAGCCTCCAAACCAACTCCACATGGAGGATTCAGGATCCCATCCACAGTAGTAAACAGCATCCTGGGGTTATGGGAATTTGATTGGATCACATCAGATAGAAATGCAGATTTTGCCATCTTAACAGTCCTCTGATAACGACGCCAGGAGTCCTTTAAAAATTCAAAAGACACCTGCAGCTTATCTTTTCTCCACTTCCGCTCAGCCTTCCTACAATCCATCCTGGCTGCACGAGTGACATCATTCAACCATGGCTCCACCTTAAGCCTCTGACGGCGGAGTTTCAGTGGAGCAACTTTATCTAAAACAATGCGACATGACTCGTTGAACTGAGTCACCAGTCCAGCAGTAGAGAGACACCCGTTATCACTAACACCACCACCGTGACACAGAGAGGACCCTAAAAATTCAGTAGAAAATAATTCTGCACTAAAAGAGTTTAACATCCTATGTCTCTGAGCTCCCTGCGTGACAGATGTACAGGGGACTGACACATCAAATAAAATGGGACAGTGGTCAGAAAACACTGCATCAGACACCACCAAGTTTGATACAGACAAACCATAAGTTAAAACAAGATCAAGTGTATGCCCACCAACATGAGTTGGGCCTGAAACAACCTGCTGAAGGTTAAAAGAGTCCAAAATATTCACAAATTCCCCAACCATTGGTTTATCGGGACAACAGACATGGATGTTAAAATCACCCATAATCAGGAAACTGTCATAATTAGTTGTTATTTGGGCCAGGAATTCAGAAAAATCATTAAGAAAGTCCTTGTTGTACCTCGGTGGTCTGTACACAACAGCACAGAGGACAGGTTTATTTTGACCCAGTTCAAATAGGCCAATCTCGAAGCTAGAATAAGGTCCCGGTACAGCAACCTGTTTGCAGCAGGTCTGACTGTTAAAAACTGTCGCAGTACCTCCACCGCGACCAGACAGTCTCGGATTGTTAAAAAATGAGCAGCCAGGTGGAACAAGCTCAGAAAAGACGCTGGACTCACCGGTTCCGACCCACGTCTCCGTCAAGCAGAGGAGGCCCAGGCCCTGCGCAATAAAAAAGTCATTCAAAATAAAAGTTTTGTTAGTAAGGGACCTGGCGTTGACCAGTGCGATCTTTGTAGAGGAGAATTCTGAGCCATCCGTAATCTTAGGGGTCCGCTCCACGACCCGCAAATTCAAATGGGAAATTCCCCTCCGATAAATCCGAGAAAGGCAAGGACGAGACGACCGAGGAACCACAGCCCCTCCAAGGACTGGAATAAGGCAGGACTCCGGCGGATCCCACAGCCTCCAAGACGCTGGCAAACTGTGGCAATCATCCACATCAGCGAACGAGGAATGCAGCATGCTGGCCTTCAACTTCACCAGCCGGCCTCCACGCCTACCCCGGCGTCGCTGACGAATCCTCCTACCAGGTGCGGCTCGGCACAGGTAGGCCGGTACAGCACAGAGAAGTGGCGAGCAAAACATTTTAAATCCATCCCGGTTCGATCCCACAAATCTCCCAAATGACAGCCGAATATCCAGCAACGTCTGGCGTTCATACACAAACTTAGAGTTGACACCACTCAAAAAAAATAGAATTAAAAACACAAACAGCAGAAAAGCTGTCAGAGACAGACGGCAAGCCACTGGCACCGGCGCCATCTTTCCAAAAGTCAAATGTTTAGGAGATCCAACACCCTCTTTAACTGAGGTTCGTTTGAGGGACATTCGTTACTCCTCCCTTGTCTCTAATGACAATAAATGAAACTGAATAATAACTGAATAAAGCAATAAGTAAACAGGTTAGACAGCAGAGTTCACATTGCTGTTTTGTAGGTACGTTATTGCGGCCCAGAATCTAGACACATGAAAATAAATTAGATGAAAAAAAAAATTAAGCAGGATACAACATGAAGGGATGTAAGGCAGCATAGACTATTTTAAACTCTGATGAAGAGGGGTAATTAAAAGCAAAGACAAGATTAAAACTGTTTATCGATGCTTTGAGCAAATACCTCAGTGAAGGTTCCAAAGGAATAATGGAGAAAAGGATATTTATCCATGCTTTATCTTTACAGAACATTAGAAACAGACTGAGCTCTTATCTACATAAACAGGTTTAATGGTGCTCCTGTGTTTAATATGACACATCAGCAGGGCTGACAAATGTAAGAAAAAGTTCAAAATGTATGTAATCTTCAAAAATCACAGGAAAAATAAATTCCATCATTTTAACTTAAAAAAGTTTGTTGGTACATCATTACCTAAACACAGGTAAAGTAATGGAATCCAAACAGTGCTTTACTGTGGCATTCAACACAAATGCTATAATCCAATGCTGCTTTAAGGTTAAGTACTATTTTATTCAGATGAATGCAGTAGCCTAAATTAGCCAAAAACGTTAGATACAGAGGTTATTAGACTACTAATCAGATTTATTTTGCTCGAATCGGTTAAAGGGGACATATTATGTGTTCTCAAAAGAAAAAAACATTCATGTCTCACCTCAGATCTGGAGGTGGAGGTGTAGCAGCTCTACTCCAAGCTCCTCCCAGATATCTGAGCTCCTCGACTCATAGTGGCCATTCAGAGAATGGGTGGGCATGGCCAGCACCAGCTTATTTGAATTAAAGTGACAGAGCCCTGAAATGGTAGCCTAGTGAACTAGACCAATTCTTGCTTTGCAGAGTTTGGTCTAGGCACGCTTCATTGGAACCCTCGCAGCCCAAACCACTGCTGTGTCTATCCAATCACAACTCGCTATAGTTTTGGTTGGGCCAATCACAGCGCTCTATATTGTGGGCCAATCACAGAGCGGGAGTAGCCGATGACGTCAGCGCTGCGGCCGCGAACCCAAGCAACATGGCGGCAGCACCGGAGCCACGTTCTTTTGAAACGTCTCCATTGGTTTTTCTTGTTTTAACACAGTATAATGATGTTACATTTACCTTTAATTACTGACGGTTTCGGCGACTACTGTCGCCATCTTCAGAGTCACGCCGACTTGACGGCGTCACTTCCGCTGTTTATTTGCAGGCAGTAAGGGGCGTTGCCGCCCCCTACTGCCTGCGCCTTCCTGGTCGATCACCACGTCCCATGAATGATCCAGCGTGTACACTCCTTCATCCCTATTCATGGTCCTGGGTCCACGTCTCCTTATCTCGATCGCTTCCTTTATCCATCGTCTGTATTTTTGTTGTTCTGTTGTTATGATCTGTGTGCTGTCCCAGTCCATTATATGGTTTTCTCTTGTACAGTGGTCTGTTATGGCTGATTTCCTTATTGTGTTTTCTGCTTCCTCTTTGGCTGCTCTGGTGTGCCTTCGGCTTGTTTCTTTTTCACATTCCTTCTTGTGTTCCATTTTGCGTGTGTTGAGTTGTCATCCTGTCTCTCCTATGTATGTTTTATTGCAGAGTTTGCATGGAATTTCGTAAACCACTCCACATTTTTGTTCCTGTGTTGTTGCGTCTTTTGGATGTACTAGTCCTTTTTTGACGGTCATGTATGGTTTTATTGGAGTGTTTATGTTATGTTTTGACATTACATATCTTATTTTTTCTGTTATTCCTTTAATGTATGGTAGGGTTATCGCTGGTTTTGGTTCTGTTCTTTCTTGTTTTCTGGTTCTTTGTTTTAGTTTGTCTTTGTTTACTGTTGTTGTCTGTAGTCTTCCTTGTTTTATTGCCCATGTTGGGTATCCGCAACTTTTTAATGCCTGTCGTATGTGTTTATCTTCTTGGCCTACATCCTTTTCCTCTGTTATCATTTTGGCTCGATGATATAATGTTCTGATTACTGACATTTTGTGAATCACTGGATGTTCTGATGTCCAAAGTAGATACTGGTCTGTGTGTGTTGGTTTCCTGTATGTGTTAATGTTGAGAGTCCCATCTGTTTTCCTGGTTATTTCCATGTCCATGAATGTGATGCTGCCGTCCTTCTCTTCTTCATATGTAAATTTTATGTTGTTTGTTTCATCTATGTTGTTTAAGTGATTTGTTAATATTTCAGTTTGTCCTTTTGGTATGATTTCTAATATATCATCTACGTATCTTTTCCATATCTTTATTTTGCAGTCGGGGGGGCTGTTCTAATCGCTTTTTGCTCCAAGTCTTCCATAAAAAATTCACAGAGGGTTGCTGATAAGGGGTTTCCCATTGCGAAACCTTCAAGCTGTTTGTATATTGTTCCATTATATTGGAAGTATGTTGAGTTTGCTATTAATTCTATTACCTGTGCTATGTCTTCTGCTGTTAAATTTGTCCTTCTATGTAGGGTTTTGTCCTGTTTGATCCTGTTAACTACTATTTCAATGGTTTTCTTGGTTGGAGTCTTGGTGAACAAGGATGTGACGTCGTGTGAAATTAATGTTTCGTTTTCTTCTATGGTGATCTTTTTAAGTTCCGTTGCTAATTCTGTGCTGTTCTTGCAGTGTTGATCTGTGTTTCCTAAAAGTGGACTGATGATTTTACTGATGTCTCTTGCCATGTTGTACGTTGGTGTTCCTATACTATCTACTATTGGTCTCAGAGGTGTACCTTGTTTGTGTATTTTTGGTGTTCCGTATATCCTTGGTATGATGTTGGCTGTTGGTATCCATTGTTTGTACATTTTTTCTGTTATTTTTCCTTTTTCCTGTAGTGGTTTTAATAATTTTTTCATGGTCTTTTTAACCTCTTCGGTTGGATCTTTTTTCTGAGTTTTGTATGTACTCTTGTCTTCAAGTAGTTGTTCCATCTGTTGCTTATATTTTTCTTTGTCCATTATTACTGTTGTCCTTCCTTTGTCTGCCGGTAATATGATGATGTGCTCATTTCTACCTAATGTTTTCATGGCTGTTCTCTCTTCTTTTGTGATGTTGCTGTGTTGAATTTTACTGTTTTTTAATATTCCTATGACATCATTTTTTAACTCTGCTTTTTTCCCTATATCTGTGATTTGCTGGCATGCTATCTCTGTTGCTACTATGAATTCGTCATATGGGATGTGTTTTGGGGTATATTGCATAGTTTAGTCCTTTTTTCAGTATACTTTCTTCTGCTTCTGTTAATTTGTGTTGTGAAAGGTTGCAAATCCAGTTGTTTGGCCCCGCGTTATCTTGTTCTGCTTTCTTCTTCTTTTTGTTTATTAGTTTGGTCAACTTCTCTATGTGTCTTTGTTTCACTATCTTGAATTCCTTTTCCTGCTGTTCCATCATATGTTCTTTTATTTGTGCTTCCATTTCTCTGCTTAATGTGTAGTTTCTTTTTAACTCTAGGTATTTATTTTCTATTTGATTTTCAACTTGCTTTTGTTTTGTTATGACGTTTCTTATTCTTTTTTTGAGTAACGCTTTTTTTGCTCTCTCCATTATGTGTTGCGCTGTTTTTGTTTGTATCGGGGCTTTCACCTGTAGGCTCGGTGGGGTTATTTGTTCCTCTCGGCATCTTAGGTTGAAGCGTAGATGGTTCTTCAGACGTGCTCGTTTCAGATGTAATCGTTCCAAGGAACTTTTGAAACGGCTTTGTCATCAACATTGGATTATTTAGACTCCAACGTGCGTAAGTCTGTCTGATATACTTAGCGGCTTCTTATTTTTATCAAACAAAGTAGTGCAATGTCCCAGTACACCTGATATTCGCATGTTTTTATACAAAAACGACAGAAATCATTGACGCCATTAGTGGGTCCCGCTTTTCCATTTCTGTGATTACGTCACATTGTTCGTTACTCTGATTGGTCCTAGCGCTATCCAATTGCGTGCTGACATTTTGAAAGACAACCGTAGATCCCGCCTCACGACTGAGAGCCGTCAATGGTTCGTGGCCAGACTATATATTCACATATATAGGATGGCTTGCCAGGCTACTGAAATGGCTCATTATGCAAAATACTGAAACTGAAGGTACGGATCTAGCTGTGTGGCAGCAGCTTGTCTGAGACCATCAGCAGGACAGTGAGAAAAATATGTTCGGAACGTGACCTGGTGTCACGAGGAGCAGCTAAAAGAACACTTATCTTCAAGATAACCATGAGGGACAGACTAATATTCTGCTAAAGGTCCAAAGATCGGACTGCTGGGGACTGGAAGAAATTCTTTTTCTCAGAACAAATCCACTTTCTCACAGTTTGGAGCTTCTGGAAAAACAACGGTATGGAAAAGAAAAGTTTAGCGCTCCAAATAGTCCTGTGACCTGCCAACAGACTATTAATGTGTGTGTGCGTGTGTGTGCGTGTGTGTGTGTGGTTGGGGGTGGGGTGTTCTCTGTCAAGGGAGTGGACACTCACTCACAGTTTAGCCTCAGAACAGCCATAAATAAAGAAGGTACCTAAACATCCTCCCAGAGGAACTCCTCCAACCATCCAACAGCAGTTTGGTGATGAACAAAGTCTTCTCCAGCATGATGGAGCACCGGGTCAGAAGGATAAAATCAGAACTAAGTGGATCAGGAACTAAACATCAATATGTTGGGTCTAAGTCCAGGTAACTCCCCAGACCTTGAAAATATAAAGAGCTTGTGGTCCATCCTCCAGAGGCAGGAGGACAAACCCAAACCCACAAATTCTGACAAACTTTAAACCTCGATGATGAAAAATGACTCCATTAGTCAGCACCTGGACCAGAAGATGATCGACAGCATGTCAGTGTGAACTACAGAGCTCAAGAACAATATAGACCAATTCTGTGAACATCAACCCTTTACACACATTTAATACAATTAATGATTTAGTATAATTGTTAACCAACATTCAGTAACCACAGACAAACAGCTGATAAAAAGACTGAAAAACACTGAAGTGTCAAAGTTTGTAGAAAGTTAAGCTTTTGATCACAGCTCTACTCTGTGCTTTGTGTCTTTCTATTTTTTCATTAATATCTGTATTTGTGCCATTTTTGTGGTATTTTACTACTTTAGACAGTTAACTGACAAATTTTCCAGCAGGTCGACTTTAATATTCTTGTACGAGAGCTTGTTTTGCTGCAAAATGATTGTCAGAGTTTAGAAGTAGATTTAACCTGATTACAACAAAAGCAAACAGATGAAAGGCTTTTCTTCTGGAGTTTTACCTCAACCTGAAAAGGTTATTTAAAGCTCATTAGTAAAGCTATGAACAGAAATAAAATTAATGCCAAAAGCTAACAAGTAGCTTCAAAGGCAGTCAGTTGTTTTAAAGTTCAGTTTTCATGTCTTTGACTTCGAATGGAGTGTGTGTGTGTGTGTGC
This sequence comes from Aphyosemion australe, assembly GCA_006937985.1. Lineage (NCBI taxonomy): Eukaryota > Metazoa > Chordata > Actinopteri > Cyprinodontiformes > Nothobranchiidae > Aphyosemion > Aphyosemion australe. Next base: position 616,049 of record SSNS01000292.1, on the reverse strand, counting down.
GCGCGCGTGTGTGTGTGTCAGTGCGAGCGTGGCTGTTAGTGCAGTCACATTTACAAGTCTGAGGTCGTACCTGCATTCGTGAACTCTCCACAAGTCAACACAGGTAAAGGGGGGGTTACATTGGTTTCTCTTGCAGGAGTCTGATGAGCACCCAACAGAGAGTCCCTGCATGCTGACCTGGGAAACCCCATCCCTTGGCTGACTGTCCAGAGGCATATAGCGACCATTGAGGCGTACGTCCCTCATGCAGCCTGCAGGAAGAAATGAAAAGAAGGGTTCAGTGAAACAAGAATACACTGCTGTAGACGTTCATCTCCACAAAGACCCATTTAAACACTTTTACCTCTAAAACCTCTTTGGATTGTAAGAATTAGTTAGTCGCTATAGGATTAGAAAAGCCTGACAGATCTATGTCACACTGTCACTTAACATTCTTGGACTCACCCATCTTGACTCACAATGGGGAAGTCTGTTATTGGTTTAGCGTCCAGGAAACAGCAGAGAACGTCTCAGCTAGTAGAAGCTAACTGTTAGCATTAGCAACTCCACCACACAGCAGAACTCCTCCAGGCTTGTGTTATTAGTGGAGATGAAACATCAACATTGCAGAGCAAACAGAGTTAGTGTTAGAGTCGTGTTGCTGTTAGCCAATCAGAGGTGAGATGTCCAACTATCAGGAAATAAGACTCCAGATGATGTCGTCTGAAGCTACTTTCTCCTTCAGCGGAATTCTCTGTGCTGAAACAAATGGATCAGAGCTTTTTTTCCTCCTGAGTATGACTTACAAGGCATTCATTCCTACTAGAGACCACTGCAAATGTATTCATTAAATGAGTGTTCCACACCTTTAAACTAAGGTAACCAAGTAAGGAATTAGGGTTCAGGCACAGAAACAAGGATGGTTACAGGCTCTGGGACATGACCTGAAGCAAACCCAGGAACCGGAACAGGTGAAGGCGTACCCCCCAGGACCCCCTGGCAATAAAATAGGAATGGAATCAGTTTGCAGCGACTGAAACCTGGGCAAGGGCTGTGGCTGCAGCTGGGACTGCACAGCAGAGATACAGGCAGAGTCAGAGGCTGCAGCAGTACAGGTGAGAGAACCTGGGTTAGGGTTAATGAGGGTGCAGCCTGGTCTTTCGACAAGGCTTGGAAAAGGGGCAGAATAGAACAAAGCTACACTTTCTAGGGGGTGGTGGTTTTGTACTTCCCCAGAAAGGTGACCTCTCCTTGTCTAAATAGCTGGACCTGGACATGGTGGTGAGAGTAACACACTCCCCTCCTCCTTGGTCCATTTCTGGTCCGATCCTCCTGTTTATATGACCTGTCCTATGCCTGTTTTGTTGCTCGACATTGACAACGTTTAGGGAGGATTTCACATGCCTGCTATGGTTTGCCTGCACCCTTGGGTCCTACCTACTACACGAATCGTGACACAAACAGGTAATGTTGAAGTATAAAGCATGTACTGCGATGATGCCCAACAGTACATCAGTAGCAGCCACTTGATCAACCTAAACTGGATCCTTCACATTTAACACTGATCACTAACACTGAGCCTTTTCTTGGAGCAAAACCCCAGTTGACACATAAAAGCAGAGAAATCTCCCCCTCAGGTCAGAACCACTGCTTGTGTAACAAAAGTGTGCTTATGCGTGCTGAGCAGTGATCAGAACAAACATCCCTTGTGTTGACTACCAGGCACAGGGAACCCAGCAGGAGCTGCTCTCACCAGGGAGCAGACGAATAAAGGATGGCTTAATCAGTGGAGCAATGAAACACTTTGTTGTTTTAAAAAGGAGAGCAATAAACAGTAATTAATTTAAACTGTATGTGATTCTGACTTTATTGTTATGGTATATTGATCGGTTCAAGTGACAGCAAACAGTCTGATTCTGCAATGCCTGGTTTCAGTCTAGTGCCAGCCTGCTGTAAAAGCTAACTAAAATTTTAATCATGGGTGTTTTTATTTAATTACCACCAATTCCAGCTACGTATACAGTCTTCTGATTTGCAAAATAAAACACTCATTTATAGACACACTAAATGTGTTGGTGAAAATGTAGAATTCAGTCCGGGTCAAGGAAGCATAGGATTCAAACTACTGACCTCCACTCCAGCTTATTATCAAAGGCCATTGTAATTATATAATTCACATTATTATAAAAAACACAATAACACATCACAGAACCAGCCAGTAACTAATATGATGATGTAATGACTAACACTGAGATTGGTTGCATCCGTCTAACCAAGCAGATAACCATGTTTACAGGGCAGCAGGGCTTTTCCACACACATGAATGACGGCTCATAAATAGAGACAAACACACCTGATGCCTGACTTACATCCATGCTGCCGTTCATCAGGCTGATTAAAAACTAAAGACAGGAACAACACATGACTGGCTGCTTTGGTTGGTCCGCGCTCACACAGGAGGTTAGTACAACGCTGTCTGTCACAGCGAAGGTACTGATGGTAACAAGCTGTGACCCAAAGCATCAGCACATACACTACTTTCATTATTTACTGTCACTGTTCAGTAGTACTTTTTTACTGTTTCGTTTATTAAAAAAACAAGTAAAAAGAAAGTTTCTGATGTGGTTTTAAATTTTCAAAATGGAACAGAAAATGTTCAGGAATAAAGTTTCAATATTATTTTCTGAATAAATTTGCCATTTAAAGGACAAAAAACACATTTTTTTTAAATAAATCAAGCTCAAGGAAGCAAACCCCATCATTACACAAATGTATTTAATATTGTAATGGAGAATTATGGTTAGTGTGTATTTACTAAAGTATAAAATAAATATTAGATATCTGCATAAATACATTATTATTATTATTTTATTATTATTATTATTATTTACTTTTGAATTACTCAGTTTTTTTACACTTATATCTGCTTATTTTTCAAAGAAAGATTTAACTATAACAGTTATTCAGAAATAAAAAGTCACCAAGGTCTATTGACCTACATCACGGAGCAGTCACTGTTGTCGTGCAGCAAGAACACATGACTCCCAGCTATGGCCTTTCCACGTGGAGTTAGCAGGTTCTCCTCTAGCATGTGTGGCTTTTCTCTCAAACCAAAAACATTCATGTTAGATTAATTGTAAGTTATTTTGGATAAAAGTTTCTGCAAAATGCATAAACGTGAACACGGTGCATTATAGGTATTTCTGAATGTCTTAACTTGAAATTTCAAATCTGAGAAACACAATTGTTTTTGTCCTCTCAGTGGTCCTGATACATCACCATAAGGACGTTAGTAATGCTGTCGGTTCTGTTGTTTAAGTATTTCAATAATACAAGCACTACTAAATCTACTACTACTCTTCATGGTTCCTCTTTAAAAACAGGAAAGATGTGAACATACAGAGAGCTTTGTCAGTGTTATAAATATGTGATCTGGAAACACACATGATGTTGACAGTTTCCATTTGTTTTCACCTATATGACAGAGATTTATAAGACTAAAGCTCTTTGATTTTGTAGATCAGGCTGCAGCAGCAACCCCACAACCCCCAGCCCCACAACTACAGCCCTGAATGCACAGGCCTAATAAAGGCTAAACAGCATTGGTGGGTCTAGGGGTGGAGCCACAGGGGCACTGGCCCCTGCTGAAATCTGACTGGCCTCCTAAAGTGTCCCTGTCCTGTCACTCATCTGTCGTTTGTGCGGTGATCAGATTATAGGAGAATGCAATTCCAGTTCCAAACACTAGTGGTGCTAATTAGCCAAACAGGAATTTCCAGTGTGAAATCTTGTTTTAAGTGGACCTAGAATGCAGTTAATCAACAATCTAAAACAGCTTTGAGCTTCTAAAAAGTATAATAAATGTTCTTTTGACTTTCATCTGTCCCAGGAGCCGTGATACAGGCCATTCTAAACCCCTAAACCAGCCTTGCTGTGAAAAGAGCTGTTTGCCCCTCCCACTCGGCCAGGACATGAATATGATAATGAGCTGCTTGCTGATTGGTTGGTTTCCCCAGAAGGCCTCAGACACTGGAGACATGCAGATTTGAGAAGAAAGGGCTCCCCCTAATGACGTGTTAAGGAAGGTTTTCTCAGAACAGAGGTTTTTCTCTCGCCTTTTTCAACTTTCTAGTTTACATAAAAAGTAGGTCACACACGACTTTGACTTTTTGGCATGCTACTGTTGACCACCCAGCTGTCTTTATTCAACAACAACAAGGAAAATGTTGGTTTACATTCTAGTCTTACATGTTGGACTAATTCTTGGCTCCTCAATTAGTATTGTGGCCCCTTGATAGCTCCATACTCACTGCTAAAATGTGAATTACTCTCGATACTTCACATCTTTGTTAGTGCCAGCACATCGAAGACTCCTCAGACTTTATGTTAATACAAATTCTTAGAGAATATGGTACAAGTAAAACCAAAAAGCAGTTTAAATTACACATTTAATTATGACCACTTCATTGAGTCATGGACCCATGTTGCAGTGAAAAAGATCATTTTGTTACATAACAGCAGACTCAAGCCTTTCTGTCACTTAAACAGTGTTTCTTTTATCTGTAATGAAGACCTGCGCCCACATGGGTGTTCGCCATTTTCAAGTAAATAATACCTTTAAGTGACTGTTACTTTTTCAACCGCTTATTTGACGTGAGCGCTTAAAGGTCTCCATGTGTTTTTATGTGTAAATCAGGAGGACACATTTCTTTGTAGAACTGCCAAGTTGATATTTCATTTAGCATTTTATTCCCTCTGATTGCTTCTTACAGTAAGACCAAAGTAAATGCAAATACAATCAATTACACACCTCCCATCTCTCCTGCCACTACCCATCTCTTCTACCTCTGTTGAAGGGAAACGCTTTTAAATCTTTTTAATAAACTTGCATTGTCTTTTATTGCCTGCGGCACAGCTGTCGACATTTCTTACTGTCTAACTCCTGGGAGCTCTATGTCTCTCCCTTAGCTTGTGCCTACATCTTTTCCTTCTGACCTCTTCTCAATTATCAAACAGAATTTCATTTTTTTCCCAGTCAAATTGTACCTTTGGACTCCTTGGGGTGTGAGCAAAAGGCAGCTGGACTTCTTTCCTTGGCTATATCTGTCACTCAAAAGGCTTTCTGACATTTACCTAACTGGCAGGGGGTTGTGGGTTTTAAGGTCTTCACACCTTCCTTCATTGTTGAAAAGCGAGGCTACCGTGTCCTGTTTACACTCACTGTCATGGTGTATTTTCAGAGTTAAAGTCTGTGCACTCAGGATGTGGGGCTGAACTTATGGTACTTATGGTGTTGTACTGCATCAAATACCCAATCACAAAACAAAAATCCTTTTCAAACTTGCAGCAGCAGAAAACTACTGAACTATCATGAGTCAAACCCTGGAAAAAGCACCTGAAGTGTTTTTATTCCTTAATCTGGGAAGTGTCCCATTCTCTTATGGAAGGGGTGGGGTCAGCCACATGAGGGTGGTTCGGTCACAGGGGTCGGCTTGTACTAGTTGGATGTCTAGGAAATATATTTATGGTTGGTGGTGGATAAATGTGTGTACCTGAGCCACCTGATGATTCATCTGGTCATTTGTGTCCTTTGTACTTTGGTCTGAAGAGTGACCAGATCAAAACCAACAAACAATCCATTTTCACTTAATGGGTTTCAAGCTCTAGTGCTTCAGACCAGTGGTTCCTAAAGCAGGGGTCCCAACAACACAGTGGGTCGTGAAACATCAAGTAGAAGATTTATGGAAATCAAACTTCCTTAAACAATCACCTATGACATATTTAACCTGAATTGTTATAAAGAAATAAAAGAAAATTGATAAATAGATTCAAAAAAATAAAATAGTTCACATGACTCTTTGTTAAACTCTTTTCCTGGGTGTGGAGCTGTCTCTCCTCCCTTCTCTTTGACTTCTATAAGCTGCTTCTTACCCCTACTTTCCACCTGATGAAAAAGTGTCGCAAAACGGCCGCTAAACATACTACGCAGTAATTAGCCGCCGTTAGTGGACGGGTGCCTTTCCACCGGCCACTAAGTGTCACGTTTTGAGCACGTTCCAGAAGCTTAAGGATGCGTTGCTTACTTTTCGAGTCTATATTTTACATGCTATGCTTCCATAACATGTCAAACTTCACAGTTCAGATCAGGCTAGACATGAAGACTAAAGCAGTGTAAAGCATCCAAAAACTTTCAAAATAATTCCTGCAGATTTCCAGTTGTTTGATTAGTAAAAAAACGTGCATCCTTTCCTTTGAAACCTCTGTAGCCAAGGTAAACAGAAAAGAAAAGAAACCACAGACCATTTTGGATACATGCTGCCGTCTTTCTCCTTGAATGTTATCTTGTGAACTTCCGAAATTCATCCCTAATGGGACCAAATGCATGGAACGCTTTCGCTCCCGTTTCGCATCTGAAACACTCCCGGTTGGAAGGAAGCTCACAGGTAAAACGCCTTTATACCATTACTCACGTGTCTGGTGGAACGAAAGGTAACTTGAATTTTACTTTTGGTTTGCGTCAAAAAGCATTGGTTCCTCTCCTTTACGCTGCACCTTACACTTATCATTACAGCAGCATTTTACCCTCTTCTTCATTATTTGTCTAACTGAACAAAAGCTATAGTTTATTTGTAAATGTTTTACCCCTTATTTCCCCTAGTGAGTGGAGCTAAAAAAAAGTTAAGCACGTGTGTTCAACTTGACTGACGTCTATTGTCTTTGATGAAAACTTTTACTTTCTTCACAGTAACTGCATCTAAACCAAAGGAAGCATTTTCAGACAGACAATATGTTTTAGGTTACACGATTTAAAGTAACATTCCGCAACTTTTACACCTTAAAATTATGCTTTTTTGTAAAGTTTTGGCGTCATACTATCATCTATTATGTTCATTTTCATATACCTGTGATAGTGTTAGGGGGTCCCACGTCTGTTTACTGCACTATACAGTTTTTGAGCTCCGGGTGGCGACGGAAGTACTGACTGGGTGTTGCTTTACGGCATTATATGGCAAGCCAAAGGGATAAAAAAAGCACACATTCTAAACGCGCATTATGTCTGCCAAAATGTGCGTCTTGAACGCGCGTTTTGACGCCAAAGGGGGCAAAAACTCACGTGTTCTAAAGTGAGCATTATGTCCGCCAAAACGCGCGTCTTGAACGAGCGTTTTGGCGGACATAATGCGAGTTTAGAACGCGCAATTTTATTTATCCCTTTGGCTTGTCATACTTGTATAGCGTAGACTCGCGGTTTAGCAGAGGCAGATTCACCAAAGAAAGCTAGAAATCCCTTATCAGAGGAATATAGGAAAAGAAAAGAAGAACATGATAGAGCAAGAGCAAAGACCAGAGTAATTATTGGGCCGTCTTTTCCTCGCTGGAGAGCTCTTTTAGAAAGAAAGGCATGAACTACGGACTCTAACCTAGCCGTGATGCTAATGGCTAGGTATGTAATAAATGATTTCACCTGGGTTATTGTGTTTGGTCGGGCATAATGTTGTTATACAGTCCTGATAAAACTATTTATTCAATGTGTGGAGGTGGAAAAGTTTGTTTTCGTTGTTTTGCCTGACATTAGGAATGTAAACATGCCTCTTATGCCCCAGAGAGAAATTTGATTTTACGACAGTGACGTTACGCAGCAAGCCTCTAGAGGGCGACAGAGACCATATATCCGCAAAGTTCAGGAATGGGGCTTTAAGGGCACCTGATGACCAAGGCCATGATGGAGGCTGTGATGGAGTTGTTGATGACAGAGACCACCAGCTGTTGAGGGATGGTGCAAAGCTATTTGGATTAAAGAAAAGTGCTGTTGACTTTTTCAGACACAGGAACATCTGGATGACTAAAAATCTTTAGACTCTATTTATGTCATGTAAATTGCATACAACAGTCATGTCTTCAGTCTTTGTCTCTTTTGGAAAACTGCAATCAACAACAACAATCAGGTAGATTTGTAATAATAATTACTGCACTTCAACATAAAGTCACTACAATACCAAACTGGAAGCAATCTGCTGCCAAACTCCAACAAAAACAGAATTCTATGTGCTCTATGCTTGTTTTGTTTTGAATAGATACCACAAAAACAAGAGTTTATACAAGAACTGTGCTGCTTCTTTATCATCGCTCCTACAGAAACCTTCCTTTTAACTCACCCAGCTGTGGGGACGGACGTCATCCATGCATCTAAGTGAATTAGCCATTAAAGTGTCATATCAATCATTTATTAAGACACGTAAATGTCACAATCCTGCCCTGACGAGAGAGCTTATGAATTGATAAAAGAATCTATTTTCGGCGGGGCTTCTCAGAAGGAATACTTGTTAACCTGTCTCACGTGCGCTGGATGGCACACCAACCATTAATCTGAGACACATCAAACGTAGAACATTATATCTGAAACTTCACTAACTGGCACATGTGGGGAAGACGGTCTGCTCAGATCATTTAGGACGTTGATGCAGCTCTCTCTTTGTGTGATACCAACTCCTTGTCTAATTTTCTACTGTCAGACCAGATCCTTTGCTACGTCTGAAGATTTCTTTTTTTATTTTAAAAAGTTTAACAACCCTGGTCTCTTTTTTACTGCTTAGGATAAAAGTTTGACTTCTTTTCATAAAAGGATGATGGCGTGACAGTGCTGATAGTAGTTCAGTTGGATTGCATTAACTTGAGCTGTTGACACCTCTAAGTTTTGCCTTTAGGGTCTAAACGATTCCCTCAGGTCCTTATTTACAGGCCAGGCCTTAAAGCATTTTGACCAACAGGCAAATGATTTAGCGCGGGAATCTGAGATGTGGTTAACCTAAAATGGACTTTGGGCTAACGAAGAACACACGCCTGTGAGCAGTTGGCTAATTAGAGAGAGAACTCCTTCATCCGCTGTGACAAGTCACTCCACTCTAATAACGGTTGTGATTGTGACACGCTAAAAATAGTTTCCCACCAGGAGAGAATTCAGACCGTAAGGACAAGAAAATGTAAATCTAGTATTATGTTTTCTCTTTGATCAGGAGGTGAGAGTCAACTCAGGAATCAACAACAGGGGGCGGGCTCATGGAGATCAACAGCCAATGGAAATGCTGTGAGCGCCATGTTTTTAAATCTCCAAATTAGTTTTACTCATTTTCTGACTAATTTACCATAAAATACTCCAATTTAACATTATTAATACACTTTAGCAGAAACAACATGAGCTCATCATCTCTGATCTCCATGTGTTTTTTAATCACCAGTCATGTAAAGAGCTGCCTTTAAGGTTGTCGTTTTCATCTGGATTCATAAAAGCTGTAGGAAAAGGTTTTCACAACACAAGCTGGTGTTTCTGAGTCCTGGCTGTTATGTGTAAGTATCAGCTATAGCAGTGTTTAACAATCAGACGTTTTAAAGGGGGGTCACCAGCAACTATCACTGTTGAAATGAACACATCTGTTTGTCATTTCCATAAACTGTCTCACACAGATCATTTTTTACTATTTTAATGCACTTGTGATCACTAGTCTGTGTTATAAAACTTAAAAAAACAAAACAAAAGATAAATCTGATGTTAAAACTCTGTATCTGCAGGACTTAATTTTGAATGACTCAGTGATCCAGACAAAGAAGCTGCACAAAAAGAATTAAAGAAGACTGAATGTTTCTGTTTCCACTCACTCATGCAGGGAAACTGGTGTTTTCCTCTTCAAATAAATCATTTTTTTAGGGAAAATCAGCCAATCAGTCTCATGATTACATTTCTTTCATAGTGCCTCTTTTTGGGGGGTTCATCATGATATCACACATGTTGTAATCACTGTTATTATCCAAATGATCTACAGACTAATGGAGCCACAAGCATGAGAGTGTTAAATGTTCCCAACCAGTCGCATGAAAATAGTTCAGACGAGGAGCCCCAAAGCGATCCTAACTCAAATTAAAGACATTTTCAAAGAAATCTCTCTGAATGAACTGTAGTTTAGCTATTTTTCTATTTAGCTGTGACTCTAACAGCTCTGCAGAACACTAAAGCTCATCTACCAGTACTTTAAGTTCTCACCTGGAGCGCTGACATTTACAGCACTTATCCTTGTTGAAGGCATTAATTCCTAGTGCAGGTTTCTTCTTCAGCTGCTTTTTATTCACAGACAACTGTTGGTCTTGATTATTTTATGAGATCATCACTTCAAAAAACGACTCAGCTGTGAATATTATTGTTAGGATGCAGGTAAAAGCAGACAGGAGGGGCACTTGCAAATATTTATTAATTAGTCCACTTCAGATGTGACATATCTTTACTTTTATTACTCAGTTCAAGAGAAGTCATGTCATTCTTTTAAGTTTTTTAACAAATAAGAAAAAGGATTCTCTCTTAAAGGGATCCAGTAATTTATTGTTTTAGTAAACGATGTGGTCATATTCTACATTTATAACCCACAGAGGTAACAAATGGTTCTCCTGAGGGAAAGCACACTGCATTAGTAAAGCAACTGGCCACATCTGATGAATCTGACAGCAGAACATGAAACGTCCACATTGAGACTGATTTGTAGGACTCACAGCAGCCAGCCAAGTGATTACTGACACCCTGGTGTTCCTTTGCATGACAGAACATGGAAATCTTACTTATCCAAGTTGTCCTTCAGTCTCAGGCCAGTGGTTCTCTTAGAAGCTTTCAAGCATGACAGCAAAGTGAACAGAACTAACACGTGTTCCAAAGAGAAGGTATTTTCATTTCATGTTTCCATCCTAAAAGCACTTGATCACTATAACAAAAAATGAAATGATACATATGCTGAACTGTGCATCAAATCAATTGTTCAAATAAAGAAAGATGGCAAAACGAGGGCGAAACAAAGCATCGGCAAATGATGAACAAAAATACACAACCTTTATTTTAAGCCATGACCATGACATGCTATGTGGCACTGCATCCAGTGATAGTGCATAATAACTCTCCTTGGACCTCGCAGCAGCTCTTCTCTGCTTTTATGGCAGTGCTGTTTGTCTGTGTCCATTTGATAGTAGTCTATTGATTCTATGATAAAAGCAAATTTGTTTAATAAAATGTACCCTCATAAGTTTAAAATACAGCTTGTTAAAATATAAACTCTGACTATTTTGAGTTTAATATGATCAGGAAAATTCTGCTGCAAAAACTGTGTTCTTTCAAGATTAATCCTGCACCAAGATTCTTTCTTTGTGTTTTCAGGAAACCATTTCATGCTCTTATTTTAAAAAGCTACACTTCACAGATCTAGGTGACCTTTTGACTGATGAAGCCAGATCAAAACTTAGTATGATTTTTGTAATCAGAGATAATGGTAAAGGTTGGCTAATTAAAGCACTCAAAGAATTCGCTCCAGTCTGCACTTAGAGCTCCACGCTGTCAGCACCCACCTTGGAAGCTCTTGTTGATTCCAGAGGGGAAGGTGTTCCCCAGCATCACAGCCGTGGGATCAATGATGATTTCTCTACTTCTGCTCCATGTTCCCGTCACCTCCCGCTGTCCTCCTCCACCATCAAGTCGCAGGGTCAACTCGTTGTCATGCCGGTCGAAGAAGACCTCATGCCATTCCCCGTTGTCAAGGCGGTAGCTGGGCAGAGTTAGGTTGTAGTTTCCATCACCGAGGTTGTAGAAAATACAAAGGAGGCCCTGAAAGATCTGCACAAGGAAAATAACATGTTAAAGAACTTCTTATGAAATCCATCCATCCATCCATCCATCCATCCATCCATCCATCCATCCATCCATCCATCCATCCATCCATCCATCCATCCATCCATCCATCCATCCATCCATCCATCCATCCATCCATCCATCCATCTTAACCACTTTATCCACTAGGGCCACGGGGAGCAGCTGTCCTCGAGCAAGAAGTGGGGTACAACTTGGACAGGTCATAATTCCATCACAGGGACATACAGGAAATATGTTCCATAATTTGCATATGAATAACAGGTTGAATGTTTACTCCCACCTATACTCTAAGTAGAGTGAACTGGATCATAAATCCATAAAGACTTTGGTACATAAATGATCTAAAACACTGACTAACACTTTAGGAAAACAAGGATTCTACTGATAGTGTGTGTTAAACCTCCAAAGAACTAATTACTTTAGATTTCGCAGCAAAAACCACAAACAAGACAATGAGTGAGTCACATTCAGTATCAGATCTGTCCTGTTTGACTCAATCAGCTGATTACTGGATCAGATCACTCTGATTTATTCTCTCAGACCTTATTTCACTAAGCAGAGATTGGAGACCAGTCAGACACCAAAGGAATGTCCAACACTTTTGTGTCAGGTTTTCTATACAACCATGTCACATGGGCCACGTGATGTAAATGCAAATGTCTTATTTGAGCGTAGTCACAAAATGTCATGAGTATAACTTATTTGCAATTTACCCCTAATTTTAATTATAACATGTTAACTACTTCTTTCCAAAGTCTCAGGATTTCAAACTGAATGGTAGGAAACTGAAAAGAGTTTGAGACATGATTCAGAACACCACAAACACTTCATGAGTATCTGAAAAACATAATTCAAAACAAGGACCCGTATGTCATGCAATGAAATTAAAAACCCTCACAAACATTTCAGGACATTGTAGAAACTCTGACATGAATGTCATTAACAATTTGCCACCGACAGCAGCAACCGTTAGATATTTGCTTCAAGAGAAAAACCACCACCTTACTTCAGACTTCCACTTTCTCCCTCTGAAGCCTGACAGCCTCTTGCACTTCTCTTTACTGGCATTTACTCAGCTTTTTAATCTAAATTTGTGCTGAGAACACATGAAATGATTGTAGCTGGGGCTTTAAAATAATAGACCTAGTTCTTGTCAGACCCACACCTTAAACGTGATTGGTTTTAAGCTCAGCTGTCTCCTCTCAAATCCACATAAAGACCTTCCGAGAGCCAGGAAGTAGTTATTCATCAAATGAGAACAAGACCAACCTCCAGTTTCCTTTCAGCTCTGTAGCCTGACAGACAGTCAAAATAATGCTGAGCAATGCCTTTCATTAACTCTCATAGCAATGACTTTATGAGTTTTATTATATATGACATCCATCTCATAAGTGAGACATATGCACCGCCAGGTGGGCAGCCTGATTTGTGTTCCACTAACTTGAAGAGCTTGAGTTGAACCACCAACATACTCTTTAGATCACACGAGGACACCACCAAGAGACCTCCCCCCTCTGTTGATCAGGTCTGATAAAATCATCCTATAGGCTACACACTGCAGCTTTGGGGGCTCTAGTACACTTGTTATTTTCACAGACATGTCGGACAATTAGACTTTTCACAAATTTACTTAATTTTGATTAAACTTCTGAACAAAAAATTGAAGAATACTAAAAGCTGGCATTTGCAGTTACATGTGAATGGACTGTTTGCAGGGCTTTTAAGTCTGATTTAGAATAAAACTAACAGGTACAGGTCAGGGAATAATTCTCTCTTTGGTGCTAAAAGTAGATGTGTGTCTATGCTTGTCGTGTTACACCTTAGTCATGCCGTTCAAAACTAGGTTTATCACTTAGGACAGATACAGAAACATGACATTTTAATAGAAGGAACTATAACATGAATTATTGGTTAAACAAACATCGAGCATTAGGGTACAAAGCACTTTTTGCTGGAACCAGGATTTTCACATAGTGCAGGCTGACAGCCATCAACATATGTCAGAGAGAACTACAAGAAACTCGACTTTTTACTCTACTATCGTAGGGTAACAACACTGGAAAAGCATTCAGGTCCAACCCAGTCGCTCAGAACAAGAACCAGTCAGTCCCAATGGAAACCATCCAGGAAAGAGTTTCACACATGGAGAGAAGTGTTGACTCACATTTGTTATTATTAGAACACCTGGAACTGTCCTACATCACCATGTCTTTAAGAGGCTTCGTGAAGAAATCAGAGACTTAATGGTGACCATTTGGGTCCAACAGAAAGGGAGAACTCAATGAAAAAACAGGGATACTCAACAGGCCACCCTTGAGCTAGACCCAGACCAAGATGAATGTCAAAGGCACCACTAATGGTGAATTTATTCTTTGGTCGACTTGGCCTGGGCTGGGTGGGGACAGCCCACCCCCACGTGGCCAGGTTGTGTTTACACAGTCTTCTCAGGAATGTAGAGGTGGCTGAGGACACGGTCGAGCCGTGCTAAAGTGATGCAGAGAAGTCTATGGTGTCACTCCTTAGCGCCACGTGTTTGTAACAAAAGCAGGTATGAGCACTGTTGCTTTTGGAGATTCTGACATGAAGCACACAGCTTCCTACTCTCTCACTGAGCAGCCATGCTGCCGTAGGCTCCTCCCCTATTCAAAGGCACTCGCAGCAGCTGGCCAGTCCTCGCGCTTCTGCAGCAGCCCCAACCAGTCTGAGCTGCAGTCAGAGAAGATGTTTACCCCACTGCATGCAGACTTTTAAACATGTGGGAAGCCGCCGCTGGCTAATTCTACCCACGCCAATCGGAGGCTCCCACTAGCCGGTAAGTGTGAGAGTGTCGTAACTTCAGCCGGCCAATCAGTCCATAGGTGGGTGTGTTGGGTCGGCTCAACACAAAACAGACCGCAGGAAAGCAGGGCCGAAAAAAGCAGTCGGCTTTACACAGAGAACTCCGATGTAAATGTAAAGACCCCACCTGGCCCAGACCGAGCTGACCGCAGTGTAAATGCATCTCAAGGACTCATATCTGAAGCCAACACATTTAAATAATTATCAGAAATGTTTTAAATGTTTTTTGTGTTCCACACAAGGGGTATTAACGCTTAGGTCACAATCACCTACCTAAGGTAAAGATTTTATTTTACTGATATCAACTATATTTGTTTTAATAAATATATTTAAATATATATATATATATATATATATATATATATATATATATATATATATATATATATATATATATATATAGCAGCACTTGTGATCTTTACCCAACACAAAAGCAGCGTTAGGTTGCAGATAAAAGCAAAGGACATAATCACTTCATCCTTAGCTGTGATGCCACGCATGTATTCATAGCGGAGTATTATTTTTAAAGTAGCTCAGAAACAAGCCTCAATGCTGATTTTAATCTCTAATTTTGGATTACAACAGTAAAACGCTAATTTAATAATCCAAAAAGAAGATTTTTTTCTATTTTTCTTTATTTTGAGGGATTATTTAAATTCCCACCTCTCCTACTCACTAATGCAAGAAGGAAGGGTGGGAAGAGGGGGAGGGGGATGAGAGCAGGATAGAGACAGAATATGTCCGAAGGCTGTTTTAAGAATGATCGGGTGGTGGGTGGGTCGTCCTCATTTCAATTTCAAACTGATCCTCCAAGTGTCCCACTGAGCATAATTTTCTCCCCTCCGTCTTTGTCTGCCACTGCTGCCACATAAACAGAGAGCCGAGATGAGAAAGGCAGAGAGACGGAGACAAAGGAGGAGAGATGTGAAGGAGACGTGGGCGGCTATTATTAAACTTTACCACTTTTTCTCAACATTATCAGGATAAACTAAGTGTTTTTAAGGCAGAACTTGGCTATAATGGTTTGTTATAACTTTAACTTTATTCTTCTAGAGTTTTTTTTCCAACTATTTATTTCTACCACTTAATGCTCTTCTCAAACACTCATCTTTCTATTCTTAGCTCACGTGTTGGATAAAATGTTGGACAGTTCAAGTTACCTGGTGAGCTGAGGGTTATAAGGTATTAATGGTGTTCAGACCCCACCAGGGCTGTTCCTTCCCCTAAATAAAAACTCTCCCATCCACCTGATTTTAACCCCAATTAGAACTGAACAGAGGAGTGGTGTGGTACGGTTCTAGCTCTGCTCCCTCGGCATCTTCTCTGTGGATGTTTTCGATGGTGAGGCTTGTCTTTGCTGCACTAGCTTACTCTTTGTGCGTAGGAAGGTGTGCAACTTCATTTCTGAGTCAGCAGTTCCACATCAGGGAAACATTAATTCCTCCAGATGCTTCTTGATGCTGCAGCATTTCACCCCAGCAGACATGCAGATGTCTTAATCCACACGCGTCTCATAAATAAATCATGGTGTGGAAGTCAAGAAACTGCGGATTCATGACACTTAACTAGGTCTGATAATAGCAGCTCCACTCAGATTACTCAGATTCTTATTATAAACCCCCTTAATAATGTTCTTTATTCAAATTTCCATTCCCAGATTGTTTAATAGAAATATGTATAATCTATTCTAAACAATGATTATTTAATTGCGCTTGCTTTCATTTTTAAATGATAAAAAGTTGAGCTGATCTGCAGAAGAGAGCACCAATAGTTTTTTTTTATTGTGAAGCTGTGAAACAACACGGCAAAACTTTAATGCTTCATCTTCATCACTGAAGGCCAAGTCAAGCTGTCTCTGTGTTAGAAATGTACTGACATTCACTGAGCAAGGAAAAATAAAAAAGGGGGTTCTTTGCATCTTTTACCATCCAGATGGATCAGATGCCTCAAGGCAAAAAGACAATAAAGTTCCAAAACAGAAAGAAAGCCTGGACCCTGCTGATCCATGTCTGGTTCAATCATAAAACCAAAAGCAGACTAATTGACTGTGATGGTCAGAGTCTGGATGGACACAATGAAAACAGGTTATTATAACAAACCTAAAACTTGATTAGAGACAATACTAAACCAGCCTAAAGTATTTACATTTATAGGTGCCAATACTAAAATTTTGTTCATATTTGTTCACAGGTTAGCATATTGACCACTACTACTACCCCACCACTCCACAAACCAACAAACTAATCAATCTACCAACCAACACTTCAGTCAAAGGTACAGTATGTGATGTTTTTATGGATAATGTTTTGCCATATTGCTTGAAATACTCTTGGCATACCAATGGAAACCAGTAAATTAAATGTGTTGCTTAAAAAAACAATAATTTTAATCACCTATGAAACGTACAATCCTGGAAAAATATCATCCAATCATTAGGAACTTCCTGCTCTTAATCATTGGATCCTGACCCATCCATCACACTGCCCTCTGACCGTCCCTCTCCCTTTTCATGTACCCCTCTATAGGGAGCCTAAGTCACGCCCATCTACTTCCAGATCATGGCAAAAATGAATGCAAGTCAATAAGGCTATAAAAGCTATTTTCTGATCCAGTTAGATACATGTCATGGATTTAACATATGAGGTTTGTGAATTTTGAAGACATATTTTATGCCAAAAGGCATCAAAAGTTATTGAAGACATGTAGGACTACAAATGTGTCTCACCAAATTGACATCATCAAACCAGACGCAGAGAAGCAGTGGCGCCACCAAAGGGTGACCAGGGGTGACCATGGCCACCCCTAGAAAATTACTGGCCACTCCAGGGAAGACCAGTGTTCTTTAATACATCATATTAATGTTCACACAAACTATAAATTTAACTTGTTTAATGAAGACATGTAAAACCCTATAAAATTATACATTTAATGAATAAAAAAATTAGAAATTTTAAAAATGTTTTATGTCGCTGCTGTTTACCATTTTCAAAACAAGTTTCAATCACCAGAGTTTTTGTGGATGCTTTAGTGAAGAAACAACAGGCAAACTGAGCTGTTCTAAAATTCTAATATAAATGTTGAAACATGTAAAATAACTGTTTCAAATGGTTTTATTTTCTAACATTTTCTAAGTGTGTTGGACGCAAATTGTTTATATTTATTTTATGAACATGAATAAAGGAGCATTTATTACATCACCACAGGCTAAACTTTCACAGAGTTACCATGAGGATCAATTTGGAGTGCCACTCCAAAGTTTTCTCAGGCTCCATTGCCACCTCATGAAACCTTTCTGGTTTCTGGAGCCACTGCAGAGAAGAAAATGGCTGTGAGTTTACATCCTTCCAGGATGAAAGAAGGAGCATTAAAGGTGGAGAAAACCACTATAAATCTGGTCATGTGGTCAGTAGCAGCTACGCTGGGGAAGGAGAGACTCTGCGGTGATGTCATATATGTGTGACGTCTGATTTATAGTCATTTTATTTATGAATTTTTACAAGCTAACACATCTCAAAGTATGTGACAGACAGTCGAGGCACACATCATTACTTTTCATTTTAAACTGCAGTATGTGTGATTCAGGGCGTACGGCAAAGTGAAATAGAAAATAGCTTTTAAATTCCTGTTCAGGGACCCATGAGCCGACCGGAAGGGAAGGAGACTTAAGCTCCTTGTATGCACGAATCACGTCTCCTCAGCTTGGATCTCCTGAACAGGAAGTGAACTCCTAGAGTTGGAAGGTGTCAACCGAAGGAGCAGAAAGGGCAGCAAAAAGAAGCTGGCTTTGTTTCTTCTTGAGACGTAAGGTAATATTATTGTTTTATTGTTGTTTGACAGGATTCGTTGTGTCCGTCATTCTCCTGTACTCTGGAGGCGTGGCTTAGGGGGAAGAGCCTGAAGAAAAAGGGGGTTGGACCTTTGAATTAAAAATGTAGTTTGTAGCTTTTTTATTCTGAACGCCAACACTACCTCTAACCAGCCAAACAAAAATATAAATCATTCAGATGACTTGCATTCTTTTAACAAGATGTCCTCCTCAGTCAACACTTGTGGAATAATGCTTTGTGTTGGGGGTCATTTTTTATTTTCTATTATAAACAAAAACGATGTAGAAAAACTGAATAATTTGCTCTGTTCAATGCCGTTTGAATTGTTGAGAACTAGAGGAACTTTAGTGTTTCAATGCATTTCTGGTGCGAATTATCTTTCCAGTTTGGCTTTGTGTGAACTCCTGTTGATCCAACACTGCTCGTTCGCTGCTTTTCCTGCTTGTGTTTCCATAATTTCAGTCACCCTCGTTTCCCCATTTGTATTCTTAATTTTATTTTTTTTTAATTGTGCTTGTGAAGCGCTTTGTGATTTTTATTTTCAAACAAACCTTTCTTCTTCCTCCTCTTTGTCTTTATCGTGTATTTAATTTTTTTGTATGTGCTGCATCACAACACCAACTGCTACGCGAGCATGTTCAGTAGGATGTATATAAAAGTTCAACACCACTTAGTCTCCAGTGAAATCTGATCTCCAGCTGAAAGCTGAGGAGGTGATCTTCACTTTTCGTTTTGTCTGATCCTTTTGGAGTAAATATTTTAAGCTTAGATGATATTATTTCCTCAGGTATCAGTTGCTCTAAAATTAAAAGTCGTGAGGTACTTAAATATTGTTAAAGTTAAATGTTTTCCTCAAGCCTTAAGCCATTCACAAATAGAAGAAACAAAGAGCTCCTCACAATTTAAGCGTGTGTGCAGCCAAGAATAATTCACACTAATTCCTCCTGATGATTAAAAGCAAGCCGAACTCTTAGAGAGAAGAACAGCATCCTTGTAGCGGTAGGCTTATGTTGGTAGAAAAAACGAGGGCAGGAATTCCATGTTTCACTGCGGGGGAGCCATTTCATAAGCTTCACATATTTCCTTGCTGTCTGCACCCAGGAATAAATGCACTTTTTATGGTGGATAAATGATGGGAACCTGCTCCCCATGTGGCTGTGCTGAGGGAGCACTGTGACATTTAGGAGGAAGTGTAGAAATGGATGAAGAGAATGAAGAGACAGATGGATGACAAACCGGGATTGCAGGAGAGGTTGCACTCTAATGGCAGCTGTGCTATGGATCCTGTAATCATCATCACTTTAAACGCTGAAGTTTGATCAATACATGCAGGCACAGCGTGGGGTGACAAACAGGAAGCAGCTAGAGGAGAGGACGGCGCAGAGGTGATGTTGATTCCAGAAAATAAGTTAAATCACGACGGAACGGAGAAACTGGCAAATGAACAAAAAAATGAAAGAACAACTAAACGGAACATCCAGAGGAAGAGTGGGAGTGATGAAGCCCACAAGGAAAAATAGCACTAAATAATAGTGTTCAGACCTGGCACTGTAATTTAAAAACTTAGCCTCTGTGCTGAAATACTGTTTATACAGTTTTACTGACGGCAGTGGATTTATTTACTGTCTGCATTTTAATGCATTTTGTGTTGTTTACATCCCGGCATTTACCAGCAGCTGTTATTCTGTCATTATTAATCTATAGTAGTTTAAGAATGTCCATCTGTTACCAGAATAAGAGTCTGGTCCAACACAAAGTTCACTAAAATGAAGAAAGTTTGATCGTTTGTGTTCAGCACATTGAGACTGTTGACCGATTTTGGTTTTTTCTGTCAACATTTCTCAACATTCTTGTAATTCTGCATATTTTCTTATTAAACAGCTGAAATTCTGTTCATCCACATTTAACAAAACATCCATCCATCCATCCATTTTCTCCCGCTTATCCGGAGTCGGGTCGCGGGGGCAGCAGCCTAAGGAGGGAAGCCCAGACCTCCCTCTCCCCAGCCACTTGGGCCAGCTCCTCCGGGGGAATCCCAAGGCGTTCCCAGGCCAGCCGAGAGACATAATCTCTCCAGCGTGTCCTGGGTCTAACTTTGGGTCTCCTCCCGGTTGGACGTGCCCGGAAAACCTCACCAGGGAGGCGTCCAGGAGGCATCCTAATCAGATGCCCGAGCCACCTCAACTGGCTCCTCTCGATGTGGAGGAGCAGCGAGTCTACTCCGAGCCCCTCCCGGATGGCCGAGCTTCTCACCCTATCTCTAAGGGAGAGCCCAGCCACCCTGCGAAGAAAACTCATTTCGGCCGCTTGTATCCGCGATCTCGTTCTTTCGGTCACTACCCAAAGGGTACCATAGGTGACCATAGGTGAGGGTAGGAACGTAGATCGACCGGCAAATTGAGAACTTCGCCTTTCGACTCAGCTCCCTCTTCACCACAACAGACCGGTACAACGCCCACATCACTGCAGATGCAGCACCAATCCGCCTGTCGATCTCACGCTCCACCCTTCCCTCACTCGTGAACAAGACCCTGAGATACTTAAACTCCTCCACTTGGGGCAGGACCTCGTCCCTGACCTGGAGAAGGCATTCTACCCTTTTCCGACTCAAGACCATGGTCTCGGATTTAGAGGAGCTGATTCTCATCCCAGCTGCTTCACACCCGGCTGCGAACTGCTCCAGGGAAAGCCGGAGATCATGTTCTGACGAAGCCAACAGGACCACATCATCTGCAAAAAGCAGAGACCTGATCCTTAGGCCACCAAAACGGATCCCCTCACCACCTTGGCTGCACCTAGAAATTCTGTCCATAAAAGTTATGAACAGAATCGGTGACAATGGGCAGCCTTGGCGGAGTCCAACTCTCACCGGAAACAAGCCCGACTTACTGCCGGCAATGCGGACCAAGCTCTGACACTGGTCGTATAGGGATCTAACAGCCCGTATCAAGGGGCCTGGTACCCCATACTCCCAGAGTACCCCCCACAGGGCCCCCCGAGGGACGCGGTCGAACGCCTTCTCCAAATCCACAAAACACATGTAGATTGGTTGGGCGAACTCCCACGCACCCTCCAGGACTCCCCCAAGGGTATAGAGCTGGTCCAGTGTTCCACGGCCAGGACGAAAACCGCATTGCTCCTCCTGAATCCGAGGTTCGACTATCCGACGGACCCTCCTCTCCAGAACCCCTGAATAGACCTTACCAGGGAGGCTCAGGAGTGTGATCCCCCTGTAGTTGGAACACACCCTGCGGTCCCCCTTTTTAAATAGGGGGACCACCACCCCGGTCTGCCAGTCCAGTGGAACTGCCCCCGATGTCCACGCGATATTGCAGAGCCGCGTCAACCAACACAGCCCCACAACATCCAGGGCCTTAATGAAATCTGGTTGGATCTCATACACCCCCGGAGCCCTGCCACCGAGGAGTTTTTTGACCACCTCAGTGACCTCAGCTCCAGAGATTGGAGAGCCCAACCCAAAATCCCCAGACTCTGCTTCCATCCTGGAAGATTTAACAAAACAGTTTTAGATTAAAACTATGTAGTTAACTTCTTTACTTCCACCAAACAAAGTGTATTTATATTAAATATTTAATAGCGAATATTCGCATGTGTGTGTGTGTGTTAACTTGCAATTATTGAAAAATAATTGAAGATAATAAATGTCCCTTAAAATGAAAATGTTCATGTTTCTGATACTTAAGAATGAGAGCAGACAAACCTACTTTCCTTATGCAAGTGTATGTTGGTTATTGAAATGACCCAAAATAGTTAAAAATACGGACTGCACAGTGGCGCAGTGGTTAGCACAGTTGCCTTGCAGCAAGAAGGTTCTGGGTTCACATCCCGACCTGGGGTCTTTCTGCATGGAGTTTGCATGTTCTCCCTGTGCACGCGTGGGTTCTCTCCGGGTACTCCGGCTTCCTACCACAGTCCAAAAACATGACTGTCAGGTTGATTGGTCTCTCTATATTGTGTGTGTGGTTGTTTGTCCTGTGTGTCTCTGTGTTGCCCTGCGATGGACTGGCAACCTGTCCAGGGTGTACCCCGCCTGCTTGCCCGATGACTGCTGGAGATAGGCACCAGCCCCCTGCGACCCTGCTCGGATAAGCGGTTAGGGAAAATGGATGTATAGTTAAAAATACTGTCATGAAAGTTTTAGAGCAGAAATTCTGTACCTGAAAAGGCTCTGCATGCTTGAAAAATATGCAAAAAGGTACACTAAAGCAGGTAATACCACACACCTGTGTCTACCGTACCAGAGGGGGAAGTTAGGGCACAAAACATTATCTTCTAAATAAGATCAAAACATAAAAACCTTTCTGTGTTTTGAACAAAACAGTTCATCTTTGCTTTTATCTCTATGCTTTCCTGTATGTTAAGAGATTTAAGTTTGTTATAATATACGTTACCTTCATATCCCAGAGCCACCGTCATAACAGGTAAGTTAACATTTATACAGCTCTTTCTATTTTTCTATTCCATGTTTAGAACAAAGAAAGCACACAGGGCTTGCTGTGAAGCCCATGTTTGCTGTATTTGGAGCTGCCTGCTATGACTTCATTACCTATGTAATCTTATCATATTCATCATTTTCATAATATAATATAAAGTAATTTGTAATGAACAAAACAAAACAGCATCAAAAGCATCTAGTTTTAAAGGAGCTACTGCTTTTTAATGGCTGATATGCTTCATTTGAGCTCTAAATATGTAATAATAATCCATAATTTAAACAATGGTCATTATAATAGAAGCAGGTGAGCCTTCTGAGGAAGATGTTTGGAAAAGTCTTTGAAAAGACCATAAGAACCATAGAGGAACTACACTGCTCACATAAATAAAAGGAACACTAAAGAAACACATTAGATACATCAGATCTCAATATGTAGTTGGATATCTATACAAATAACCACAGGGCAATGTCTTAGGAACAAAAGGATGCCAAGTCTTTTAATGGAAATAAACGTTTTCAGCCTACAGAGGGCTCAATTGTGTAGACACCCTAAAATCAGAGTGAAATGAAGATGTGGCAGGCTAGTTCATTATTTTAAAAACTTAATTTCTGCAACTCAAAATGCTTTTCAGTATCTTGTGTGGCCCCCACGAGCTTGTGTGCATGCTTGACAACGTCGGGGCATGCTCCTAATGAGACAACGGATGGTGTCTTGTGGCATTTCCTCCCAGATCTGTGTGAGGGCATCCCTGAGCTCTTGTACAGTCTGAGGAGCAACCTGGCGCCGCCTAATGGACCGAAACATAATGTCCCACAGATGTTCTATTGGGTTTAAGTCAGGGGATCGTGAAGGCCATGTTCTTGAGCAAATGCCAGTCGAGCTCTACGGTGCTGGGCAGTGAGCACAGGGCCCACTACAGGACGTCGGGCCCTCAGGCCATCTTCATGAAGTCTGTTCCTGATTGTTTGGGTAGAGACATTCACACCAGTGGCCCTCCGGAGGTCATTCTGTAGGGCACGAGCAGTGCTCAGCCTGTTCCGCCTTGCACAAAGGAGCAAGTATCGGTCCTGCTGATGGGTTGTGGACCTTCTACGACCCTGTCCAGCTCTCCGAGAATAACCGCCAGTCTCCTGAAATCTCCTCCATGTTCTGGAGATTGTGCTGGGAGACACATTAAACCTTCTTGCTGCAGCACGTGTGGATGTGCCATCCTGGAGAAGTTGGACAACCTGTGCAACTTCTGTAAGGTTAAGGAATCGCCTCATGCTGCCAGTAGAGATAATTACTCAAGCCAAAACTAGCACGAGTGGAAAACCAGCCAAAAAAGATCAAGAGGGAGAAACTTGAAATGACCTCCACATGTTAAACCAGTCCTGTTTTGAGGGTTTTGTAATTGTTGCCACTTTAGTGCACCTGTCATTAAGTCCATGAACACCAATACAGCTGAAAGTGATTAACAATGCCCTCAGCTGCTTAATCAACCAGAAAATGATCAGACAGGTTTAATTGATTTCATGCCAGGCCCAATAAAAAAAGTGTTCCTTTAATTTTTGTGAGCAGTGTATAAGGGACAAATCCAGGCAGGAAAACACAAAGAACTAATCAGTTTTTTATCTCACTGTCAGTAGAGTTCAGGGTCCTGAGGCCCACTCTGTGTCCACAAGATACTGAATGTTTCTCTGACACAGGCGTCTGC
This sequence comes from Aphyosemion australe, assembly GCA_006937985.1. Lineage (NCBI taxonomy): Eukaryota > Metazoa > Chordata > Actinopteri > Cyprinodontiformes > Nothobranchiidae > Aphyosemion > Aphyosemion australe. Next base: position 591,575 of record SSNS01000292.1, on the reverse strand, counting down.
TGAAAAGGTAAATATTAGCAGAGTCTGAATTAAGATTCCTTCATCCTGAATACAGATGGGTCATTTAAGATGCAGGATCCGCTAATGCTGTATCCCAGTGGGTTATGTGCACGTGTGTGTTTTTACAGATGGTTATTGAAAGTCACACACTTTTTTTTTGCACGCCCACATAGTGACGCATAGTTACCATGAATAACCATGTGAATATATATGAATACATGTCTTTATCAAAAAAGCTTTTCACATCCATATAAGGAGAAGCAGAAATGTAAACAACAATAATAACACAATTATGGACTAAAATCCATTCCTCGTGTTTTTTGGGTTGAGTTGCAGAAGTAGTATGTAGTTTAGACAGGGACAGTTATGACCTCATTTGTTCTCTACATCAGCAGCAGCTTTGAACAAACCACTGATGAGTTTCTGATTAAAACAGGATTCCCTGTCGTTACAAGAGACCAGCAGGTCCCAATCCAAGGAGACAGATCAGAAAAACAGTCAACATGGAGCATCAGACCACATTCAGCTTTGAGTTCTAGCCTGTTTTACTGATGTTTACATGTTCTTATTAAAGCTGTTCTGCATTTCTAACATTTAGTACAGAACAGAGGAACTCACCAGCCTTCAGAATTCAACCTCAGAAATGTGTCCACCAAACACATTAGGATTATTAAAAGACATGCTGTTTGTGCTCAAGCAGAGCCAAAACCGAGTTTTTAAGAAACTCTTTTACTCACCCCTGCATACCTGTCCAGACTTGAGGAATATTTTCGATAGATTATTCTATTTCTAAAGTATTCAACACCTTCGGCCCTAATCTGATACAAAGGTTCAGGTAAAGAAAAGGAGATATAAACCCTCATTTCTGTCCATCATCATCTACTCAAAAGAAAACGTTCTTACATTTTTACATCAGAGTTACTCAGTGAACTTTTTATCAAAATAAACCAGACAGGAACAAGCCTGAAGCCAACGTTTTATTCGTGTCCCTCCTTAACAATCATTAGTGGGACTACAGATTATTCTGTCTAATACTGATGTGCTTGACTGAGACTTGGCCACACTGGACTTCCTGAACCATTGTGCCTCCACACCAGGCTCCAGGGTGGTTTGAGTGGACAGATAGTATTTGCTGCAGTGCTTATGAACAAAAACAGTGATTCAGTCTTTGTCAGGATCTGCTCCTTCAGCCCTGCTGTCTTGTGTCTCGTATCCCCTCGTTTAGTGTTAATTTGACTCAGCTGCCCCTCGTTACTCTACCCACCTGTTTCCCTGATCATCCTCGTGTATAAAACCCTCTGTTTGCTTGTCTGTGTCAAGCTGTCCCATGCATGATCCAATGTGTAGACGCCATCGTCTCTGTTCATGGTTGTGTGTCCACGTCTCCTTATTTCTATGGCTTCTTTGATCCATCTCTTGTATTTTTGTTGTTCTGTGTTTATGATCCGTGTACTGTCCCAGTCCATTATATGATTTTCTCTTGTGCAGTGGTCTGTTACAGCTGATTTCTTTACTGTACTTTCTGCTTCTTGTTTTGCTGCTCTTGTGTGTCTTCGACTTGTTTCCTTCTCACACTCCCTTTGATCTATTTTTCGTGTGTTGAGTTGGTGTCCAGTTTCTCCTATGTATGTTTGATTGCAAAGTTTGCACAATATTTCGTATATGACTCCACATTTTTTATCTGCTGATATCTTGTCTTTTGGGTGTACTAATATTTTTTTGACTGTCATGTATGGTTTTGTTGGTGTGTTGATGTTATGTTTTTTCATCGCTATTCTTTCCGTTATGCCTATGAAATATGGAAGGGTTATTACTGGTTCTTGTTCTAATCTTTCTGTAATCCTGGTTTTCCTTATTGGTTCGTTTCCTAGTCTACAAAAATACAAAAGATGGATCAAAGAAGAGAAAGAAATAAGGAGACGTGGACACAAAACCATGAACAGAGACGATGGAGTCTACATATTGGATCACGCATGGGACTGTCTCATCGGCAAGGAGGACGTGGGCAGTAGAGGGCGACATCGTCCTCTGCTGCCCTCAGATAAACGGAAGTGACGCCACCAACACCGGCAAACTCTGATGAAGGTTAGAGTTGCTAGCCGAAACATCTCAGCTGCAAGGTAAACAACCATCTTATTACTATGCTGTGGTAAAAAAAGTAAAAAGTAATGGATTACTGTACATCCACATCACAAAGCAGACTCGCCTCTAGTCGCAGGTACTCTGTCTGCTCCCGTGAGACCAGGTTGATGATGACGCTGCTGTGTTTGCGGGTTCGAACCAGGACTTGGATCCACGTTCTTCGGGCAGGCAGAGGAGATGCCAACTGGTAGTGCACGTGACTGTGGCCATCAAAGGAAAACTCTCGGACTTCTGAAACATACAATACTTGTGTTAATGAACAGTGTTGAGACGAAATCAGAGATCAGTTTAAAAATAAACATCTTACTTCATCAGCTTAGCTCAAACTGACACATTGAGTCAGTTTGACTGTATTTGTATTCTGTTACCATGAGCTAAGCAGACCTAGTACATGTTTAAGAGCTATTCTTTCCACCTATTTTATATGCAAAGGGAAAATCCTTCTGTCGATTGCCTTCAAACCTCTTCTTCTCTCCGTCTACTGTAGGTCTGACAGAGTGGAATAGTTTAGGAGATCCAGTTTGAAAGCAAATGGATCAATCTATGGATTTCTTGTACTGAATATGCAACAGAACATCCATCCATTTCAAATACTCTAACACTCTCTTGTTCCTCTCTGTTTCTCAAGAACTGAGAGTTGATTACGTAAGATGTATGGATATAAAATCCTGAACAATATGAATTTTATAGAGAATTTGCTTTGAAAACGAGTGGTGAACATGACCTGAAAAGGTGACAAAAAACAAGCTGAAGACATACTTCAAAGCAACCAACTCCTGGTTGAGGGATGGATGTAATTCCACAGGAATGTATTACCAGCCTGGTGACCAGCCTGATGAGGAGGAGGAGCCAAGCTGCTGTGGCTGTGTATGGCTCTTACTCTACCGAGGCTCCTTATGATAAACCATAAAATTGGCAAACATGTCTGCTTTTTATTCCTGATTACTGTGGGAAGGTGCAATCACCCAAGCCACCAATCAGATGTAAACTAGAGTGAACAGGAGACTATTTTACATTTTAACCATGGCACATTTTGGGGTAGATGTTTAGCTGTGTTGCTCATTGGCTTGTTGAGTCAAGATCCATTTCCCTCAGATAAAATATAGAAAACAGAGTATATAAGATTTGTTACTTTTCCTACCATTTTCCTAAAAGGAGAAAATAAATTTTAAAGGTGTCCTAGAATACAATTAATCAACAATCTAAAACAGAGCTTTGAGCCTCCAAAAAGCATAAGAAAAGGTTTTTTTGGCTTTCATCTGTCCCAGGAGCCCTGATACAGCTGTTGACCCCTCCCACTCGGCCAGGACATGCTGATTGGTTGGTTTCCCCAGAAGGCCTCAAACACATGCAGGTTTGAGGAGGCGTGGCTCCCCCTTGTGACGTGTTAAGGAAGGCTTTCTCAGAACAGGAGGTTTTCTCTTGCCTTTTTAAACTTTCTAATTTACATCAAAAGTAGGTCACACACGGCTTTGACTTTTTGGCATGCTACTGTTGACCACCCAAGCTGTTTATTCAACAACAACAAGGAAAATGTTGGTTTACATTCTAGGTCCCCTTTAATGGTGATTCAACCATCAACATGTTTCCTCTCCTACAGCTTTTATAAAAACACATGAAGTGTGTGAATGTGCGTGTGTGTGTGTGTGTGTGTGTGTGTGTGTGTGTGTGTGTGTGTGTGTGTGTGTGTGTGTGTGTGTTTGAATAGATGGATGGATTATTCACTGTAAAGTGCTTTGGACTCCTCTGACTCTTCTAGCCAAGTCAGAACCAGGATCCCTAAAACTTTTCCAGACTGATTACCAAAACCAGGACCCTGCTTGGGCAGCATCTCCTCAGCTGGCTGCTTTACTAAATGAGTTATCTCATGAATAGAACGAGTGATTAATTGCTGTTTGTTCATTCATTTATTCATAGTTTCACTCTCTTAATCACTGATTGAATGTTTACCTCTGTGGCTGCTGTTGGTTGTAATAGCTGCTCAAACTGTTTGAGAAAGGCCTTCTGTTTCAATAAGGAATAAAATATATTTCTGCTCAGTTTACTGGTCAAACATTGTTTGCATCAACATTTCTGTAGAATACATTTTAAAAATCCCTGTCAATTAGTGCCATCCAGAAGCAGAAGACAGTGATGCTGAAGGAGTGAAGAGCCTGACACCGTGTGCTGTGGTCAGCAGAGAGCATCCCGACAGGTTCCCTCCTCAAACTAGGATGTGTGCAGTGCAGGACCAGGATCATTAAAGATCCCATCTCAGTCCAGCAACCTCCTCCAGCAGCTGCAGTCAGGCACACGCCTCCACAGCCACACGGCCAACACAGACAAGCTCACAAGGAGCGCTCTTCCCCAGGCCATGAGGATCTGTAATATGGCTGCTGCTGAGAGCCAGCATGCTGCTCTCTGAGAAACACGCAATTTATACAGAAGTAATTAAGAAGCCTTGAAGGAAAAGGCAACTGACCTGTGTACTCTTCTTACACAACATCTGCTAGCAGGATGCTACGAAGCAGATGGCCACATTTACTATTATTGTCAGGAAAGCACAGAGGAGCAGGAGTGTGAAGTACATTATAAGTAATTGCCCACTTGCTAAGTTCCAACAACGTTGTGAGGTCACTCATGATGGGAACGTCTCACATAGTTAGGAAAGAAAAAAATGGAATTCTTATTTTCTGTTATGAATACTAAAGAGAACCAACATTCATTGAGTTATGTGATGAGTTTGTTTATCTGTGTTAATACAGGTTGATGTGTTGATCAGCAAAAGGAACAATATCCAACTATCATAAATATTTTTTATTCATTCATAAAACCTGGTCTTCCCAGAAGATTCAGGGGAAAAAAACAAAGGCAAGACATTGTTCTACTCATCCCATTGGTGGAGTACCCATCTGTTAAAATGTCACTTTCATGTGAGTTGGTTTACCAAGGACCCCATGATCCTCCTCCTAGAGGATCTTTCAACTTCTGAAACTTTCAGTTTAGAAATCTCCTTGCATGAGAAGAAGAAAAAGCCTTTGATGAATTTAAAGAGTCTAGTTGCTCTTTTTGTAAACCTACTAGAATGATCATAGCATCCTAACGGGAGGATCTCTACAATCTCCTGTGGTGAAACACAAGGTTAAATTGAGGCATCCAGGGTGCGTTAGACTAGGACTACAGTCATTTGGTCTTTGTGCCCCTGGCAGAATTGTGAGTGTGAGTTCAGCAGAGCAGGTCCATAGCTTTGGGATTGTCTTCGTAACAACGAGCAGCTGCAGAGCAGCGGTTATAAATGATGTTGCCACGTAGCAAATCAGGTGGTGGGAGACAAGAGGATGTTCATCAAATTAACATCTATGCTGGAAAATGTCTTTCCTGTCATGCATGACACCTTAACAGCACTAGAAAGCTCCTTCAGTGACAGAATGCCTCACCCCAGATGCCACGAGGAGCCTCTTCTGTTCCTACAGCTTTCAGACTGTTCAGTCAGCACTGAGCAGACTGACTCAAAGCAAACTAAACAAACTGATAATGTGCAAAATCATTATTTTGTTTTAATATTTTATTAATGTTTTAAAGACCAAATTCACTCATTTTATTCAATACATTTGCAGTGGTCTCTAGTATAAATGAATGCCTTGTGAGTCGAAGCTCCTGTTTCAGGAAATAGAAGTGAGCCAGATGAGGGGTGAGTAGAAGATATTTGGATATCTTGCCTCTGATTGGCTAACAGCAACACGACTCTACCACTGACTCTGTTTGCTCTGCAACGTTGATGTTTTATCTCCACAAATAACACAAGCCTGGAGGAGTTCTGCTGTGTGGTGGAGTTGCTAATGCTAAAGGTTAGCTTCTACTAGCCAAAACGTGCTCTGCTGTTTCCTGGACGCTAAACCAACAACAGCCTTCCCCGTCACGAGACAATATGGGTGAGTCCATGAATGCTGATTTTATATTATGACATGACATTTGACTGGCTTTTCTAATTTGAGCATTTTCTAGTCGATTATCTATTGGCAGCTAATGCAGGAAATAGGTAGCCTAGTGAACTAGACCAAATTCTTGCCTTGCAAAGTTTGGTCTAGGCACGCTTCATTGGAACCCTCGCAGCCCGATCCACTGCTGTGGCTGTCCAATCACAGCTCGCTATAGTTTTGGTTGGGCCAATCACAGAGTGGGAGTAGCCGATAACATCAGAGCTGCGACCGCAAACACAAACAACATGACAGCAGCGCAGGAACCACGTTCGTTTGAAACGGCTTTGTCATCAACATTGGATTATTTAGACTCCAACGTGCGTAAGTCTGTCTGATATACTTAGCGGCTTCTTATTTTTATCAAACAAAGTAGTGCAATGTCCCAGTACACCTGATATTCACGTGGTTTTCATACAAAAACGACAGAAATCATTGATGTTAGACGCCATTGCTGCCTCCCTCTTTTCCGTCGCTGTGATTACGTCACGTTGTTCGTTACTCTGATTGGTCCTAGCGATATCCAATTGCATGCAGACAGTTTGAAAGACAACCGTAGATCCCGCCTCACGACTGAGAGTCATCAATGGGTCGTGGCCAGACTATATATTCACATATATAGGATGGCTTGCCAGGCTAGAAAATAGGGGTAGAAGACTAAAGACTATTTTCATGTCTAGCCTGCATGTTAACCATTAAGGACCCATTAAGGACCAATAAGCACACTGGTGTCACAGCCCATTTCAAGCATCTGCTAAATTGCTTCTTGAGTCATATATTCAAGTTTGACAACCCCAAGTGATATTCTATCCAGACATTTTTTTCTAAATTTGATGTTTTTATTCCAATTTGTTTTATATTTTAAAAAGGTTTGGGTTCTTAAGGGGTCTAGACTCAGAGTGATCGATCATATTTAAAAAAGAACAAGTAAAAACCAATTTCACAGTGAATTTGATCTTTAATGTGAAACATTACAATCAATCCGTTTAGGGAAATTGTTGTTTAGGAATTAAAATACAAGCCGGGTTAACTCCACATTCATGCCAAACGTACATAATGGTAAATGGCCTGTATTTGATATAGTACCTTCCAGAGTCCTAGAACCCCCCAAGGTGCTTTACAACACAATCAGTCACCCATTTACACAGACATTCACACTCTAGTGGTGATGAGCTACATTGTAGCTACAGCTGCCCTGGAGCGCACTGACAAAATGACAAAAAGGAAAAAGATCAAACTGACCAGTTTAGCCATGTTTATGTTATTTCCAGATATGAGTGTGTTTGTTCTCATCCATGTGATTTTCATTGTGTTTTAACTTCATGTTTTCTGAAACAGAAATCTCTGAGCTCAGCTGATGGTGGTCCTGTGCAGTCACAGGCCTTTGGTCTGCCCTCTGAAACCCTGCTGTTGTTGAGGTACACCCAGAAACACCATTATTATGTTTTAGATGGGTCCAAAACAGCTTTGTCTTACCTTCTTCACACTGGTGTCCCGTGTATCCGGCTACGCACTGGCAGCTGAAGGAGCCCCATTCACCGTGACAGCGGCCTCGATGGCCACAGGACGGATACCCCATGTTGACACAACTGCTATCTGTAGTCAGACAGCCCGGGGAGCTGGACTGGGAGTCGGCCGGGGAGCCCAAATCATACAGCTGAAAGGTGGAGATAGAAGTGTGGTAGATAGACAAAAGGAGAAGAGGTGAGAAAGTAAAGGGAGAAAAGATGGAGAAAGGAAATAAGAGGGCATTTTATTAAAAGTGAAGGCAAAATGGAGGTAAAGCAGCACCAGGTAAAGAAGGTAGTACCAATAAGTGAGACAAAAGACACACCAGCAACAGAGAAACAGCAGCTCTATGGGGGGTGAGGGGGTGGGGGGGGGGGGGGTCAAAGTTGTTTAAAGAAGTAAAGTCAGGCTGAGTGGAAATGAAAGAACTGAAGAAGAAAACTTAAAAAATATGCTGAAGGACATAAGCTCAGGGTATAGTGTGGCCTTCTCTTCTTTCCCACTCTCATCTTTCTCTCCAGCTCTGTTTATATTCTCCCTATCACCAACTCTCTCCTCTGCTGGTGATAAAACTAAACACGGACCAATCTTCTGATGGAAAACCAGTGTGACTAACTACACAGAGAGCTGGGGGGGGCTCGGAATATTTAACCACACGTCCTTCACAGAGTCAGAATTCAGTGCTGTTTTTCATTTATTTATTTCAAAAGCAAAGAATGTAAAAGACTGTAAAAGTTGAGTCATGTCTCAGGAGCTGCTGACCAGCCAGTGAAGCAGGTTGTTGACCTTTAAATGGTGCACAAGTTTGACTGATCCCATTGATTGGGCGGAACCAAAACCAGAACAGTCACAGAGAGACATGTCATATCTGCAGCTGATTTGACTTTATACTGAGCAACAATCGGGAAGATTCTAAACTAAGCACTTAGGCGCAAAAGTCCACCTGCTTCTGCACAAATTGTGAAGTGTGGCGTCAGCAGAGAAGAATGTCACTCGCGTCGACAGACACACTGTAGGCAGCCTTATTTGCCAAGATTAATGTCAGGTTCTGGGTATAAACATGTCACAGCCCACACAAAGAGAAAAATAAGTTCTAGACTAGAATACAAAACCTGCAGCTGAGTGCGCTCCACAGTGAGGCGGGTTTCTATGGGGAGAAAATGGAGTCCATAAATGTGTTTGTGTGTAACTTTAGAAGACCAGTGTTCTTTAATAAGTAATTTTAATGTTCACACAAACTATACATTTATCTTATTTAATCAAGACATAAATTTAAAACCCAATAAAAAATTATAAAATCAATGAGTAAATAAATAATCAGAATAAAAAACGTTTCTGCTGCTCACCATTAAAAAAATTTTATATCTCCATAGTTTTTTGAGAAGACAGCAAAAGGCGAATTATAAAAAAACTAAAATTTTAAAATCAATTTTGAAATAACATTTAAAATAACTTAAATGTAATTTTCTGAAATTTTTGTATTTCTCAAATTTGAGTAAGTTTTGGATGCATATTGTTTTTGAATAAATAAAATAAAAGAAGACTAAAGGAGCATGGAATGCATCGCCACAAGCAAAACTCTCCCAGAGTTACCACAAGGACCAATTTGGTGTGCCACCCCAAAATTTTCTCTGACCCCGTCTGGCCACCCTTATCAAAACTTTCTGGGGGCACCTCTGCAGACTACCCACCCTTTTTCACCCTGTTTGAGTCCTTGGAGGGGGTGCTGGAAAGCGCTCCCTACAGTGACTCCCTTGTTCTCCTGGAGGAATTCAACTCTCATGTGGGCAACAACAGTGAGACCTGGAGAGATGTGGTTGGGAGGCATGGCCCCCCTGATCTGAATCCGAATGGTGTTTTGTTATTGGACTTCTGTGCTCGTCATGGATTGTCCATAACAAACACCATGGCATAAAGGTGTCCATGTGTACTCTTGGCACCAGGATACCTTAGGCTCTTATCTTAGGTCTCATGTAAAAAAAAAAAAAACTTCCCTCACTCTGAAAGGCTCATGTTCATAAACAGCCTATAGGTCTTAAAATAGTGAGTGAGTCTTAAGTTCACCTCTTTGGACCAGCATGGCCATCGTTATCTTGGAAACAATTTCTTAATTAAGTAGGTATTAGACTTCAAAATGTGGATTGTGACTCATAACGAAGGAGAGGGAGGTCATCAGAGTCATTTACTGGTGAACTCAGCCATGAGTGCTGTTTGATTTAAAACCGTGACTCTTACAACATGTAGCTCATTATTTCTCAGGGAACCATGATATGATTTCTACAGACAGTTCAGATGTTTGGTTACTTCTACTGTTTTTCAGTCTCTGTAGTTGTAGATTTTTTTTATTAAAAAAGACACTTTATGTTTTCATTATTTTTTTGCTATCCAATAATGTTTTTGCCTATTTTTGTGTTCATACTCAGGAGCCACTGAGGGAATTCATGAATAACTAGATGAACATGTACAACTGATTATCTTTTGAAGTCAACTCAATACAAGATGGCCACCACAGCTAATTGTGCCAATACGTCTACAACTCAGTCAGTTTTATAGATATTGAGCTAAAATGCAGTGTTTTACAAAACCGCTAGAGTCAATCTGTCATTCTTTTAGCTAAAGAGCTCCTAAACCATTGCATGAAACTTAAAGAACCTATCAGAGTAATCCAGCTTCATGAACTTACACAGTAAAGAAATCAGAGTCATTTTAACTCTAGATGAGTTGAATTTTAACTTCCTTTCAGATAACATTTGGTCCCACTTGAAAATAGAGTAAAATTCCCTCTTTAGCCAGTGTCACATATTCAGTGTTATTTTCATTCAAATTAGTGTTAAAATGAACAGAGACATGTATTAAAATAGGCAGGTAAATTAAACTAACCCCCTGTAGAGTAGAAAAACACTGCAAGTCTGCAGAATTTAATACTGACTTTTAACTTTGCTGTTTGAGATGGTTTACGCTACAAATAGTTGTAAATACACTGTCTAGGTTAGAATAAAATTACCCTGCAATATTAGCAATCAATGTTTTACTGTGTACAGACGGTTGAATCCAGTTAACAAAATTATCATGCAGCATGAATGTTTTATCCATCCAAACATATCCATCCATCGTGAGAGTCCTTGCTGTGGCCTGAGGTCTTCACCTGGTGAATGAATAAAACACTTCCCATGGAAGGCCTCAAAAGCACATCCTTAGCAGATGCCCAAACCACCTGGATCTAGTCATTTCAGTGTGGAGGAGGTTTATAAGGGAGCCCCCCATCCTACACAAATACACATCAGCTAATTTTAATCTAACTTTTATGGTTGTTACCTAACGCCCATAAGCTAGAAAACTCGGACTACTCCTAGGAAACTAGGAACTAGAAAGGACACCTCTCTGGTGGACCCTCTAGCTGCGAGGGATGTCATGAGAGACCAACAAGAGTCACTTTTGAAGGTATTAGCTGTTTGAACCCTGGTTGCTAAAAACTGGAGTTGGGGACATGGGATGTCCCTTTCCTAATTACATTATATATATTTCCAATTCAAGTGTCAGTAGACTTGAACATAGCCTTCAATTTATGGGAAAAGGAGCCCACTTATTTTACCAATTATTTTGGATATTCAACATTTACTCTAAACCTTCTGCTGAGAAACACTGCAGATCAAACATATAGCTGCTAGCTCTCAAACAGCCATTAGTCAACCTGCAGATGGAGAAAACCTCCAAGCTAAAAATGGAGCGACAGATGTGTCAAAACCACAGGACAAAGCTAGAGCATACGTTTGAGTTAGAATACTGCAAGGACAGAAACAAGCAGAAAAATGACAAGACACAGACTGTCGAGATTCAAAATCAGACAACAGTGAGTGACAGCCAGAGGGATGAGACCAGACTCCAGAGTAGAAGTTTAATTATATAAAGAAATGTTGCAGTGTTGTTTTTTTCTTCAGCTTTTAGCTGAAACCAGTTTTACTCTCTTCACTGCTTGCTGTTATTTACGTAAAGCCTGGCATCGCCACTGGAAAGGTTTAATGGAGCTGACAGGGTACCGACAGGCTGTGTGGCTCAAATATCAGAACCGCTATCCTCCTCTCAAACACTTACAGCCCAATTGAAACAGATGATATCGCCATGGTGATGGAAGTGAAACATTAACAGGTTCTGGGAAAAATAAAACAACACAAGTAAAAAATAAATAGGAGGGGGAAAAAATGATACATACAATGCCGAAACATGTCCATCAACATTATTAATCATCAGTACGCCTACTGTTGCTTGCTCTTAGGAGATTTATTATCTTCATGTCCTCCCACACACATCATGCAGATTTTTCTCATTAGTACTCAGTGTTTGAGCGCCTCTTGTTACATCTCTGTCTAAGGTAAATCACACTTACTCCAAGCCTTCAGCATGTGCAGGAGGACAAACATGTACCATTTATCCCACCATTCTGGAAATGGAAATGGAGCATCAGAAAGCAGCTTTAAAAAATCCTGAAGAAAATTCAGTTTCACTTCCGGTCAGTGATGGGCAGTAACGCATTAAAAATAATGCGTTACTGTAATCTGATTACTTTTTTTGAGTAACGAGTAAAGTAAGGGATTAAAATGGCAAAAAAGTAATTAAATTGCCGTTACTTCCGCGCAAGCAGGCTGCGTTATCGCGTTAGTTTGTTCAGCCAAGCGCGTCTCATGACAGTGACGTATAAGCGTGCGACAACCGCGACGGAAAACAACAGAGAACAATGGAGCGCGGGACTGAGCATGCCCATTCAGCATTTGATAGTTGGAAGTATCGACACTACTTTGAATTTGATTCAGTAAAAAATGACAAAAATATTAGTGTCCACTGCACTCTCTGCGTTGGAAGGAAACTTTTATCTACATCGAAAAATTCAACTTCCAACCTGAGCAAGCACCTAGCAAACCGACACGGGAACGTGAAGCTCACAGAGACCCCGACTGACACTACTGCTGCAGCTGCTAAATCGGATTCCACCTCTGACGGTCCCACTCCTGCTAAACAGGTAAAAATAGACTTAAGAGCAACTGGACTTGGTGCCGCTGAACTGAAGAAGCTCGTCGCTGGCTATATAGTGGAGGAGATGTTGCCGATTTCCACTGTGGATTCTGAATCATTCCGACGCATCATAGAAAAAATTCCGACTAAAAGCGGTGTCAAGCTGCCGCAGAGAAAGTCATTTTCGGGATACCTTGAGAGAGAGTACGAGATAATGAACTCCAATTTGAAGGCAGCACTTGAAGAGGCAGACTTTGTATCCACCACTGCTGACATCTGGACGGTGAATAATAAAAGTTTCATGGGTGTAACAGTTCACTGGATTAATCCCACTTTACAGCGCAACAAGGCCGCCCTGGCATGTAAGAGAATTAGAGGCAGCCACACATATGATGTGATTGGAGCAGAGATTGAAGAAATCCATTCAGCATATGGACTGCATGGCAAAGTTGTTGCCACGGTAACAGATAATGCATCCAATTTTGCCAAAGCATTCAGAGTTTATCATCCTTGTGATTTGGAGTCTGAATCTGAAAAAGAAGATGATGAAGAGGAACCAACTTTTACAGATGTCATAGAAGCTCTTTCAGCCCCATCTACTGATGGTCAGTTTAGCCTGCCTCCACACTACAGATGTGCATCGCACACCATTAACCTGATTTCAACTAGCGATGTTGAGAAACATCTGAACTCCTGTGCAGAAACCAAGGCTGTATATAGGAGCAGCATTGCAAAGTGCTCTGCTCTATGGACTAAAGCAAGTCGATCAACATTAGCCGCTGAACAGGTGGAGGAAGTCAGCCGCAGGAAGCTAATGGTACCCACGTCCACAAGGTGGAATTCCCAGTATGAGGCCATTTCCAGAATCCTCACAATTCCCTTGAATGAACTTAATCCCCTGTGTGTAAAACTGGGAATCAAGTGCTTTACTGAAAGGGAGTATCAATTCTTGAAAGAATACTGCAGTGTGATGAAGCCCCTGACAGTAGCTCTGGACATCTTGCAAGGAGATGAGTGCACCTATGGGGCTCTACTACCAACACTCACAAGCCTGATGTCAAAGACACTTGCTCTGAAAGATGACCTCTCTAGAATGACAGCCACCCTTCCAGATGTCATTGTAAAGGTAAGGTTATTATTTGAAAATTGCTTTGGATTATTTATTTATTCATTGTCTACAGTTTACATGGTCTGTGAATGTTTCTCAATTTGTTTTAAGCGGTGTGTACAAATGAAATTTTAAAATGATACAATGAAAAACCTAATAATCATCCCAGCTCAATATTAGGGATATTGTTAATGATCATTAATCATGAACATTAAAATTAAGTGGTCAAATTAACTTAAAGGCAGGGTACGTAAGTTGGAATTGTTAAAATTTATATAGGAACATAAATAAATTCTTAATTCCATCATATTGTATGTTACAGGCCATCAAGACTCGTTTTGATGCAGTTCTGGATAGCCAAGAAGGACTTCTTGCAGCGGCCACTTGTCCGAGGTTTAAGCTGCGTTGGCTGAGAGATGAGCATAGCCGAGTGCACGTGAAGGAGCTTCTGATCACAGAGTGTCGTAAAGCTGCTCCTGCAACTGCTAATGTGTCCCAAGACCCCCAACCGCTAGCCAGCCCTGCCGAGATGGACTTTTTTGACTTTGAGAACCAGCCCAAAGAAAGCTTCTCAGCAGAAAATGAAGTAACTGACTATATAAGGTCAGGACATGAGCTTGAGATTCTGAATCAGTTCCCAACTATCAAAAAGATGTACATGAAATACAACACCCCAACTCCATCCAGTGCACCAGTGGAAAGGCTGTTCAGTTTAGGTGGATTGGTGCTTTCCCCGAAAAGGAACCGACTGTCCGATAGAAGGTTTGAGAAACTTCTGCTGATGCGATATAACCACTGTTTCACTCCAAAAGAGAACAACACATCTCATATTTTTTAGGTTAGACATGACTGGGCCTAAATGTAGCATAGAACTGAATTTTCTGTTTTGGTAGTTATTTTTATCTGCACTTTACCAACTTAAACTTAAAGAATCTTTAATTTTATTTATTTATTATTTATTTTAGCAGTATTTTTCTTGGATTTACTTCAAAAAGTGAGTGTAAACGCCACAAAAATTATTTTATTTTCTATGCAGGTATTTGCAGAAATATGAGAAGGAAAACTTGATTTATTTTTCTTTAAATAGAGTGTAATGTGCAGAAAACCAGTTTATCTGTTAAACTAAATTCTTTAGACTGTTTCAGAGGCTGTTGCATTTATAAGTTTTTGCTTGATGCAGTGTTGATGAAGTTAAAAAAATCAAACCAATAAAACAAATGATAAAAAGACTGTTTCATGTCATTGAATTTTATATGACAGCTTATACGTATAGCATAATCAGGTTTTGTATCATGTTTTTGAAAAAAAAATTAAGTAACAAAATAACTAATTACTTTTGAAAATAAGTAATCAGTAAAGTAAAGGGATTACTTTTTTGGAGAAGTAATCAATAATTAGTAATTAATTACTATTTCCAGGTAACTTGACCAACACTGCTTCCGGTAATGCTGAAGAAAAACTCAACTCTGGATTCAAACCCAAGTCAGGCGTTTTGAGCTTGCTAAGCTAAAAGATCCAGCAGAAAATGTAGTTTTCACTGCATTCAGAAAGCTGCAGGTTCACACACAGATTTCGTACCAGAAGATTCTGGTCAAACGGAGATGATTTGGGCTTAGATGGGGCTCGGCTTGGATTGTCATGGTTGAGCACAGAGTCTCTGACTTTTTAACACCAACACACCAGAAAGGGTTGTAGTCAGACTGAGCAGCTGTGGAAAGGCTGATATTCCATTTCACTCTCTGAGTGCATGGGCACAGTGTTTGGAAATACTTTGAGGTTACAGTTAAAAGCATAAAAACACTCTTACAAGGTACAAGGACACTGTGAATGTTGAAACGTGTTATTAATGCATTTATCAGCTAAAGAGCAGGTGTGAGTTTGCTGATGTGAAGTGTTTGTTTGGTAGTACGTGTGTGTGTGTGTGTAATACCTTGCTGTCCACAACGAGGTTGCGAATGCAGCCGGTGAAGTGTTTGTGCTGAAGCTGAGGGTAGATATAGGGGATGTCCTCGTTTACGCCACCAAGCTGGAGTACTTGGCTCATGTTCAGGTGTCTAAAAAACAAAGACATGTAAAGATTTAAAAAGGTTGTTTTGGCTACCAGAAAGCCAACGCACACTTCTGAGTCAGGTGAATTTTAAAACCCATTCCCTCGCTCCATTTTTCCCTAATTCATGAACGAGGCCCTCAGATATTTAAAGAAGTCATTCACTCATATTTTAGTACATGTGCAGTGGTCTCTAGTAGGAATGAATGCCTTGTAAGTCATACTGTGGGAATAAAAAGCTCTGGTGCGCCTGTTTCAGCATGGATAATTCAGCCAGAGGAGAAAGTAGCTTCAGACAACAGGGTCTGGAGTCTTATTTCCTGATATTTGGACATCTCTCCTCTGATTGGATAATGGCAACACGACTCTACCACTGACTCTGTTTGCTCTGCAACGTTGATGTTTTATCTCCACCAATAACACAAGCCTGGAGGAGTTCTGCTGTGTGGTGGAGTTGCTAATGCTAACAGTTAGCTTCTACTAGTCGAGACTTTCTCTGCCGTTTTCTGGATGCTAAACCAACAATAGCCTTCATCTTTGTAAAGCCAAAGCTTGATCCAAGTCCAAGCAAAAGCTTGATGTAGAGCGGCCAGGCTTTTCAAATCATAGCGTATTTTTTCTATCAGAAGCTAATGCAGGAAATAGGTGTAGGACACAATTTTCACATTCAAGCCTGCATGTTAAACTCAGAGTGACCGATCATTTTCGAATAATAAGTAAAAAAATAGTTTCTCAGTGAAGTTCTTTTTTAAACTCTTCCACTTGAGGCAGGACCTCGTCCATGACCTGGGGAAGGCATTCTACACTTTTCCGACTCAAGACCATGGTTGCTGCTGCACACTCGTCTGTGAACCGTTCCAGCGAGAGTTGGAGATCACGGTCTGATGAAGCCAACAGGACCACATCATCTGCAAAAAGCAGAGACCTGATCCTTGGGCCACCAAAACGGATCCCCTCAACACCTTGGCTGCGTCTAAAAATTCAGTCCATAAAAATTGTCAACAGAATCTGTGACAAAGGGCAGCCTTAGCTGCTGTCTCTGGCACCAATCATACAGGGACCAGCCTGTATCAAGGGGCCCGGTCCCTCCCACAGGGCCCCCCAAGGGACATGGTCAAACACCTTCTCCAAATCCACAAAACACATGTATATTGGTTGGGTGAACTCCCACACACCCTCCAGGACCCCCTAAGGGTATAGAGCTGGTCCAGTGCTCCACGGTCAAGACAAAGATCACATTGCTCCTCCTGAATCTAAAGTTCAACTATCCGACGGACCCTCCTCTCCAGAACCCCTGAATAGACCTTACCAGGGAGGCTCAGGAGTGTGATCCCCCTGTAGCTGGAACACACCCTGCGGTCCCCCTTCCTAACTAGTGGGACCATCACCCCGGTCTGCCAATCTAGCAAAACTGCATCCAAAGTCCACGCAGTACTGCAGAGCCCCATCAACCAAAACAGCCCCACAACATCCAGAGCCTTAAGGTTGGTTTATGCTTGACGCATCTGCGAGGTCCGCAAGGCTCCGCGTGGCTTAGCAACCACGCCCCTCCGCGTGTCCTCCGTGCGGCCCAAAGTTTCCGCACCGCGCACCTAGGAAATTTTCTAACTACGCGGACGGTCCAGTGTGGAAAAACATGGTGGACTGCAAGAGCTCGTAGTGGCGGACGTTCGTAAATACAAACTTCTCTATGATTCAGCCCGTAAAGATCACCATGATCAAAATAATGTTAATAATTTGTGGAGTAAAATTGCTGTCACACTCGGAAAAGACGAGGAAGCAGTAAAAAAGTGTAAAACATCAGTGATTTCTACTTCTACTATGGTGTAGTGTTTTAATGCATGCCGTAGAGCCTACATGCCACCCCGCACTCTGGGAGAATATTGGCTCACAGCGGAGACAAACCGCAGAAGGTAGGAAGGAACTATAAACGCTGCAAAGTCCGACGCGCGTTCCATCCGTGTGTCTCATTTCCGCGCGGAAGGTACATGCGTCAAGCATAAACCAAGCTTTAAGGAACTCCAGGCCATTATCATCAACCCCTGCGACCCTGCCACCTCAGCACCAGAGACTGGAGAGCCCAACCCAAAGTCCCTGCACTCCATTGTATTATGTTCTGCCAAAATAGTATTCAACAAAAGCAATTAAACTTTAAAAATAAAAGCTGTTAAATTATTCTTTTCATCAACCAACTTGTCATAGTTGTGGGTTTCTATAGCATTTTTGTTCAGTTTAGTTCCTTAGGTATTTCATATTTTGAGTATTTAATTTGCATTTCTTTCCCCTGCTATTGGTTTGGTCCTATGATTTCCCTGTCACAGTCAGCTGTTTGTATTAACTCACTTGCTCCTCACCCTGCTAATAACTTTCCCAGTATATTTAGTCCCTGGTTTCTCGGTTATGTTGGTTCTGTCGGCTGTTGTTGCTTCTGTTTGTGCCGTCACTGTTCGTGTCCTGATATTTCTCCAGCAATCATTTAATAGTTTATATGCAAGTAAGTTTAGTTTACTTACTTGAAAAATATCTAATGTCCTCATGTGGCCCAGATTACTGATCAGCATAGTCATCCTGTACTTTGCATGATGGTGCTTCATAAATATGACAACTTTATCAAAGTCATGTTGGAGGTAAAAACACACCAGGTAAGGTCAGATGTGAACCCAACAAATGTCAGCAGACTATGCATGTATCCTTAGATGATGCTTTGGAAACACAATGGAGGTCATCACTTTGTGACACTAAATGGTTAAGATCTGAATGTGAAATTTTATGACAAAGGATTTTGTACACTGAATGTAAAACTGCATCAGTGAGTTTTTACTTTTTGACATCTTATATGTAGAAAGGATGAATTATATCTTCTGTGAGATGTGTTGTTTGGTAAATTGAGGTCAGTTAGTAAAGTTGGGTTAGTCTGAATATAGGGCATCAATTTATACAAAACTTTAAAAGTTGAAAAAGGGTGAAAGAGTTAAAGAACAGGAGATTTTCTTCTTCTGTGCCAATTTAAAGATGAGCTCCTTGGTTCTTAACTATTTGTCAATAAACAAACAAACCAAATCCACCACACATTTCACTGCAGTATTCATAAAAATACCCTTTTCCAGATGTCTGAGGAGGAGGCTTCACCTGGACTATCAGTTTTAGACACTTGATTTGACAACTGTGTTTAGCTTCTTTTCAAAATAAGAAAAGCTGTCAAGAAAAGAAAAATCCTGACAGCTGAAAGACTCTATGGAACCAAAGGGCTAAGAGGGGCAGCAGAACTGTTGAACAGATCAGGTTTTATACATCAAATGACTCCAGTCTTCTGTTCTTTATTTTCAGGGTTTTAAAAGGTAGAGCTGTTTCCAGGTTTAGAGCAACTTGGACAATTCAGTAAAGGCTGCCGTGGTCACGGTCTAATTTATAGGACAAATAAAACCTGGCATCACCAGTGAAACGAGGGAAAGCAACAACACGTTTTGTAAGAATAGTCCCCTGAAGGCAGTATAAATAGTGGAAAGACCATTGAACAAAAAATGGGTCCCAGAGCTACACTATACTGGAAACAGGCTTCAGAAAGAAGATCGTTCCCCTAACTGTGGAAAAACCTCAGCTCTGTCAGGTATGACAGGTCAGAACTACAGATGGGCCACTAGCAGGAACACGAGGCAAAAATAAACACAGATGTCATATTACTATGTAAATGTAAAATGTACAACACGATCTACTGACTATTAAAAAATACCACTTTCGATAAAATATAACATCTTACTATGCTAGAAAAAAATTATATATATATATATATATATATATATATATATATATATATATATATATATATATATATATATATATATATATATATATGTTATTGTGTGGGCTGTCAAAATTAGCACGTTTTTAATGCGTTAATGCAAAGCCCCCTTAACGGCATTCATTTTTTTAACGCGCGATTAATGCGCAGGCTTCCGTAGTTTTGTTTTGGCCCTCCTCGCATTCCATAGTCTGACGTAAATAAGAAGCAGGAACAAGCCATTGGCCAGCGGCAAATTTCCTTTGAATCACATGTGTAAAAATGTGTTAAACCCTCAAGTCAATTTCTTTTTAGGAATTCCACGGCTGGATTTTTAAGATAAAAACAATGTTTTTAAATCGTGGGACCTATGCCTACCAGGCTTTCTGTATGAGCATAAAGCCAGCGATGACGTAACCGCTCAGAAAGCGAGTGTAAACAGTGTGTAGAAAGTGACCCGCAGCTTGGTATTTTTCTCTGGATTACGACGAGGCGGATAACCGGAGGAGTTCAACCAAACAATCGGTGGCGAAACGGAGGAGGAGGGTACAGTTTGTTTACTTTTTTTGAGTATTTAATTCCTGTGTTCGAAGTGCTGCAACCAACCGGGACCTCTCAGCTGAGGTCTCAGCTGATGAGGTAGCGTCATCATTCTGTCCCAATATAATTCAATTATCTACAAAAAAATAAAAAAAATGTGCTGCCCGTTTTGCCGCTGGAAAGAATCTGGGAAAAATTAATTGATAGCTTACCAGAATAACTGTGTGTGTGTGTGTGTGTGTGTGTGTGTGTGTGTGTGTGTGTGTGTGTGTGTGTGTGTGTGCGCGCGTGCGTGTGTGTCACAGTTCAGCAACATCAGCTGATTTGAGTTTGGCCCCTGTTGCATTATTTTTGTCTGAGTTCAATGGATTAAGAAAGCAAAAAAAAAAAAAAACCCAGAAGTGTTGCCTTATAGTTTTGTTAAAAATAATAAGATATATTTAAAATGTGCTAAATAGACAGAGTCCAAGTTCTTTATCACACTCTTCCCTTTGTCCTTATTTTAGTACCACATGTGTTGATTTTGTGAGTCCTTATGGTGGAACCATATAAGGTGTTATTGTGTGGGAGGTAATGCCTAATTGCACTTTTGAATATTTTTTTTCTGAGGAGCATACTGGAGTGTATTTATCATGTTTGTTTGGTACAGTTATAATAAACATATTTTCAAAGTATATTTGTCCACTCCATAGTTGAAATAAGAAACATTTGACTAAGAAAAAAAAATTGCGATTAATCGTGAGTTAACTATGGACACTCATGCGATTAATCGCGATTAAAAAATTTAATCGATTGACAGCCCTAATATATATATATATATATATATATATATATATATATATATATATATATATATATATATATATATATATATATGTATGTATGTATGTATGTATTTGATGACTGCATCTTTCTGCAGCCCAAGGTTATTTTTTGCGAATTTGATTATCCATAAGCTAATTCAGATTAGTAGGATCTCACAGGCATTATAAGTATTATCTTTAGTTGTTCAACATTAAATTAAATAAAGTTAAATAGTTTTAATAATTAAAAAAGAAAACAAATTCATAAAATCTAGTCTTCCTAAAAAGCAAAAACAGGTCTACATAAAATAGATTAAAATAAAATAATGCAAGGGGCAAATGTCCTCTTTAGGGGATGCAGGGTGCCATTAAAATATTGATCTTTATACATAAATTTACTTTTCATAATTTAAAATTTGATGTACAGACATTAAAGTCCCAAGTCATCATCACACACTGGTGAAATTACATCTCTGCATTTGACCCATCCCCATGGTGGGGAGCGGTGAGCTGCAGCTCGGGAACTATTTGGTGGTTTAACCCATAGATATCATATATATCACTGCCTTACCCGCGCTGTTCGTCAATTGGACGAACGTCCTTACACGGCAGCCATCTTACTAGCGACAGCTTCCCCCTTTCATAACATTGGTATCAATGGTGAATGTACCGGTTTGGTTTGTTATAAACGCCAGAGATGTGGCTGTGAAATATGACAGATTTGGCCCGTTAATTTAAAAATGTTAAAGTATGTCCGTTGTAGGGACGCTGTCGAATCCCAGTTAAGGCATCTAGTGATATATATGATATCTATAGTTTAACCCCCCAATCCAACCCCATAATGGTGAGTGTCAAGAGAGGAGGCATTGGGTCTCATTTTTTCCAAGTCTTTGGTATGACCCGACCGGGATTTGAACCCCGATCTCCCAGTCCCGGGGCGGACACTCATACCACTAGGCCATGGGAGCTGGGAGACATGTAAGGTGCTTGGACAAGCCCTGTAGCACTAACGGATGGTGCGACTGCTGCTGCAAGTTTTCTATATGTTCCTGCTCAGACACACCTGTTTCTAACTGCTGAATTATCTCCTCAGTCTTCATCGGGTTCTGCAAGAGCTGCTAATCCCTCATTTGAATCAAATATTCAGTGTTCAAGCTGGAAAATGTTTAAAGCTGGCAAAAAATCTGGCACTCATGATCATTGAGCATCGCTGCTGACGCTACAACAGGCTAAAGCTTGGTTTATGCTTGATGCATTCGCAAGGTCCGCACGACTCCACGTGGCCAAAATACGTCATTTCAGCAACCACGCCCCTCTGCACGGCCCAAGGTTTCCGCACCACGCACCTAGAAAACTTTCTAACTACGCGAACTGTCCCGCGTGGAAAAACATGGCGGACTGGCTGTTGTGTGTTGTGTGCATGCCGTAGAGCCCTATGCCGCCCCCTAAAGTCTGGGAAAATAGCCAGGAAGTATAAACGCTGCAAAAGTTGTCTTGGCCTGATTTTGCGCATCTCATTTCCACGCAGAATGTACATGCATCAAGCATAAACCAAGCTTAAAACAGTAGTCTAATGCAGTGGTTCTTAATCCTGGTCCTGGAGAGCTGGTATCCAGCATGTTTTAGTTGTGTCTCTGCTCCAGTACACTTGATTCAGTGGTTGAATCACCTGTGCAGCAGCTCATCAGGCTCTGTAGAAGCATGTTAATCAGCTGCTGATTGAAATCAGGTGTGTTGAAACATGCTAAATACCAGCCTTCCAGGACCAGGATTGAGAACCACTGGTCTAATGTATTGTAAGGTAAAGCATTAGATTAATTAATAACACATTTATAAATGATTAATTAACCATTTATAAGGGAAGCCTTATTGTAAAGTTGCACCCTAATTACTTAGCCCCAATACACAAAATATGAATCCCTTTTTGTTCCCCTCCTCTTCCACAGTTAGTTTGTAGTTTACTGACTGAGATCAATTCAATGCAGGCTGAATTAGCATTCGAGCTAGGTTGGTGTGCTGAGCTGACTGAGACGTCTACGTCACCCCGTAGTGCACTCTGGGGACTGAGGCACACTCTCATTGACTGACAGCTCCCCCTTGGTCAACACTCTTGGCGTTCTCATGTGAATGATTCGTTTTGCTGAAGAGGCCAGGGGAGGGACTTAGAAGAAATATAAATTCTGAAATATTACCTACTTCATATTATAAAACAGGGACATAGACTCAAATGTCAGCATTTTTAAGTTACTATAAATTTTTAAACTATGTACCACAGCTTTAAAACAAACAAAGATAAGAAAACATAGTACTGCTACCAGTAAATTTGTAAAGAACAGGATTTTCAGATAGTAAATAGTTTGGAAATTAAAATTTTCAGACTCTAATTTACTTTAATGAATAGATATTCCAGAAGAAATAAGAAATAAAACAACAATTCAGCACAAATGCCATATTTATCATCAAGTACAAAGGGACACACTTGATGATTTAGGCTTTTTTGGTAGCTACAGGACCGGAATACTTTACAGTCATTGAGTTGACCATGAACTCTTCTGAATACCAAAGAGCTCTAGAATCAAGTGTGAATCCATCTGTTTGACAGCTGAGGTTTGACCCAAAATCAATATTTCTGAGGGGAAGAAAAAATATCAAGCACAGCAGCAAATCTACAGTGGCACATCTCAAAAAGTAAAATAAAAAAATAAATCAGGGTGAACCAGTTAAAGTCAAAACCTCTGCCTGATTAAAATATCTAGGTGGGATCTTTAGAGAGCTGCTGAATAAGAAGTGTCAGTAAATTACAATTAAGTAAAGAAATAAGAAACAAGTGCATAGAAAATCCTTCTGAGATTGAAAAGATCACAGGGAAGACAAATACTGAAAAACTTTGGGTTGTCAGTGCTGAATGCGTTACCATATTAGCACCATATAATGTTGAATATCTAAAGGGGACTCAGCTGTGTCAGTTAAATGTATTTGTGTCCATTGTTTGAGAATACCTGTCTGTGTTTGGTGTGACACCTGTCACCTCGCAGGTGGAGTGGTCTTCAGTGGTCAACCAGCTGCCCAGACCCTCCATTTCCTTTACCGGTGCCCCAGAACATCGATCCAACGTAAAGCGGACTTCCTAAAACATGAAAAAAAATAAAATAAATAAAACACGTTGTGTCAATGTTATGAAAGAGATTAAAAAGCCTTTTTTCCCTTAGCGTTACAATGAGTGTACTTACTGTTTCCACTGGGTGGTTGATTAGCATTCCGACTACAGTGTTTGACTCACATTTCTGTCATTGGTGTAAACATTACCACTCAACTGCTGCCTGCTATGTCTTATTATTTCTTAAACACAGGACAACGTAGTTAATCTGTTTTCCTCGCTGGTGTCCTAACACGTATAAATAAAGAGAACTATGAAAACACATTGTGGTGGAATTTTGTTACATATTCATATGTAACTGTGAGTAATGTACATCTTCCTCTCATACCAGAGCTTGTTGGCTGATGTGATGTTCAAGAGCAAGTCAACCCCTAACAGAGTCTTTTTCCACTCACACGTCCTGTTTGAAAAATGCAACTCAGCAGCCCGGCTAGCGGGAAGTGTCCTGGTGCACACAGCTCTAATTGTAGAATTGACCAATCACACGTGGCTTAACACACACACAGAACACGTCTCCGGTCTGGCTCCTGTGAAAAGGAGCCGGCTCCAATCAGTAACTTCAAAGATCTGAATCTGAGCCGTTTTGTTTGCGACCCAGACATCACTAAGTTACACCCCACGGCGGCAGTGCAGCAGACGTCACACTGTACCGCTTTAGCCAATCGTGATGGCTGATTTAAATTTGAATGTAGAGTACACTTTAAATCTAAAGAGGATGTAAAACTGATGGTTTTAGGCTGATTGTTTACAGTTATATTTTAAATAAGATGCACTAAAATGCCTGCAGGTGACTGTGCTAATGTCTCTTATTGTAATATTCCAATAACTGGAAATGGATGGATGTTTTTTTATAGAGGCAGCAGAAAGACCCACATGCCATCTCAGGTGAGGGACGAAGTCCTGCTCCAAGTGGAGGAGTTTAATAACTTCAGGGTCTTGTTCACAAATGAGGGAAAGATAGAGTGAGAGATCGATAGGCGGATTGCTGCGTCCACATTCAGGGTACATATTACACAGAGGTTTCCGAAGCCGAGTGAAACTGGGGTGGGTTGGGGTCTATTTTGCCTTGGACCCCAAAGTACCTTGAAACGGCCCTGGGTGTAGGACTGACTTTGAATGTGATCTGAATTTGATCAAATATATATCACATGCTTATAAAATATTGCTTTATTAAGTTAAAAACGTGTCGTAAAATTGACCTTTCGCCGAGCCCCGCCCCCCTTAGTTACTGTTGCCAATTCTGACAATAAGTGGATCAAATACTGCAGTTCCGCAGATTTCCGCGATGGAAAGAAGTAGACAGATGCGTGTCAGCGACATTTTTTGGAGCAATTCCTCCTCAATATCAAGCAGATCGAGGCAAAAGGGTTAAAGTATGCAGTGGAGGGATACATTAGTGTCGGCTCCACTGAGCGAAGCGTAGCAGGGAACAAGGAGTTTGGAGTTTGGGAGAAGGTCCGGCGTCCGGGGACGCGTGTATCCGAGGAGCGGTGGCGGCGATGCGGTGTCCCTGTGAGCTGTCAGATGTCAGCTGTCAGATGATCTGAGCTGCAGGCAGCTCTAACGGAGAAAAGCTCCCGGCGCTCTGCATCGCATTTCCATATAGTTCCCGGCAGGAGCTCGGCATTAATTCATCACGTGATCATGACACCACCCGCTGTTGCGCCAAGGCTTAATGTGCGTTTATAAGACACATGGTTGAGGTAATATTACGCTGATTTGTGTCTTTTAAAGGGTCTTGGATAGTCTGGGAGGCGGACCTCCGCCCAGCCGCGGGCGGGGGGAACACTCATGCTTGGCTGTTGCTGGTTGAGCTCGATGAGGAGGTTCTGAAGGGAAACGAAGGAGACACGACTACTATCGAGGCTAATGCTTAGTAGTATAAATCAGGCTTAGCTTCATCATCTTGTTTGGAGTTGTCGGATAGTAACGGTTGCTATGATGTGTGATTGGACAATAGCCGTTCTGGGGGCGGGGCCAGCGAAGGCTAATTACTAATTAAAGTGAAATGTGGTTTGTAATCATTCACTTCAGCTTTGTAAAACCTTTGCCTGTGCTGGCCATGAAAACACTTTCATACTTTATTAGACGAGAGCTGACAAAAATCTGAGTCAGTCCTGTAATTTTACTGAAATGAAGCCTCTACACGATGTTAGGATGAAAGACGGCAGAGATGAAGCCTGTCCAGCTGCTCTTATGTCCTGCGCTCAAAGAAAGACTGTGTAGAGCTGGAAGCTGTCAAACTGGGTTATATCACAATTTTCAAAAACAGGATTTTCAAAAGTCTTGTTGATATTTAAAAGAAGAATAAAACTTTAGGGAAGTGGTTGTGTGAAAATCCTTGAAGGTAAAAAGCTTCAGGCGTTTTCAGTCAAACGAAGATAAGCTTAATTTAGCTGAATTAATTCACTTGAAATGATCCTAAGCAGAAAATGTTAAAGGACGACTAATGCAATCATTCGTCTCACTCTTCCTACAATTATGTCCCTTTGTACTGTACAGATCAGACAGATTTATAATAGTAAATCACTCCCATCATCCCTATTTGGACGGTAATAATTAGGCTTTCATGTAGCTAAATGGGTGAAATTTGAAGTCTCTCTCATGAATTAGTCACATGTATGTGATGTCAATGGCATGTTGGCTAAAGGTGCAACTTTTTCTTCCAGATATATCAATGGAGATCATTTACAAAACAAGTGCTGAGGTTAAACATGTTAGTGTGTTAGGCTGTTTTCACACAGAAGGCAGTGGGCACAGTGTACTGCATCTACACTCGTGTGTGCTTGCATGCGTGCGTGCGTGTGTGCATGCACTATCACTCTACCAGTGTTGGAGAAGTTCCTTTAAAACTGTACTAAATTCTATATCAATAGCTAAAAATGTGATGTTTGTCTAACTTATTACTGTGCAACAATGTAACTAAGTTAAACTACTTTGAGTTACTTTTGAAATGGCAAAATGTCATTTTTAAGTATGTGGCAACATTCTATAACCACATACTAAATCAGGGTCATTTTCATTTTACACAAGACTGATGACTAAATTCAGTATTTTTCCTCATAATTTTGATAAACCACAGGTCACCAGTGCCTTTGCATCTGCTTGGTGAGCATACAATATTTTATCAAAAACAATCATAGCAATCATATGCTGAACAAAAATATAAACGCAACACTTTTGTTTTTGCTGATTTTTCATGGGCTGAACTCAAACATCTGAAACTTTGTCCACATGCACAAAACACCCATGACTCTCACATATTGTTGTGAAATCTGTCTACATGTGTGTTAGTGAGCACTTTTCCTTTACTAAGTTAATCCACCCCACCTCACAGGTGTGGCATATCAAGGGGCTGATTAGACAGCTTGAATAATGTCCAGGTGTGCCTTAGACTGCCCACAATAAAAGGCCACCCTGAAATGTGCATGGTTTTGCTTGTTTGAGTTCAGCCCATGAAAAATGGGAGCAAAAATAAAACGTGGTGCGTTTATGTTTTTGTTCAGTGTAAGTAGTTTTTATTTTCTTTAAAAATGCTAAATGCGAGCTACAGGAAGTGTGCCCTGGATCTTCTTTTATGGTATCTGACATGAAAAGAGTGATATTTTATATACCTCATGACTATTTTCATTAGTTGGTCTTATGTAAAACTATTTTATCCATATTATGAACTGCTTGACTATGTTGCTCTGTCATGTCATCCCACGCTGGCTGGATACAGAAAACTACTCTGAGCATTGAGCTATCTCACACCAGTAGTTAACCAATTGTTTGAGTTTGGCATATTTTCATGTGTGCATCAATGTAAACCATTTTAAGTGTTCTTGTAACTCGTGTTTCTGAAATTGACTAATATACTGCCAACATATTTATTTGAATGACTCATTGTTACAATCCGTGAGCACAGTCAGTCCTATTTTTATCACTTCTGTTTGAGAAGAACATGGAGGCAGTTGTTGCACAGCTGCTGCTGCTGAATAAGCCTGGCTCTCTCAAGTCCAATGCTATAACGAAGGCATGTTTCTGCTCACTTGTTTACTCCCCTTCTCCTTTTGGTTAAATGCCAGGGCTTATCTTTAATAACCTGAAGAACATTTAAGCTGAAGCTGGCAACAGAAGCTACTTCTAGGTCTCCCAGCAACCACAGTTGGTACACTGGTGTTGTTCTCCTCTGCTTTAGGCTCTTTGGAGAGAACATATTGCTTCCTATATGTGAAAACAACCTTCCTCTTTTTTAATAATTTTTTTTCCTTCAAAATCTAGGTCAAGTTACTTAAAGAGCAATAGAAACATCATCTTCCTTTGTACGTAAGCAGAAAACCAATTCTGCATCACTTCAGTTATGTCCCTGATGGATTCAGTTCCTACCATGAATCTTTAAGCATCTGAACTCTGCCAAGAAGCATTCGAGGAGTGCTAACTGCACAATTTTCCATCATAAATGTCCAACTACCTAAACACTCTGGAGCTGAATTGAGTCCAAAGCTGGTGGGTTGACATTCAGGAGTATGAAACCATCACCTGATTTAGCGAAAACAGGCATAATATAATTTATTAAGATGTTTTATATTACACAGAAACAAACTCAGCACCAGCGCCTTCTACTTTATAATCAATAGCTGCCACCTAGGTTTCTTCAGCAGCTGGTGACAGCTACACACACACACACACACACACACACACACACACACACACACACACACACACACACACACACACACACACACACACACACACACACATACACAAATATATACAGTGATGTTGCAAACATTTATCACCTGCTATATGTTTTGCTAAAATTAGGATAAATATATTAAGAATTAGAAATAAAGACGTGCTGCAGCTATAGGTGTAACTGAGCATGTGCTAACACTTGTTGGCTAAATTAGCAGCAGCTAGTGTTAAAAGGATGTGTCTCACCTTGCTGTTGCTGCGGACGTCCAGTCGATGCCAGCGCCTGTCTGCCACATTGATGTTCCCTGGCAACTGTAGCACCAGCGTAC
Source organism: Aphyosemion australe (assembly GCA_006937985.1). NCBI lineage: Eukaryota > Metazoa > Chordata > Actinopteri > Cyprinodontiformes > Nothobranchiidae > Aphyosemion > Aphyosemion australe. The sequence continues at coordinate 562,522 of SSNS01000292.1, read as the reverse complement.
CGGAGCCATGGTTGATCTTTAGGGTGGGGGTTCCGTCTATTAGCTCTGGATGGAGAGACAGAAAGAACTGTGAATGGAAGGAGAAAGCATGACTTCCTTTGTTTGTTTTTAGGACAAGAAATTAATAACAAAACCATTTAAACCACTGTAACTAATGCAAGAAAAAGAATTAGAATGGTATGAAGTAGCCTTGAATGAGAGAATACACCAGAACCAAGCTGCTTGTGTTGTATATTAGCTTAATGAGGATTATTACACAAAAGCTGTTGTGATGCTATTTTTTTCTTTTTTATGACAGTTCTCAAACAAAAGTTATAGCATTCTATTTTCTGACTTACTCAAATGGGAAATTAAAAATTAATGAAGTGGGAAAGCTTGTGTGCTTTGCACCATATGTAAGGAATTATGGTAAGACATGTCTTCCAGCTGACACTGACAATCCATCATCATGGATTCTGAACTTTTAAAGTTCACGAGGACACCAAACAACGAACAGAAACGTTTCTAAGTTTGATATTTGTTTCACATTTACGTAGGCTCCATTTAACTTTGGCTATGTTCTACAAACCTGAGCGTTTTCTGTCGGTGACTAATGCAGGAAATGGGGTAGAAGACTTGAGAGAAGGGGTGTGTGTGGGGGTGTATGTTGAACTGGTTCTGTTATGTTGTTTTGCATTTTACTTTGTGTAAAATATTCTGTTGTGTTGTTTTGAATTTAATTTGTAGACCACATTGAAAACAAGATGGTATGTCTCAAGGGGTAATTCCTATTAATAAAATGTTAAAGATTCTGTAGATTTTTAAAATTGTTTGTATGTGACGCATAAAGGCGAGACGAGGCCAGGCAGCTTTATTTGTATACCACATTTCATACACAGAGGTAATTCAATGTGCTTTACAGGAACAAGAACAGCAAAATCTACATGACTGCCTAATTAAAATACACAAATAAATTTAGATTAAATTAAATACACAAATTAAATTCAGATAAAAGGCAAAGTTAAAGGGTGAGCAGTTACAGTGCAGAAGGTGCAGCATAAGACATATTCTTTCAAAGGCTGATGAATACATGAAAGTTTTCAATTTTGATTTAAAAGTTACTAGAGTTGGGGCACATTAAAAACACGTTAAAAACCCAGAAGTGATGCAACACATAGGCTCATCTAGAGAGCATGTGAACCTCTGAGTGTATGCAGCATTGTTATTTTCCATCACAAGTTCATTACCATAATTTGGGAACAAATTCAGGCTTGCTCATTATAAATAATATTATACAACAGAGGAAACTGTCTCATACATTGACTGTCCTGGTAAATACACAGAAGTCAGACGATTTGCAGAGACAGTTCCAGACTTCGCGAGTGTCAGAGAGCCCTCTGGACTCGTGACTGTGGGAGTAGAGCCCATCTCAGACATAACTAAACCAGGAAGAGACAAGGTGTGGGTTGCAGTCCTGGCTGAAGTGACTTCAGACTTTCTTCTAAACTAGTTGGTATCCAGAGGAAGCCAGTTTCTCCTCAAAAGAATCCCAGTCAATGTTACTGCAATGGAAATGTTCTAATTATGTCTTGAAATTAGATTTGATGTAGCATTCTCTGTTCAACTACAATTATTTAATTGATAAATGACCCACATTTGTATAGCACTTTTCAGAGTCAGGACTCCAAAGTGCTTTATACTAGAGTGTATCATCCACCCATTCACACACACATTCACACGCGGATGATGATGAGCTACAATGTAGCCACAGTTGCCCAGGGACGTACGGACAGAGGTGAGGCTGCTGAGCACAGGCGCTACCGGTCCCGCCGACCACCACCAGCAGACAGGGTGGGTTAAGTGTCTTGCTCAAGGACACAACAGCAGAATCATCTGCCGGAAGCCAGGATTGATCCTGCAACCCTCCAATTACTGGACAAGCCGCTCTACCTCCTGAGCTACTGCTGCACCTGACATCTCAATTCATGCCCAATAGCGTTTAGAATTGTTTCTAGTTTTCCTACAACCCTGAAGACAGAATCATTGATTACATTTACACTTAAGCAATTAATATTAGGTTTCATTTTTGAGAACTCCCTTTTGGCCATTGGTACCAAACAAAGCAGATGTCAGTGTACTGTAGAGTAAGAATGGCCACTGAAAAGAATGTGTGAGTCAGGCTAATACTTACACTCCTACAATTGACTTAATGTACGAATCAGTAGCAGTCAGAAGACAAAAGAGGCAGCTGGAAATCAAATTCCCCTCTTGCTGCATTAACTTCTCTGTTTGTCTGAGTTCAGCAGAGCTTTCTTCATCCCTCTTAAATCATCTCTTGCTCTGCCAGTCTGTCTATCAGCAGCCTTTCATCTCCTGTCTCTCAGTTTTACCTCCTGACTCACTTCAATCCTCCATTACCTTCTTTCACTGTAACTGACATTTTGCATTGAACTGCTTTCGAAAAAATGCACTAATGCTTTCTTCCCACATTTCACATTTTACTGCACTTGTGTGAAACAGATTTTTCCTATCCATCCTACTCATGAAAGGCGCTGACCTGAGTTGATTCTTAGTGGGCACCTTCTTCATGACATGAATCTTATTGCAGCTTCACCTTGAGCTAAATGTAATAATGTGTTACTGAGGAAATTGCGTGCTGCTTTTCATGAACTGTGTTGTGATGGCAGAGTTGCATATTTTTAAGCATGTTTATCATTCTGGCTCTCGTATGTTGTAGGTGTAAAAAAGGTCAGCCCTGACAGAGTCGTGGTTTAAAATCCAGAGTGAACATGAGTGTGTTGTTAACTTCTCTGTTCCTGTCAACTTTTCCTCTCCAGCAGGTTGATTCTGCTCGCTTCAGTTGCACAGTGAGTTGCTGCTGCACATCAGAACTAATCCAATTCATTTTAATAGTGTAGCTGAGCCTAGGAAATTGACTGAGAGGAATAGTGTAAATTCATTATTTCAGGTCACTCCTTTGTCCGACTTATGTTATTGCCTTTACACTCAACTAGTTTCTCAGTTACCTAATTGATTTCACTCTCATACACTGTCCTACCTGTGACCCTTCACCTATTTTCCATTACAGATACCCAAGGGGCAATTTTGGTCTGAATACTACAAGGCCAACACGGAAGATACAAAAATTGCAGTTCCACCCTCACCTACTAGGGACTGGCACCAGACCTGAGCTAATTCTCATTGACTCCCATGTTAAAAATGCTAATTTCACAGCAGAAATAAACATGTTTTCAGCCTGGTTCAAAAAACATTCTAGGTTTAATAGGTTTACTTTACAGTCATGACAACTCTGAGGGGGGTGAATTTGTTTGTAACTCTTCCATTTAGGTGTAATTAAATGGTTGAAATTATGAATAATTAGATTTGATTGACAGGTCAGGGACGAGGTCCTGCCTCAATATTGGGGTCTTGTTCACCAGTGAGGAAAAGATGGAGCGCAAGATTGATAAGCGGATTGGTGCTGCGTCTGCAGTGATACGGGTGTTGTACCGGTCTGTCGTGATGAAGAGAGAGCTGAGCCAGAAGGCGGAGCTCTTGATTTATTCGTCAATCTACGTTCCTACCCTCACCTATGGTCACGAGCTTTGGGTAGTGACCGAAAGAACGAGATCACAGATACAAGCGGCCAAAATGAGTTTTCTCTGCAGGGTGTCTAGGCTCTCCCTTAGAGATAGGGTGAGAAGCTTGGTGATCCGGGAGGGGCTCAGAGTAGACCTGCTGCTCCTCCACATCGGGAGGAGCCAGTTGAGGTGGCTCGGGCATCTGGTTAGGATGCTTCCTGGACGCCTCCCTGAGGTTTTCTGGGCACATCCAACCGGGAGGAGACCCAAAGGAAGACCCAGGACACGCTGGAGAGATTATGTTTCTCAGCTGGCCAGGGAACGCCTTGGGATTCCCACGGAGGAGCTGGCCCAAGTGGCTGGAGAGAGGGAAGTCTGCCCCTGCAACCTGACTCCGGACAAGCGGAAGAGATTGGCTGGATGGATGAATGGATGGATGGATGACAGGTATAATGAGCATCCTACAATGTAGGAAATTGTTTTAAGATGGCAGTAATACACCTTAGTCAGGGCTACTCAGACTAGCTGACTAGGTGGTGTCATCCACTAGCTCAGGATCTGTCTTCTTCTGCTAGCCTGAATATTCTCACCTTGTTTGCAGGACATCACTGTGTCTCGTTTGTGGTTTTCTCTGCAAAAACAAACCAAACCACAGGGAAAAACCACAAAATAATGAAACTATGAACTACTCTGGCTAGAGGAACTGAAAAACCTAAAAGAGTGTTGTGTTACACACATCGGTGTCATGATTGTCTGGGCGTTTCTCCACTGGAAACATTTTCTGACAGCTGATGTAGCCTTTAATTATCAAGGGAAAAGTTGAGTGGAATTCCCATCTTTCTCTCACACAGCTGATTGACAGCTTGCATCAACAGGTGGAGGAGGGGATCACGCTGCTATGTACAGAAATCCCCACACTGTCTCTAAAAGGACTTTAAACTCTAAAAGTGGTATAATAGAAGAATGTTGTGGTTTAAAACACAGTGATATTCCTTCAAACTAAAACCTGTATCTTTAGCCTGTCAGAGGCATATGGAAACACACTGAAATGATCTGTTTTAGAGGATGCAGCCAGGATTATGACACAACACCTCTATCTAAGAAATTTGTGTCAGCATACACATTTTTCACCTCCAGTGGTGGCAGCTGTAAAACATTTGCTTTAACGAAATAGCACAATCCTTTTAAAGGTTAAAGCATTTTATTATATATAAATTTATTAAATACAGGGGGTGCCTCTAAGCGATTAAAGCAAAGCAAAAATGATCTCATAGTAAGAAAATTTGCACATTCATGAAATTAAACAAAAAATATGAAAGTTAGTGTTGAAAAGAAGCTCAACCTTTGCTTTGGTGCTCTGGCAATCTTAACGGGATGGTAAGGGAGCATCCCATAGAGACATGCAGAGGGAGACTTATAAGAAAAGAATAAATTAATGTGAAAGGCTTGCTGAGAGTGTCCGGCTGGAGGGCCAAATGGGATCTTCATAGGAGCCAGCATGCCTTTTAAATGGTCCTGGAGCACCAGGGTTGGGACAAGCCTTTGCTCTTAAAGGGCCACTCGGCCATGCTTCTTTTTTGCTACTCATACGTAATTCATTACCTCCTACTCCGACAAAGACAGGAGGCTGAGAGAGAGAGGATAAGAAAGAGTTAGAGAGTGCAAAAGGGTGTGCTTTGTCTACAAGGCAAGTTTGAACTCCCACAGAGTTGGGAGCTCTTAAATACAAAAATTTCCTTCTCCTCCTCTCAGGGCCTGGAGATACACAAGAGTCAAACTGAGAGCATATAGACTGCATAAACAGCATTACAAATCACACTGCTCTGCCCCCTGTCTCTCTCTCTCTCTCTCTCTCTCTCTCTCTCTCTCTCTCTCTCTCTCTCCCCCTCTCTCTCTCTCTCTCCTCCTCTCCCTCCCTCTCCCCCCTCCTACTCCCCTCTCTCTCTTCTTCTCTA
>SSNS01000292.1:490170-557001 GCA_006937985.1 Aphyosemion australe | reverse complement strand
CACACACACACACACACACACACACACACACACACACACACACACACACACACATAAGCAGCAGTCCCACAGACACTCCGGTCCACAAAAGTCAGTCTGTGTACAAATCAGCAGGCGAAACAGCAAGTTTAGAGCACAGAGCTCCTTGTATAAACGATCTGTCAGATAGCTAGCCAGCCCTGCAGTCAATGCATATTGGATCTCTGCATCCAGCAGTTCCTATTTTAAAGCCAGAATAGGGCCAGGAGGAACTGCTACATCACAGCTTAGTGAAAACCGAACACGACATCCAAACAAATCTGTGTATTTTTGTATGCAGCCTCTTGCTTGACACTTTTTCTTTTTCATTCATGGTCTCTATTTGTCACCAGATCTTCCATTTTTATTCTGGAACGACATGAACAAATAAACAGCTTTATTAAGTGTGAATGTTCCTCTGGGTTGGAGGGAAATCTTTATCTGACACCCTGGCAGCAACTCATTCCTATTGTAATTAAACAAATTTCATTTGTCTTGTTAATTTGTCTATTGATTGGAAAACTGTGGCCGCTGGCTGGTAGGCTTTGTGTGCAAGTATGTAAGAGCACATTCAACTCTATTCCAGTCATGTTTGTCTTTTATTGTTGATCATGCTGGGTGCAAATTGTTACCATGATGAACATTTACTCAGTAAAGGAAAAAGAGCCAATTATAGATGTAGTTCGAAAGATCTGTCAGCATCTGCCAGCCCAACACGTGATGATTTATCATTTAAATGAATCAAACCTGTTCTATACAGAAAGTTCAAACTAGATCAGATTATTACCATTTCAATGTTCAGACCATCCATCCATCCATCCATCCATCCATCCATCCATCCATCCATCCATCCATCCATCCATCCATCCATCCATCCATCCATCCATCCATCCATCCATCCATCCATCCATCCATCCATCCATCCATCCACCCATCCAGCATCCATCCAATTAGCCACATGACTGATTGTTTATTTAAAAGTCAAGCATGACCCACCCTGACCAGATAGCCAAGTGGGCCAGATCAGTGGCCAGGCCACCCAAAATGTCTCGGTGCTTCCGATGGCCAGTCTGCCGCTGCCTGCCTGCCGGTTTTTATTGGGGTTTTGTACATTATTATAACTTTTTTAATTTGTGTTTTAGTAACCTATTGTGGAGTGTGCCGTATGAATGACAGCAGCTGGCCATAAGGCAATTTCCTGCAGGATTAATAAAGTTTTATCTATCTATCTATCTATCTATCTATCTATCTATCTATCTATCTATCTATCTATCTATCTATCTATCTATCTATCTATCTATCTATCTATCTATCTATCTATCTATCTATCTATCTATCTATCTATCTATCTATCTATTCGACCCGACCCATAAGAGAGGACAAAAGGTAACCCAAACTGCAATAGTGAGAAGTTAATACTTGTTGAGATAGCATTGTTTATCATTGTGATTAGAAGAGTTTTGGACACTCCTGTAGGGAGTTAAAAAAATGTTATGGCATGAATGCATCTTCATCATCAGTCTGTGTTATCAGTAATCAGTATCTTAGTGGAAATCTGTAGTGTATATCATTCAGATCATTATTAGTTTGAATTGAATCATGACTTTTTTAAAGGAAAAAGGAGGTAGTTGCTAGAATATATATATATATATATATATATATATATATATATATATATATATATATATATATATATATATATATAGGAGTGATCAGACCCAATGGGCAGTGGACCAAAATGGACTTATGTACTCTACTGTTTAATGTGGTAGAACTTTAAAATGAAAGACATTTTCTAAAATATCTCAGTGTTCGCAAATCAAATCCCTTTCATATGGTTAGTTTCTGCAAGTCAGACATGTGACAAAAGTTATATGACTTTAGGACTGGTTGATTGTCCAACTTCAATTAGAAAAGTTTGATAAAATGCAACAAATCTGGCATGGCTGTTTAAATTTGTTTGCAACCACATTACATGATCCACATATCGTGACCTGAGGCTGGTTCTCACCGGGTTCAGGTGGTGCTCTTGTTCTACCTACTTCTCCCATGCTCCTGTTTGATTGCATGAGTACCTTCACCTGTTCTTCTGCCTGTATTCCTCCAAGTCCCATTGCCGTTTGGTGCAAGATTGTCTGCTGCCATTCCCCGTTGCTTTGTTCTACGTTCTGTGTTCCAGCTTCTCCAGTTCTCTTCTGTCTGGCTCTCTGTGTTTGGGAATATTGGACTGTTTTCCTGTCATTGAATATTAGATTATGAACTGTGAAGTTTTCTGGATTTTATTATTACAACTATTAGTTTGGATATGCTCTGGATTCATTATGAGACAGTTTCTGTTGATTTTTGCCCACACCGTCATACTGTTATATTAAAACCAGTGAAATTTATTTTAGTGTCTGTGTCTGGTCTCCAGCTTCTCTGTTTTGTCTGGTTCTTGTCAACACATCACCTGCTCATATGTAAAAGTTATTGCAAAAGTACCATTAGTACACATTTATTATGATTCCAACTGAGAAAATCTGTACATTGTTCCTTGTCCTTCATCTGAACTTCATAAGTTGAATGATAAAATACTGGTGAAACTAATAAACACACCTGCTCTCCGAACGAGTGTTTTAAAACTCTTAATGTTTACAGTATGGTCACAGATTCTGCTATTTTCAGACAGCTGTTTTCACTGACCTTTTATCTAGTGGGTAAAGCCTCGTCGAATGTGTATGCCTCAACATCAGTAATGTACCACTTATTAAGAAGGTAAGTCTGTAACCACAAAACTAATCTCAGTCTGGGATCCTGAAGGCCTCTGAAGGTCTAGATCTGACCTTCAGTCAGTAGGAAATCCTTCAGGTCCTCCTAGTTTTGAAGTGTGGTCTTTGTGGCATGTACTTGTTTGTCCTGCACACTCTGCAGCCATGTTGTTCAGCTGTATAACATTTTTAGAATCATTATAGAGTGCTGACATGAGGCACATCCACCCCATCACATCATGCCTTTAGAATGATCTGTTCTCTTCTTGAGGGAGAAACCCAAATAATGTTTGCAACACGCAAATCAGATTATTCACCAACACCTAAAAACATTAGATGCTATCCAGATAGGATGGAATTTCACCTCCAGTCAATCTTTTACACAATAGTCCTAAAAAACTGATTCATGAGAGGCTGTGCCCTGTCCACTGAGTGGGAGGAGCCTAGGCTATAAAAGGATGTACTGGGCAGTTAGGGATCGTTTTGAATTATCGCCACTAGGGTGGCATGTTGAAGGGTCCTGGGCTGAGTCTCTGTACCTTCTCTCTGCTTTATGGATTTATAAAATCAAGTTAACTGAAGCTTCTGAATCACAGTCATTATTGAAGTTTGTTAAAATTTGCCCCCTCAACCCTCTCCTGCATGGGATTAGAAAGAAAAAGAACCTGGGGGTCACTCGCTGAGGAGAATCAAGACGGTGGAACCTTGCATACCTAAACGTAACATCTGTCAATACCTCAAACTCACTAATGTGCTCCTCCAACCATTCTCCAACCTTTGTTTCAATATGACAATACAATGAAAGAGGTTCCTGTCATCAGGAAATATACATTTTCAGATTGAAAAAGACGGTGGTTTCCAAAGTAAGCACAAACATTCCTATGGTTGAATCTGGTGTCACATCATTAACTGACAGATGTGAACTTGTTCGAAACATTTCAACTTCTGTTGCTCTTTGGTTCAGTTCCAAGTTAATAATTGGTGTTTTAATAGTCAGATTGTAGTTTGCAGCACAGGATCTGCTCCTGCTGCTGCGTAACAGCTTATCAACATTAAAGCAAATGTGAAAGAGACCCCAACACAAGGTTGTAAAAACCACAGCTACTGCATTGGAGATTGTTAGTGAGATTATGTCAAAGTAATTGTCAGTCTGGCAAGTGGTGTGGCAGGATATGGCTCTGCTCTCTCATTGACTCCAATTTAAAAGCTCTGGTTTGCTCTACAGTCTGTAAACTGGTGCAGTCAATGCTGAAGTTGCTGCTGCAAAGAGGCCAAACATCCCAAAATAATCAGGAGAAATCAGAAATACAACCCCAAATTCTTCTGGTCAGGTTTATTTTACACCAAAATGTTTTGTGATCAAACCCACAGAACACAAAGTCATTAATGGTCAATGGTCAAGTAATGTGATGCCAACAGCTAATTACTCCTGATAGTCATTCATAGCAAACAGGCCTTGTGAGATTCCATACCTTCTCCTAGAAGCTCAGCTAAAGAAAGTTTTCCCCTAAAGGTAAGCCTTTGAAACAACAGAATAGTTGAATCTGAACTGCACAAATGTGAAAGGATGCTACTAAATGTATTTATCTTTTCACCAACAGGGAGAATATACAATATTGATTTACAAAGATGGCAAAAAAGATTTTCTTGTTTTTATGAAAAATAAAATAGCTTTGTATGTGTTGGTATTTTTTAGACTGCTTTTTGTGGAATGAGTTAAACATCATGATCTAAAAGGTTACTGTGCACTCATGAATAAAATATGTGAACTGCTGGTCAATACAAAACAAAACCCTTCTATGAACTGCTGCTCTTTCTTCTGTATGTCTTAATGATCTTCTTGTATGAAAATGTGTTAATATGAGCAGAGCTTGAAACAAGTTCTGCAATCTAAAATATCTATCGTTTTTCAGAGCGTCACATGCCTGTGAATGTATTCATGATTCAGAGCTGTGGTCCTAACCGGAGCAGGAGAGGTCAGATCTGGTTTCTGTGTTTCAAAGGCATAAACAATACTGCGTGCTATAGCCTTGTAATATCCTCTCATCCATGTGGCCAGAGACTGGGAGCTGCATGCTGCTGTGTTGCCAGTGTGTTTGAGTGTGTGAATGCCTTCCACTTTCTCTGGCCTACACAGTAGGGCTGGCTTGGCACAGCTGCCCTTCGGCAGGAAAAAGGGTGGATGAGTGGGTGGCTTTGGAAGAGCAAAGCAGCATCTGAATAAGAAGCTGAAGGTCTGCATATATATATATATATATATATATATATATATATATATATATGGGTGTGAGAGAGAGGGAGTGATCAGACCCAATGGGCAGTGTTCCATTAAAACTTTTGCTCCTTTAAAAATAAATTCACTCAAAAAAGTAGAAAATGAAACTGGAGGTACATCTGTGCTACTAGAGAAATAGAGGGTGAAACAACATGTCAGCTTTTCAAACCACCTTGCTCCACCTTAATGATCAATGAAATTGGCCTTTCACCGAGCCCCGCCCCCCTTAGTTACTGTTACCAAGTCTGACAATAAGTGGATCAAATACTGCAGCTCCGCAGATTTCCGCGATGGAAAGAAGTAGACAGATGCGTGTCAGTGACATTTTTTGGAGCAATTCCTCCTCAATATCATCCAGATCGAGGCAAAAGGATTACAGTATGCAGTGGAGGGATATATTAGTGTCGGCTCCGCTGAGCGAAGCGTAGCAGGGAACAAGGAGTTGGGAGTTTGGGGAGAATGCGGCGTCCGGGAACACGTGGATCGGTGAGCGGTGGCGGCTGTTGTGGGAAAATATGGTGTTTCTGTCTCTGATGTATTTAGCTCAAATCTGATGGTTCTGCAGCTCGTCTGATGTCACTCCTCTCAGGCCCTTGTGATCCTGGTTCCGGTCTTCTTCTTTCCTCTGAGCTGGATCAGCATTTGACTTATTCTTTCCTTTCCCACTCTCCGGTTCGTTAATTCTTCTGATCAAACAAGAAATCACGAGCCATAAAGACCGCCTCGTTGCAATCAACGTAAACTCTTTATTACATCTTCATTTTAACCCAGTGTCACTTGGGGAGATTCCAACCATCTCCCATCGTATAATGGTGAATCTGAAGTTTCACAGCATGCACACAGATTATATTCTTTCTCCAGCTGAGCCCGCCTATCAGAGCTCAGGGTCATAAATCTGTTTTTCCCTGGAGACTAAGATTCTCCTGGTGCCAGGCTCGGAACTGGTCCTTGTCTGTATCTTCTCCTGCTGTTGTTATCTGTCCCTAGGTCAAAGTGTTCTCACCTCCCTTTGCACACAGTTTTATGACACCAGAACCAGACCTTCACAGGAGATCAAAACCTTCTTGCTTTAGCTCGAACTCACAGCTTGATGTAAACATGCATAAATCATGGTTAAATGCAGACCCATAAAGAGTACATGAATCATATGTGTATCAATAAACCTGGAAAGAAAAGTGATTAACATATTTGATTCACTGGATTCTAAATTCTAAAATTAAAGGCACAACAGGTAAAAAATATAATTCCGGACACGGCGATGCAGTGTCCCTGTGAGCTGTCAGATGTCAGCTGTCAGATGATCTGAGCTGCAGGCAGCTCTAAACGCTCCCGGTGCTCTGCATCGCTCCAGTTTACCATCTCAGCTGGTTCTGTTAACAAAAAGAAACTTAAGTCCGTGTTTACTTTCATTTTCAATAGTTCCCGGCCGGAGCTCGGCATTAATTCATCACGTGATCATGACACCACTCGCTGTTGCGCCAATAGGCTTAATGTGCGTTTATAAGACACACGGTTGAGGTAATATTACGCTGATTTGCCGGCACGGTGAGTCTTATAAAGGGTCTTGGATAGTCTGGGAGGCGGACCTCCGCACAGCCGCGGGCGGGGGGAGCACTCATGCTTGGCTGTTGCTGGTTGAGCTCGATGAGGAGGTTCTGAAGGGAAACAAAGGAGACACGACTACTATCGAGGCTAATGCTTAGTAGTAAATTAGGCTTAGCTTCATCATTTTGTTTGGAGCTGTCGGATAGTAACGGTTGCTATGATGTGTGATTGAACAATAGCCGTTCTGGGGGCGGGACCGGCGAAAGGCTAATTGTCCTTGCAAAGTCCAAACTGTCTTACAACTGCAGAGTTGTTCATTGAGTTGACTCTACGTGGTCTAAATTGTCCACAGAACCCCACTTCAAATGATCCCAACAATTACTTTACTGGAAAATCTCATTAGGGAGGCATCCATTAGGCATCCTAACCAGATGACCACCTCAAATGGGCAGCGGATCTACTCCGAGCCCCTCCCGGATCACCCTATTTTTAAGGGAGAGCCGAGACACCCTGATGAGAAAACTCATTTCGGCCACTTGTATTCGCAATCTCATCCCTTTGGTCACTACCCAAAGCTCGTGACCATATTTGAGGGTAGGAACGTAGATCGACCGGTAAATCAAGAGCTTCACCTTCCGGCTCAGCTCTCTCTTCACCACGACAGACCGGTACAACGCCCGCATCACTGCAGATGCTACACGAATCGGCCTATCGATGTCATGCTCCATCTTCCCCTCACTTGTGAACAAGACTCCGAGATACTTAAACTCCTCCACTTGAGGCAGGACCTCGTCCCTGACCTGGAGAAGGCATTCTACCCTTTTCTGACTCAAGACCATGGCCTCGGATTTAGAGGAGCTTATTCTCATCCCAGCTGCTTCACACTCGAACCGCAAAAGTTGGAGATCCCGTTCTGATGAAGCCAACAGGACCACATCATCTGCATATAGCAAAGACCTGATCTTTAGGCCACCAAACCGGATCCCCCCCACCCACTTGGCTGTGCCTAGAAATCCTGTCCATAAACGTTATGAACAGAATCTGTGAAAAAGGGCAGCCTTGGCAGAGTCCAACTCTGGGAAAGAGCCCTGTCATGTTCTGTGTCCCTGTCTCCTGTTTTCCCTCATGTGTTCTCCCCTGCTGTATCATTTAGAGTCCCTTTGCCTTTGGTTCCTGTCCATTTGATTATTTAGTGTCTAGTCTATCATTTCAGTGTCTCAGTTGCCATTCATTTGAATTAGGTATTTGTTTTCTTCCCAGCCCTTCAGTGTTTTTAGTTATGTAGTTTTCCGGTTAGTTATGTAGTTTCCAGGTTAATTAATTCACCTATCTCCAGTTCTCTTGATTCAGTTCCACCAGCCCTCTTGTTTATGTTGCTCAGTGGCTTTTTCAGTTCTACAGGTTTATCTTCCAGTTGTCTCTTGACTTGTTTATTTCTGTCAAACCTTTGGTTTTATGTCTTCCAGTTCATCCTAGTTTACTGCTTACCAGTTAGATCCAGTTTAGCTAATGGCCTGCTCATTTCTGTTTTACCTCCCCTCAGTGCTCATTGTTCTCACCTGCCTCCCTCCAGCAACACACCTGCTCCTTGTCTCCCTGATCACTTGCCTCTGTTTATTTAAGCCCTGGTCTTGTCTTCTGTGGTTGTCAGTTCATTGTCTTTGTCAGCGTGTGTTCCTGCCTGCCTTGTTTGTGACTTCCTGTGCCCCTGATAATCCCTATGGATTCTTAAGCTTTTGTTTTTGGTTCCTGCAGTGGCTCCTAGGATTTTTCCTGTGCCTTTTTTGGATTTGCCTGACCTCAAAATAAAGGACTATTTGAGTTTTGCAACAATTCACTCTCTCTGTGCCGTTACTGGGGTAAACCTCCAACCTCCTCTCACCGTGACAAGCCCAACTTACTGCTGGCACTAGTTTTTTTTTTAATTTTTTTATTAGTGTTATTATTACTTTTGTCAAAAATCACCAAAATCTGCCAGTGAACACATATAGGAAGCTTTAGTTTTGCAGCAGGGTGTCGGTGGTCTGTCCTGTTGTCTGAACAATGGTTAGCAGCTTGTCTGTCTGTTTTTTATTCCAGCTTGTTGCCTCTTCGAACTACCAGCGAATTAAACAAGCAAACACACTCCTATAATGAAACAGAGCAGAGTTTCTAAAGAGGACACGAGGAATCTGTAGGTGATCGTGTTTTCAACAAGACACAGATCCATTCATCCCAACATCAAATGCTCAAACTGTTTATTCAAGAACCTTCTAAACAAATTTACTGTGAATTGTTCATATTTGACATTTATGAGGCCAGCCCAACAAACTTTGCACTTTTAAAGCACACCAACCTGCTAAGTTATCCAGGAACAGCTGCAGGATTCCAAAGGCAGAAATCAAATCTCTGTTCACTACATTCATGTGTCACATTACGTAAATGAAGGTGTGACTCTTAGAAAGAACACCTTTATTCAGATTATCAAAGGGAAAAGTCATAACTGATGTTGTCTGAGTTTGGTTGTAGCCACTTTCAAGTATGTTTGTGTAAAAGTTATAACTATCACTTTTAGTTATATTAGCAGGAATATTAAGGTATTCCTGCTGGGCTGGACCCCTGGATGCTTCAGAAGAACCACATTTTGCTTTTGCTGCTAATGTTTACATTTGTAAATTATTGAGTAATGTGAACTGAATAGAGACAAAAGATTATAAAATGTTTCATGAACTACTGAAGCTCTTTTAAAACGGCAGCAATACACATTGTTCTATGCTAGAAGTAAACTCCATTATTATTTTTATTAAGTGACTTTGCAGTATGACATTTTTCTTAAAAATAATTTTGACTTCCTCAATAAGAGCTGTTTACTATAAATAATTCAATCAACAGTAATTTGAACTAAATGATGCAAATTTAAAAGAGTTATACCATTTTAATGGTAATAGTGTTAATGTACCAAAGCCTTCAAAGATGTGATTCACTTGTTTAATCAATACATTTGCAGTGGTCTCTATTAAGAATGAAGGCCTTGTATGTCGTAGTCGGGGGCAAAACAAAGCTCAGATGCGCCTGTTTCAGTCAGCTGGAGCAGAAATTTCTTTCAGATGACAGGATTTGGAGTCTTATTTCCTGATATTTGGACATCTCTCCTCTGATTGGCTAACAGCAACACGACTCTACCACTGACTCTGTTTGCTCTGCAACGTTGATGTTTTATCTCCACAAATAACACAAGCCTGGAGGAGTTCTGCTGTGTGGTGGAGTTGCTAATGCTAACGGTTAGCTTCTGCTAGTCGAGACTTTCTCTGCTGTTTCCTGGACGCTAAACCAACAACAGCCTTTCCTGTTATGAGTCAAGATGCATGAGTCCATGAATATTAAGTGTGACATAGATATGTCAGGACTTTCTAATCAGCGTAATATTACTGCACGTGTTTCTTATGAACGCACCATGGCGGCATCATGTTGCGGGAATTTTGCGGCATTCGTGCCGCCACGCTTGATAGGAATATTGCGGCAATATTGCGGCTTCGCCGGTCTTATAAACGCACATTAAGGCTTGGCGCAACAGAGGAAGGTGTCATGACCATGTGATGAATTAATGCCGAGCTCCGGCCGGGAACTATATTGAAAATTAAAGTAAACATGAGCTTAAGTTTTGCTTTTGTAAACAGAATCAGCTGAGATGATCATTTGGAGCGATGCGGTGCTCCGGGAGCTTCTCTCCGTTAGATCTGCAGCACAGATCATCTGACAGCTCACAGGGATGGTGGAGGACACACACCTGTAGCTGGTTGTTAAAATAAAAACTTAAGGAGCGCTGCTTCGATCGCAATACAAGGCAAGTTATGTCCAAGATAAACGAAAGTCCGCGACAGCGTAGAGACCGCCCCCATACCTCCTTTATGCCGCCATCGCGTAATCTTTTATAAAACGGGCATGATTGCGCAACATTACCACCATGGTCTGAGCTCTTATAAACGACCTTAGGCTCCCAGATGCCGCATCGGCGTTGCGGCAAATTGGCGGCATTGTTTTATAAAAGAGGCTATGGAAATGATAACCTGAACCTAAATTAAGAGACACATTTGGATAAACAGAAATAATTATATAATGATGTTAATGTTAGATTTAAACAAAAGCCAAGGATCACCACACTAAAAAGCAGTCTTGGAATACATTTAAATGTAAAACGCTGCAGTGCAGTAAAATGAAGCTCCAGCACAGTCTGGGCCTGCTGATGGATTTGTTACATGCAGCAGGTCAACCTTGAAACAAGTTAATTAGAGCTCTAAATATATACAGCCTGACTCTAATTACATGCTGCACATGGATTCTACTAACGACTCAACTAACCTAATCCTTAGTCTTTACGACCCAATAACGCACAGACACACACAAACACACGCACACACACACACACACACACACAGACACACGCACGCACGCACAGACACTCACGCACGAATGCACACAGACACACGCACGCACGCACAGACACTCACGCAAGAATGCACACAGACACTCACGCACGAAGGCACACAGACACACACACAAACACATACACATGCATTCACGCACACACAGACATGCACACACATGCACACAAGCACACACACATGCACACGCACATGCATACACACACACACACACACACACACACACACAGTTAAAGCAACAGCACCTAAAGAAGTACCTCAGCAATCCCTCTGCAAACCTGTCCAGAACACACACCCAAACAGCACCACACAAACCCAACACATCCGGATCTCTAGGTGGACCTCACCTCCCACTCATAATGCTTTGGCAGTGATAGAACAACAACTTCTCTCCCAGGAGGGAGGACCAGCTCAAGGAAAGAAGTAGCAAGAGAGACAAGGTGGTGTTAGTCTATCAGATTAAAACACTAAATATACCAGGATCTACAACACACCTTGTCTTCGTTTTATCAGCCTGTAACTCCTGCTTTCCATTAAAGCAGTTTTATTGTTCTCAAAGATCAAGATCATTTCCATTAGTTTACCTCTGGAGGTACCAACGGTGACACAGCTCAGTTCACACCTCATAGACAAACTGTTGGGTGTTTGTCAAAGTGTGTAGCAGGGGTGCGCGTGTCGCTGCAGCTGTTTAATCTTTGGGCAAATGAAGTTTTTAACGAACTGGGAATTAAATCCGAGACTGATCCCAACTCCAGCTGCTGTTCCCAGATTCAGGTTTAGTTGTCCCGGTTTAACTGTCACCATTTACTCTTGATGTTCGTTTCACTTTAAGGGCACAGTCACTTCAGACATCCAGCCATAAATCTTTGTGAAATATCTGGTTCAACACATATCTAGGTGAGAAATGTGATCAAATATGGGGCTAGAAGATTTCCATCCAGCAGCAAAGCAATGCTACTCAGCTGTCCGCCTGTCTCTATTTTACTTTACATCTCAGTGGTGAAATGGTGTGAGATGTTCTAGTTCCAGGTTTGTTCATTCTTGTGTAGTTTTGGTTAATTTGTCCCTGCCTCTGCCCACTCTGTACCCACTTATGACCCATTTTGGACTGAAACATACCCACTGTTGCATCCACAACAATGTTGATGATTACATTTTTTTGAGGAACTCATTTCAAATGAAGGCAAGTCAGGTTTTTACTATGCTTATGAAGGTAAGGAGGTTTGGTACTATTATCAGCTTGTTTTGGTTTAGGCATTCAGGGCCGTAGCACTGGATGTTTTTCTTTTAAACTTTGGATCTCAAGACAGAAGAAATACATATAAAAAGCTGCTGTTTAATTCTGGCATTAAACCAATAGAAAAGTTCAAATAAAAACAACAATCTAGCCTGGCTGTGGGCTTTTTCTAATTAACAGAGGAATCTGTTTCATGTGCAATATTTAAGCACCGTTTGGGCAAATATGCACTTCCCAATTTAGACCCTAACTGAAAATCAGTAGGTCTGTGTAGGGCTGGTTTGTCTGTACCAGATTAGTACATGCACATTCATAGATGAGGTGCAAAGTTAGAGAGAGAGAGAGAGAGAGAGAGAGAGAGAGAGAGAGAGAGAGAGAGAGAGAGAGAGAGAGAGAGAGAGAGAGAGAGAGAGAGAGAAATCACAGTCATTTGATGTTAACTGTGAAAGAAACCACACCTGTGCCTCTGCAGGGTCACATGTGGCATATGGTGATACATCCATAGATGTATAATTATATGCTAAAGACAAGAAATACAGAAAAGTGGTCATCGTTTAAAGAGCGAGTAACTGTATAGATGAGTGTCTAATAGAGCTGTAGACATGTGAAGTCATTAGTTTGGCATTTTAGTGCATCTTATTTCAAATTTAAAAATGCAGCCAAAAACTGTAATTCTATCACTAGATTCTTCACCTATGTTTGGGTTTTCTAGCTCCATTTTGATGTGATTTGAGCCTAAAGTCACATCATAGCATCTTGTTAAAGTATGGAAACAAGAGAAACGCTGTGAGGTCAGAGTTCTTTAAGCTGTGAGAAGGTTCATCTCTGTCCTCCAGACTTCCTGCTCTGATTATTTTCTCCTGGAATGTTTCACCATAAAAAACAAACCAAAAAAAAAACCTAAAAACTGTAGGCCACGTCCAAGCTAAACAGTTTTGGATCAAAGTTTAGACGTTTCATACCGATGGCCATGAAGTCCTCGTGGTCCCAGGTTTGCAGCTGGGCCAGCGGTCCGCTGTACAGCAGTAGTCCATCGGCTACATCCGTGATGAACTCCAGTGACACATGGCTGTCAAAACACGGCGTCATGGGAGGAAACCAGGCATAGCCATTGCCATGGAAACTGTGCTTGTTCTGCTGGCACTCTGGTCCCTCAAACTGAGCTGGACATTGGCACCTTGTGAAGAGAAGAGAAAAGAAGACACAAAATTACAGGAGAGCAGTTCTAGTGAAAGCAATAGCATGACTGCCAGATGCAGGAAAAGTGAGATAAAACATTCTCTTCCTCACTCCTTTTGAACCACATTCAGTGTTTTATTCTTTTAGGATTTTCTGCAGCACGTTAGCACTCGCTGTCTTTAAGTCTAGTTATTTTTCCTTTTACGAGACGTTTTCCTTTTGGCTATCACTCACGCTCTGCATGTTTCACAGATGCAGATGTTCTCATTAGTGGCAGAACCACAGGGGGGGAATCACTGCTTCACTAGGAAACTCCTCTCTCTCTATTTTCAGATGTTCAAGTCCTCATTTGTATCACTGCTTCCTGTCAAAACTGCACTTCTCACCTCCTCTCCTCAGGAGCATTTCATAATCTTTTTTTAGTCCTTCTCCATTCAAGCCTTTTACACAAGGGGCCTTTTATTGAATCAAATTTTGTTTATTTCTCAGCAGATATCCTGATTAACAGGAAAAAAATCCTGAAAAAGATTCATCAGAAAAAAATGTGAAATTTGTTTCTTAACCTTGTTGCAGGATTTTAACACCTCAGCTTTCATCAGAATAAGTGTGTTTATCTGACTCTCTGAGGTTTTGTGTAGTCAAACAAGAAACTCCAAGAACATTTTTGAATAAATTTGAAGTAAATTTTAATTAAAATTTTACAGATGTCCAAAAATTGATAACGATACTTGTAACTAAAATAAATACAACATAAGTTGCTTTTGGAGAAATGGGTCAAAACACTTTAAAACAAACATTTTTGTTTTACACAAAAAACCAAAATGAACTCCAGCAGATCATGATCATGATCCCATTTGTGTGTTGGGAAAGTTACTTTAAAAAGTAATTAGTTGTAGTTACTAATTACTTAGTCGAAAAAGTAACTGAGTTACTGACTGAGTTACAAGATTATAAAAGTAACTAATTACCAGGAAAAGTAACTGTTGCATTACTTAAAAAAATATGCAAGAAAAATTGGATCCCCTTCTAACAGAACTTACTTCATTTAGTATAAATTACTACATCACTACAATCTAAATGACTAAATAATGGAACATAATAAAATAAAATGTATGTCCAATAGTTTATTATAAAACTGAATAATTGAAATAAATGGCCTCCTAACAGGATGAACTACAATCAGGAAACATGACACTAATCTGAACTATTCAAATGTCACTGTGTGATATGAAACAAGACCCCAATCAACTAAAATGTATAATGGCAAATAGAAAACACCTGCAAAGGGTTCCTGAGCCTTTAAATGGTCTCTCGGTCTAATTACTGAAATAAATGGAATTTTGCACAATATTCTAATTTTTCCAGTTTCACATAATTGGGTGTTTTTAATCAGCGCTTCTGTTACTCATAATCTAGTAACGACTTATCAATAAATAACAATCCTTAAAAATCACACTAGAACAGGCACAGATCTGATGGAGGACTTAAATTTACTAACTCAGGTCAGACCCAAAAGTGCTGAAGCTGGGTGGTAAAGACACACAGTTACTTATAGTAACACCTGAGCACCCATGACGCCTGAGACTGATACAATCAGTGTTACAGCAGGACTAAAGAAATGATCATGAACACTAACTGGTTCCAGTTGGGTGACTGGAGGATGATCTAGGAAGATAGAAGATTGTGAGGAGAAATTAATGATCATGTCTGAGCGGTGAACAGGTGAGCTGACCTTCCTTACATGGAAAGTCCCGCTGTCATGTCTACAAGGGTACGACTACAGACCCACAGAATGCAGAGCAGGTTCATGCCTGCAGCAGTGAATCTGCAGGTCTCTGGGTCTGCAGCTGTAACTATTGATCACGTCTTCCTCGTTCTTCATTAGCCGTGATGTGATTGGATGTAAACATCTGCTCCTTTAGCTCCCGATCAGCTGACACATGCATTTTCTTATCAGTAACGGAAACGACGTTATGATTCGATTATACGTTACTGAAAAAACTAACTTCTATTAGTTTTAAGTGCCATTATTCCCATCACTGTGTGTCACACATTGTTGGTAGTACAATCAGCATCTCACTGGGTGGGATTATAGGTTTCTAGCTGCAGTCACAAACACGTTTTCTTCTGGACAGTGAAACCTGTGATGCTTTTGCAAGAGGTTTTATAATTGGCCTGGTCATGTGGAACATATGAGATCAATGCAAACAAGTCATAGCAGTCATGTAAATATTCCTGTCACAACTTAATCCCCATGTCTTAATTTTGTCTCAGTTCATTAGCATTTTATTTTCATTTGGGTCACCAAATCCTCATGAAGCTGTTTCATATTTATCACTTTCTGACTCCTGTTTGTGCACTCGCTTTCATCCAAAACGACTGAGACACAGGCAAGGCACCAAGGCAGGTAAAGTGTTTTGCCCAAGGACACAACAGCAAAATGACTAGGAATGAGCTGGGATCAAACTAGCAACCCTGTGATTCTTGGTCAACCTGCTCTACCTCCTGAGCCAAAGCCAACTAATCCAAACCTAACTGAAAAGTGTTCCCGATGCTCCTAACAAATACCTCGAAACATGTTCAAACATCCATTGAATTCCTAGGATTCAAACCAGGAAAACTGGAAAAGTATTTCAGGACTTTGTGTAAATGAAGAAAAATATAATCGGTCAAATAAAAAAGATTTTTTCAACATGATAAATGTCTCAGGACATTTTCACTATAAAATTAATTGGTTTTACCTAAAATAGTACCTTCCCTGAAAAAGACTACTTGTGATGAAACCACATGATCAGAGCTGATTTGGGCACTTTAGGAGTTTATGAGACCTGCCAACTCAAAATGTACATTACTGGTCACAACATGTCTTTGTTTTATGTATGTCTCTAATTATGTGTCAGAAGGTTGTCTGATTTATCTATCAGGACCTCTGTGTTAATACTACAAACTGGATTTGAAACTGTCCAAAGATATTCTGTGTATTCCCCAAAAATCTTGAAAGCTTTATAATAACTGAAAAAATAAAAGAAACTATACAAAAATGATTAATCGCAGCCTGCATCTGAATGGAAGCTGTCATTAGAGCTGTCTTTGAACTGATCCTCAGGAGAAAGTGAATAATCTGATGAAAGAACAACCTTCAGTACAATCCATCTATCAAAGGATGATTCCATCAAAATAAAGGTAATGTTTTCAACATGTCAAGTCAAAGCTTTGATTTCAGTTCAGTAGAATGCGGTGGTGTGAAAAACGGTTAACGGTGGGGAACCCGACAGCATCCCAGAACAAAACAAGACAAAATATCAAAAACAGAAAAAACTAACGGGGCTCAAGCTACAAGTTTGATAGGATTTATGAACCACACCCAAAACCACTCACAAAATATAACAGATACAATGTTTTTCATCAGGCTCCAAAACTTATCAAACTTATTCTCACAACACTTCTCAGTTTTAGTCAGGTGGGTCTGATGAATCAACACAGATGTGACCACTACCTACCTACTTACACACGCACGCACGCACACACACACACACACACACACCTCATTTCTCATCCAAGTGCAGCTTCCCTCTCTTGTTCATTTTCCTGTCCCTGCTGCTCTCTCAGATTGAAAGAGGTCACATTTCACGCTCAAACACATGCTAATGTATTTCCACAGGTTGCAGTAACATTACACACATGTTCAATCATCAACATGCAACCAAAAATGAGTGCAATTGACATAATATAGGAGCCATGGGAGGGTTTTAACCTTTAAATGGATGTTTTCTGTGCCTGCTGTTACCTGACATGTGAGAGCAGAAGCGCTGCCAAGCCTATTAGCGCTGCCTCCATGCTGGATTTGCTGTTTCCAGTTGCTGCTGCCCTCGTGACAACAGACAATATGTCCCAGTCTATCACAGAAATTTGGGAACACAGCCAGCTTGACCCTCACAGCGTCTGTACTGTTGTACCTCTCCCCTGACCTCCCGCCTGGATATTAAGGATGTATAAGCCCACACTATGAGACATGACTACATAAGACCTGTTACCAGAGATTTTTTTTATTCTAGTTCTAGTGAATTTTGTGACTTTTTGACAGCTCTACTTTCACCAGGATTTGATGTGTTGCACCTTTGAAAAAGAAACACTGGATCAACTCATGGATGATCTATCTCCTTGATCCTGTAGCAGCTCTTTTTTCCTATTTCTTGGGGAAAAAACTTGCAGATCGTGTTAATATGCTGCACATATTTGTCACTAGCAAACAGCTTGACAAAGTGCCTAATAACAATATGATAATAGTTTCTGAAAAAAACTAACAAGTCTACCTTTTTTGGCAGGAAAACACCCATAATTTACCCGTTTCCCACCGTCAGTGGCGGACTAGCTATTGGGAGTACCGGGACACTTCCCGGTGGCCTGACAGCTGAAGAGGCCTGCTCGGTATTGCTGCCAGAACTATAATGTACCTTTGACAAACTAGTGTTATTTTGTTGTTGTTTCTCAACGTGAGATAGCAGACACAAACTAGCTTGTATTCATCTAATGGTAATATTTCAATTTAGCCTAGTGAACTAGACCAAATTCTTGCCTTGCAAAATTTGGTCTAGGCACGCTTCATTGGAACCCTCGCAGCCCGATCCACTGATGTGGCTGTCCAATCACAGCTCGCTATAGTTTTGGTTGGGCCAATCACAGTGCTCTTATCAGCGGGAGTAGCCGATGACATCAGAGCTGCGACCGTGAACACAGACAACATAGCGGCAGCGCAGGAACCACGTTCGTTTGAAACGGCTTTGTCATCAACATTGGATTATTTAGACTCCAACGTGCGTAAGTCTGTCTGATATACTTAGCAGCTTCTTATTTTTATCAAACAAAGTAGTGCAATGTCCCAGTACACCTGATATTCACATGTTTTTATACAAAAACGACAGAAATCATTGATGTTAGACTGCCTCCCTCTTTTCCGTAGCTGTGATTACGTCACGTTGTTCGTCACTCTGATTGGTCCTAGCGCTATCCAATTGCGTGCTGACATTTTGAAAGACAACCGTAGATCCCGCCTCACGACTGAGAGCCGTCAATGGTTCGTGGCCAGATTATATATACACATATATAGGATGGCTTGCCAGGCTAATCTCAAGTGGCTTTTTCACAAAAAATGTGTGTTTTTATAAACCTCGCACACTTCTGTAGTTTTTATGCCACTAAATGCTAGCCTAGAAATCTAGACAGACCGTAGCAGAAGCAAAATGATTTTGTTCTGCATGTTGGTGTAGCCACACTCCATAGGAGCCTCAGCAGGTCTACCATTGGCCCGACCAGTCTTGTGTCCTGCCAATCACAGTGCTCTATCGGTTTGGTCGGCGGGATGATGTGACGGAGCAGAACAACTAAGATGGTGACGGCTTGTTTGAAACAGCTTTGGCATCAACTTTGGACTATTTAGACTTGGACTTTTCTTTTACTCAAGAGCAGATAAAGGTACTTAAGTCCTTTATTTAGAAAAAAGATGTATTTGTGTCTTCTTCAACAGTGTATGGCGAACTGCCCCATTAGGTGCGTTTGCAGGGTAACTTCAGGGTAAATTTTCAAGATTTTCCCAGTATGTGTGTGTCACCACTTCACTGGGCCGGCCGAACGGACATTTTTCCAGAACTTTCAGAGTACCTGATCTGGAGTAGGTACTCAGAATGGCCTGGTGGAGTTGCTGAGAAGAATTTTTGGTTAACTCAGTAGGAAATGACATCACAGACGTCCAAAACAACTGGCATTAGTAAAATAAGATGAGTAGCTTGTGAAGCAGAAGGGAAGCAAAATAAAATAAGCACCAATCGCACAGTTTTAAAATTGCCGTTACTAAACTGCCAACACCGGAAACCACGGCAGAATTATTCCACAATGTTCACGGGGTTTTGTTTTCTCACAGAGCGTTGTAAAAAAAGGAGCTTCTTCTGGCCATTGAACGCCATATTTTACATCACACAGGATTAAATTATGATATACTTGGACAGAATAAAACTTTTAATGTTATTAATGTTACTGTGAATGCTTTTTGGCACTGATCAGTGACATCACTCATGCTGAAGCAGTCGTGATATGCTGACGTCTGTGCAAAGTCCTGAAAGGGCTCAATTTGTATGGAGACACAACAGCTCAGTGGACTGAGACATTGTATCTCCCACTCAATTTCCCCCTCCCAGAATTTACCCTGAAGTTCCAACAATGGAAACACACCTATTGACTGACATTCACAGTGGTGAGTACGTTCCATTGTTTATTGAAAGACAACTGTAGGATGACTTGCCAGGCTACATAAATGCACCATACGCATATATAAACAGAAAACATCGAAAAATTAAACGTAAATTAGTTTTTTATTTCATTAATTTTAAAAGCCCATAGATGCAATAGTTTTTGACTTTAGTCTTAGAAAACTAAATTAAAAGACATATGAAGGAACACAGTCCAGGGTTAATGGAGACAATATGTGACAGAAGTTATTACATGAAGGTACTTGATGTACCAATCAGCCACATACGGTCCTTCCATTAGTCTTCATTAGGATCTACGGTGTAGTGTTGGACTGAGATTGTGCCAACAGAAGGGATCATTAGCAGCTATCCTTTACCAGACTGCACACAGGAGAAATCTGTTTGTGAATAAACCTACTAAAGAGTAACTTCCTGTCTGGTAACTATTTAATTATAACATCCGTTTCAGGGTTAGTGAGTTTGTGTCAGTCGTAGTTAACTCATGAGTTAAAGTTGCTTAAGACATTCACCAACAGGTATTTGACTTGATTCTCAAAAATTGTTTAAATCTGATAAAACTATATTTGTTTGTGTTTTGGCAGCAACATTCATTTGAAACCACAGGGAAAGTGCTTAGAATAAGAAGAACCTTTAGTACATAAGAGCAAATAATCAATTTATATGATGGATTCAGGGATTGAGGCTATGATGGAACGATTTTGAAAGAAAGTTGAACAAAAGTTAAATTGGGATCAAGTAAGAGCTCCGGTATCTCCCAGAGATACAACATTTCCTCTATAATCTAAAGAGATCAAAACTTATGTGATGAAACATTAGCTTATTCTGTCTGGTGACCCCTCCATCACTCTAACCCTAATAAATGTGCCAGAAAAATAGGAGATTCACTCATATAGGTTGACTGTTCAAACCTAATCCCCAGAGACTCATGGTTGTAATATTACAACGTCACATTTAAGCCTACAAAAATAAACCTTCTCTTTTTTGCTTCTTTTTAAAACCACATTTACCTTACTATTGTTCAGTTCTGCAACACAATTGGATGGTAGAATGTGTTTGGACACAGAGCTCTGTGAACAGCCAGCCTCTTTAGCAATGACCTTTTGTGTCTTGTCCTCTTGTGCAAGGTGTCAATGGTCCTCTTTTGGACGACTGTCAAGTCAGCAGTCTTCCCCATGATTGTGTAGCCTACAGAACTAGACTGAGAGACCATTTATTGACTTTTGCAGGTGTTTTGAGTCAATTAGCTGATTAGAGTGTGGCACCAGGTGAGAGCCCAGGCTCATTATAGAACATTTTCACAATATTCTAACATTCTGACATACTGAATTTGGGATTTCCATTAGTTGTCAGTTATAATCATCAAAATAATATAAATAAACATTTGAAATATATCAGTCTGTGTGTAATGAATGAATATAATATACAAGTTTCACTTTTTGAATGGAATTACTGAAATAAATCAACTTTTTTATGATATTCTAATTTTATGACCAGCACCATATCATCTTGTTGTTTTGGACATGATAAATTAACAGTCAAGTACGTAAAATGCTTTTTTTCATGATTGATATGTATAGACCAGGTAGATTTAAAGATGAACAATTTTAATCTATTTTACAATTTTGATTTTAAATTACAATGCAATGTGTTGTTGAACTAATGTTTTGCATTACTTTAGAAATGAAGACACATTCAAATGAGATTAAGTACTGAATTGATAGAACAAATTCTGTAGCGTAATTTGAAAAATTCTCTAGTGCTGGTCCTCTTTTTTCTGGACTCTACTTGGTCGCCCAGATGCTCTCTGAATAATAAGGTGATAATGTTCTGGGAGGTGCAGGTGTAAGTGCTCATAGCATCACAAATGGATGTGTGGAGTTTTAGGACTATGTAAATCTTTTGTGTTGGTATAACTACAGGTAACTTGCATTTCAATTATTTAACCTGGAAAATAATCTGTTATTTTCACTTACAGAATGCCTGAAACCAAGCAGGGCCACATCATGTACAGTATTATTTTATTGAGGACATCCACATTGGAGACTGGCTTTGAAATGTCTTATGAGTCAGATTGAAGGAATGAAGAGGAGTATGGAGAGCTCTGTGAAGTGGACAAGGAAAATAAAATACCCAGCAACCACCTAACTGTGATGTTCACATCAACAGAAGCAGTGCATCCACACACCCAGACCATGACAGTAAACCGTGATTTACGGTCATAAAAGGACTAAGAGTGGGTCACCTATCTGAACCAATGCCTTCAGCTGCCAAGACAGTCAAAAAGTCAAATGTACACCAACCGAGGGAAGTCTGCAACAACATGATTGGACATTTTTCTATCAAAGATGATAAATGACAGTGCAGACTCTGTGCTAAATGCTACACCAACACACTTTTCAGAGTTAAAGAACTGCTTTTGGGTCTACCATAATGGAATCAGCCAACAGATGTTCAGTTTAATTTCAAAATTTGTGCATACAGTCTGGATCCAGGGTTTATAAATAGTATACTCCTTTTCTGTAATAACTCATTGTTCAGAGTGTGAGTGAAACCGCTGAAACGTAGCTACCTTAGAGGCCCAGTGTTGTAATTTCACAACATTCCTCCCAAAGTTACTAAAATGTAATAATAAAAAACTGATTTCTGCATCATATGCCATCAACAAAAAATATAAAAAAACGGGGGAGAAAGAAAAAATATATATATTTTTCTTTTTTTCTATATTTGTGTTTTTGCCCTATCTCAGTTACCAGCTTGCCCTGTTTACAGTAAGTCAGTGCACCCCCACACAGTTGGAAAATTCTTTAATGAACAGAGGATTACATGTCATACTAAATAGGTAGTTTTACTAATTAAATGTCCATTTGACCCACCAGCTGGGCAAAGACACACATCAGCCAGGTGTAAGCGCTATAAAGAAGGCACCAGGTGAATTCACCTGTTCTCAATAAAGATGGGTGGAGTCAGAAGAACAGGAATCCAACATTATCAAATGAAATCTGTGTAGACTAACAGTGACACAAACTAAAGACTGATACAGACTGAGAGTTAAATCAGGCTGTGGTAAACCATACAACACTCACACGGAACACCATCACCAAGTTGCTGGAATAGTGTTCAGGAAAGGGAGATCTCAGCCCAGAGGAGCTTAGGTCTTGGAACAGCTGAGATACATCTATAGGGCTCTCAGGCCTCTGGAAGAAGAGGTGAAAACTCTAACAACTTTGGACTGTGGAAGGAGTGTGAGCTGGAAGAAAAAAAAATCCATATATAGTTTTCTCCTACGTGTACTGTCTGTGAGTTGGGTATTTGTTTTCTTCTTTGCCCACAAATATTTGCAGAGCCTACAGTAATAAGAAAACTAGAGGGTATTTTGCTCCATCCTCGATGTTAACTGACATGTTTGGTGAGAAAATAATATTTTCATCAGTCTGCAGCGCTGGTCGTGTGTAGTGTTGGATGTATTTGTGTACTTTTTGAAACATAAATCATTTTTACTTTATAAAGACAAAGAGAATGAACAATAACAGGAGTCATGTGATGGGTATTAGCAGTTTAACACATGTTCACGCCTTAAGAGAGACGCACGATGACCATACACTGAAACCAGGTTTTAGAAAAACACAATTGGCTGTCCCTTTTGGTCACATTCAGGCATATCTAGATGGAAAGCACACTTGTTTGATCTTTGTGTCCAGGCAGACCTGAGAGTGTAAGTTCATCAGCTCTGCTTACAGAAGCTGTGATTTTCTACACATCTGAGTAGACATCTAGCAGAGGACAGCTTTCCCACCACACTTTTCTCTGCATGTCTCACTTTCAGTATTGATGAGGAAAGTAAACGTTTTAAAAGTGTTTTAGTTTGATCATGTCAAATGGTTCAAATCCTGAAAAATGAACCATGTGTTTTGGATATTGTCAAGGAAACAGTAAAATTAACACGAAACAAGGACATTTGTCTTTGGTCTGTTTCTTTAATATAAAAGAATACTTTACAAAAATCATATATAGTTGATTTATCACTTTACTAAAAGATGCAAACAGTAAGAATCACGTATTCTGTGAACATAGCTAAATATGTTTCACTTCCCAAAAAATATACCAACATTTCCTGCAATATTCTCCTGTTAGTATTATTTTGTTAACCTTTATTTAATTAAATATGACATCACATTACTGTAATATTAAAAACCCATTTTTCAATGGAGACATGATCTCTTGCTCTGAGCTTCAGGTGTGTTCCAGTCACAGGTGTATGATCCTGGTTAGCTCCTCAAAAACAGCTCTTGGAGTTACCGACACCACCCTCAACGGTTCCTGGTTTAGGAATGGGATGTATTGTACAGGAATATTTCACCAAACAGGTAACCAGGTAATGCTACTGAGTCTGCCAACTACTTGCTTAGCTGCAAGATCTAATCCAGTTCTGCCACACAGTAAAAGTAACCAATTAAAACTTCCCAAACTATATCAGATTTATTGCAAAGAACAAGTGGACCAGAGAAATAATCACCCAAACACAAATTCTCTTACTTTTTGTGCTATATCTGGTTTACGGAAGCCCTGAAAGGCAACGGAAAAAATATTTTTTTTTCTTGTGGCATTTTTCTAAGTTTTCTTTTCTTTTTGCTAAGCCCAGAGAGGCAAATGGGAAAAAAAATATTTTTTCTTGTGGCATTTTTTTAAGTTTTTTTTATTTATATATTTTTTGCTCAGCCCAGATAGGCAAAGAAAGTTTTTTTTCTCCCACAATTTTTTTATTTATTTTTTTTCCCCCAGCCCGGACAGGCAAAGAAAGTTTATTTTTTTCTCCTACCAATTTTCTAAGTGTTTTTTTTTTTCTTTGCTCACTCAGCCCTGGAAGGCAAGAGAAAAAATGTGTTTTTTCCCTCGTAAATTTTCTAAGTATGTGTTTTTGTAATACCGTTTCTGTCCACTAGTATGCGCTACAGTGAAGCTCTATTCAGAAATTAAGAAGTTGTTCATTTTATACTAACTCTTGGCTCTAAAATACATTTTAAGATGTTTTTAGGCGATATTCCATTAATGAAGTCATGAGGTTAGAAATGAGCCTACTTTTTAATTCACTGGGGTGTTTTCGGAGATTCAAAAGCCGTTACTATTGCATCTGACTGCAGGAGTCAGAGCTTGACCTGTCCGCAGATAACAGCCTGGTCTCTGTAGGGCATGCTGCCAGTTTACCTCTACCATGAGGGAGAAAATAGCACACGTAAAATATGCGTGTCCAATTGTGGACAGATTATCCCCATGCGCGTTCTACACTGCGCCAAGACGCTCTTTATTGTCGATATCATTTACATCTTCTTTCCAATTTCAAGGTTATTTTTCGTAGTGTAGTGGTTAATGCTATGGTCTAAGGTGCTGTTTTGTCATGTTCTGAACCTGGTTTGATTCTCCGTGACCTCAACGTTGTATTTAAATTATTTTGGCTACATTTACTATCAGTATGTTTAAACCCAATATTGATAAAATATTGATAAACGGGCATGATTTCCTACATGGAAATCTCGCAGCCATTTTTTTAGTGATCGAAGATTACAATACTAGATTACTGCCTATGTGTATATACATGCATCCTTGTCTTCTAATTACCCTTTGAGTGATGGTGCTGCTGTGACAAGTGAATTTCCCCACTGTGGGATCATTAAATTCTTTTTTATTCTATTCCTTTCTAAAGTTTAAAATTTTTACCAATTTGTTTTTTTTTTCATTCAAAAATAAAATGTGAATCTGTGAAGTTTTTTTTTCAAAAAAATTGAAAAAAAAAACCCAACAGTGTAATATGTCAGCTGTAATAAGAAACAGATTAATTTTATTGTCTGTTATGAAATGATGACTGTCATGTTTAACAGCCCCCCCAAATTTGCTTTGTTTGTAATGAAACCTTCAGACTTGGCCTCTTAAGTGAAGCATAGACTCCAGGAAAACATCCCTGCATGTATTTCCATTTTTGTAATGTCTTCCTAATTCTCTGTGCACAATCTGAGACCGTTTTAGTTGAAACCCTGCAATCCTCTTACGGCAGCTTTGTTTTGCTCATTCGTTGTCTGCTGAGAATTGGGTTTAACACCAGGCTGGGTGCTGTAATCCCCCCCACACAATTCAGTCTTTCCTGAAATCTCATTATTAATCCCAGAGCATTGATTATGTGCATGTTCTTGCTTCAATCTCGGAGCATAATCTGTTTGTGTTTGTATGTGTTGGGGTGTGGTCATATCTGAAAGCCGCTGAAGCAGAAAACTATCCTCCAGCACTTCTATCTGTTATTAACTCTTATCTGTATGTGTTGTTTCACCCCCTGCTTCTCTTCTCTGGTACCGTTGTTCCTTTCTCTAAACTTATCTTTTCTCTCATTTTCCCTCTTATCAAATGCTTTAATCTGTTTCTTTTTTTTGTCCTCACTCTGCAAAACATTTCCTATCTGTGTTTTTTTTTTTGCTCCCTCATTCCTATTCTTTCTTCACATCCTCAGATTTCATATTTCTGTTCTCACTGGTTGTTTTCATCACTTTTCAGTCACACTTGTCTACGCTTTAAAATTCTCCTTATTTCTGTCGTTCTCATTTCATCTCCATTTTCTCTGTTTCTGACATCCTGTTTTATCTACTTCCCTTCTCTGAACCTGGAAAATCACCCAGCAGATGTTACAGAGCTCAGGCAGTGTAGCCTGATTGAAAATGTGACAATCATACAGCAGCTGTGACCCTGGCAACCTCACCTGTTTTGCCTTGTTCTCTCCCTGACATCTGTTTTGCTGATACTTCATCAAGAACATTCTCCAACATTTCTATTCAGACCTGGTTTCACGTTCCAGAAAACAGCTGAAGCGTGTAATACTTTGGAGACAGCAATTAGGGATGTTTTAAGCAATGTTGATTATTTTGTGTTTTGTAGCAACTCCAAAAGATAGAAATTGTATTTTAAAATGTTCATTTATGTTGTCCCCCCCCCGACTCTCCCCCTCCTTTAGAATTAAAAACACATCATCAAAGAATCAGCATCAGGAAAAACACAAATCCATATGTGGTAAGCCTGAAATTATTATCGGAGAAAGTAAAAAGCAAAGTGACTCAGAGCAACGTTATGTTGAGTTTGAGGAGACAAACTCATCTCTATAGACAGGAGGACATAAGGATATGAAACATGGATGCAAAATCCAGCACATACGGCAACAGTTAAAAGTGTTCATATTTACTCAAGTTGATTTCCACAAAGTTTGCTGCTTCATTTTAAGATAATTTTATCAAATGTTGCTATGGTTACTGAAGTAGAATTACAAGCATTTCATAAGTTCCAATGGTTTTATCTTCAATTATATTAAAATGACGCAAAAAATCACTGTTTCCACTGCTGATCCTTCTTCTAGATCTCTGATTCACCATTGCTGTCAAACAAATTCTGGTCTACATTCTGATTGATGAAGTTCATTCTGCATCAGAATTCATAGTGTTTTGTTCGTTTTCCTGGCTTTCGAGGATTGACCAAAATTTATCAATGGGATGAATATCTGGAACGTTCCATAGACCTGGATCTTTTTTGTTCCTGATCCACTTGTTTTGACTTTCTCCTTCTGGCCCGGCGCTCCATCAGTCATCACTTATTCATGGCTGTTCAGGGGCTAAACTGTGAGTGAGTCTACTCCCTTGACTGATAAGCACTCCCTCCACACACACACACACACACACACACACACACACACACACACACACACACACACACACACACACACACACACACACACACACACACACACACACACACACACACACACACTACAGGATGTTTTACTGTTTGCAGGGCACGGGACTGATGGGAGCGCTCACCTTTTCTTCTCCAGTTGATATTTTTTCCAGAAGCTCCAAATAATCAGAAAGATGATTTCCCAGCAGAACCCAGCACTCCAATCCACAGACCTTTAGCAGAATACCAATCTGTCCCAAAGTGTCTTCTTTGCTGTCCTTCCTGACACCAGTTCATCTCCACTGTGCTTTAGAACTCACACCTGCCTGCTGTCATTCCTGGTGGAGCTCTGTTCTGGTGCAGCCCTGAACCCACAGCTGGATCAAACAGTCCTGGAACTGATCCTGGGGTGTTTTATTTTTAAATGTAGTAGACATGGGTTCTGTAGTGAGCCTTCTTGAAATCAATTAGACCCTCTCCTTGAAATTGTTAATGATCTGATAATTGGTTTATTTAGGTGCAGTCTTAATAGCAGGCTGCAAGGCCCTTTTGTGTAAATCAATGATGAATACACGTTTCCTTGTGTATGGAAAAATAGGGGAAGAGCAGGGATTTCAAACACTACCATCCTTTACAAGTATCCAGTCTGCTATTCTAACTCAGTCAGATCAGAGAGATCTCTAGTCTTTTCTTTTTCACCAGTCTCATCTCTGTTAACAGGATCACATAAATAAAGGTGGGAGGTCCACATTTGAGGGTGAAATTTATTTAAAATGAGTACATGGGTCATGTTTTAATGTCAAACGTGAATTTTGCAACAAATTTTGGATTCGTCTGATCACCTTTGTGTAATGAGTCACTGGTGAGAACTGGAAATTCAGTTACAACACAGGATTAGACAGTTAAAGAATAGAGAATTTATTGAATAGTTTGATAGTGGTTTGCTGGAATTGGGAACTCCGCTTGGATGAAATGCGAGGAGAGAGAGCAGGTGAGACACTGATTTTCTGAATGTTTCCTGAAAGATGGCACAGCTGATTCACTAACCTCAGCAGGGAGTGACAGGCGGGGATTCCACAGGAGGAATGACGTAGGTGGGAGGGGGTTTATCTGTGTTGGGCCGTCGGGGGAAGTGAGAAAACGGAGCTGCTGATAGCCAATGAGTGAGATGATGGGCGAAACAGTCACAAGGGTTTAATCCTTTAACTTTTCGTTCTTTATAAAACACAGATAGGAAATCTTTTTTACCTTATTATGCTGACGTTTCGACCATCACTGTGACCTTCTTCTGAGCTAAGCTGCTAAAAGCAGCTTCACTTCCGCTTCCATTTATGTGCGGGCAGCAGGGGACGATATCGCGCTTTCTTCTTTGGTAACGCAGTCCCATGCGTGGTCCAACGTGTACACCCCTGTACATGGTCCCATGTCCATGTCTCCTTATTTCGATAGCTTCCTTTATCCATCTTTTATATTTCTGTTGCTCAGTGTTGACAATCCTTGTGCTGTCCCAATCCATGATGTGGTTTTCTCTCGTGCAATGGTCTGTGACTGCTGATTTCCTCATTGTGCTCTCTGCTTCCTGTCTTACTGCTCTTGTGTGTATTCTGCTTGTCTCTTTTTGACATTCTTCTTTGTGTTCTGCTGTTCGTGTGTTAAGTTGGCATCCTGATTCTCCTATATATGTTTTATTGCATAATTTGCAGGGGATTTTGTAAATGACTCCGCATTTTTTTCCTGTTGGGATCTTATCTTTGGGGTGTACCAGTCTTTTTCTAACTGTTGTGTATGGTTTGATTGGTGTGTTTATCTTGTGTTTTTTCATTGTTGCTACTATTTTTTCTGTCGTTCCTTTGATGTATGGGAGGGTTATTACTGGCTTTGGTTCCTGTTTCTCTGGGTTTTTCTTTTTTTTTGGTTGTTCTATTCTTTCTGCTCTTGTTTGTTGTCTCCCTCTACTAATCACCCACGCTGGATATCCACAGGTTCTTAGTGAGTTGTGTATGTGTCTGTTTTCTTGACTGCAGTCTTGTTTTTCTGTTATAATTTTCGCTCTATTGTATAGTGTCCTTATCACTGACATTTTGTGTATAGTGGGATGTTCTCATGTCCATAGTAAATATTGATCTGTGTGTGTTGGTTTTAAAACGGAAGCGGAGGTGAAGCTGCTTTTAGCAGCTTAGCTCAGAAGAAGGCCACAGTGATGGTCGAAACGTCAGCATAATAAGGTAAAAAAGATCTCCTATCTGTGTTTTATAAAGAACGAAAAGTTAAAGGATTAAATCAAACATACACAGGATGAACGTACCGAAGATGATAGTCACAAGGGTTGATCCAAAATCTCTTAAACAAAGGGCAGGCAAGAGGTCACACACAGGAAGGCAGAAGTCGTAATACTTAGTGATCTGCACTTAGGCAGTTCTCAGTGTTCAGGGTTCAGAGCAAGGGTCAGGATCCGTAGAGCAGAGAGGCAAACAGAATCCAGGAAGGGTGAGGAGTGAAGGCAAGGTCTGAGGACATAAACGTGGTCAGCACAGGAGAACATGAACATGAACGCTGGATATCTGTAGCGAGAAGCACAAGAAAATCTGGATAGGAGGACAGGACTGTGGAGGGTTTAAATAGTGCAGGGAGCATGTGGGTTTAATCAGGTCAAGCACAGGTGAGCATGATAATCTTAGTGATGATGTACATTCCTGGGATGGGCAGCGTTATATTTTCATTACATTGTGTAATTATGCAAACTGACATAATGCAACAACTTGGGTATGATTCTTGTTTGTGTACACAGAGCTCTAAACGTATGTTCATGTCAGCCAGGTAGTTTATTCAATTCAATGTCACCTACCTCCTAAACCAACATTGCAAGAAACAAAAGTGCCCTGAATGACCTCTTCCCATCAGGCTGGATGCTCAGCTTAACCCCAACACACTATCAGGAAACTAACAGAGGTGTTGATGCTTGTTGTTATAGAGTGCATTTAAAACAGGTGGGGAGCATTGAGCAGTGCAGACACTCTGCAGCCTACACCAGCTGGTGTCAGCACACAACCCCAACTCCCCCCAGAACCCTCAGTGTTCAGATGCAGCTTAAAATTGGAAGTGGGCACCGGCACCAGAGGCGAGCCTGAGTGAACAGATACCCCCCTCCAGATCCCGTTGAATGTGCTCACCCCCAAGGCCCTAAATGTGCATATGCGTGAAATGTCATTTGTGGAAATGTTTAAATTGCAAAATGAAATTGGGGCGCAGTCTGCCATGGGACTGCAGAAATGGGAACCATTTTGAACTATCGGCCTCTCTGACCACCACCAACACAGGGAAGTTGGCTGAAGTGTCTTGCCCAAGGACACAACAGCAGAATACCCTGGAATACCAACTCTACCTCCTGAGCTACTGCTGATATTTCCGTCTCTGAGTCAGTTGGGATTAAAAACAACCGAAAGCATTTCTAATAAGGTTTTGATATCAGGTGGGGCATTATAGCTAAATCTATAATGCTACACCTGTGAGAGTAAAACTGTAAGGCTTGTTTTTGGCATTCAGACATCAATTCTGATTGCCTTATATCTGGACAGGACATGGGGAAAAAAAGGAAACTAATAGAGGATTTGGAGTTTGTATGTTTAAAAGAACACATCAAACCACCGCTCACTGACCAAAAGTCCCCTCCAGGTGGACAGAATCACATTACAGTCCCGTACCTTTGCCCTCAGGGTTTGAAGAACTATTATACTGACTAAAGTC
The DNA here is from genome assembly GCA_006937985.1 of Aphyosemion australe. Classification (NCBI taxonomy): domain Eukaryota; kingdom Metazoa; phylum Chordata; class Actinopteri; order Cyprinodontiformes; family Nothobranchiidae; genus Aphyosemion; species Aphyosemion australe. Next base: position 525,871 of record SSNS01000292.1, on the reverse strand, counting down.
CAATTTATCCACTGAATTCTTTTCAGGAGCATCATCTTGTGTCTAGTCCAACTGATTTTTAGTTATGAGCTACCAAAGGCTTTTGAAGATGAATCTCTTTGGAGAAATATTTTAAAGTGGTTTAGCTGCACTCACTGCACATTTTCCAGAACTTCTATTCATGTTATTTTTGTGTTTATTTGTTTTTGAAGCAACCCAAAAGATTAGAATATAAAGGGAAAGAAACAAGGTCAAATGAATGAATGAATGAATGTTTTAATAAATAAGTGGAAAAATAACACTGATTCATTTTTTCCATTGTGTTTGTACACAGAGAGACAAAAAACTGCACCTATATGGTCGTATTTAATTAAATAATCAATTATCTTCTAATACCTGTATATGTCTAGGTAATGTATTAGATGACTCTATATTAATCATTTTTGTTGCTGTATTTCCTAATGTGTGATGCAAACATGATATTGTGAATGAAAGAGACTAATGAACTAGAGTGGTGCGCACAATTTCACAATGATCAGGGTTGATGAAAAAGGTCTACATAATCTAACAAATCCAGTGGAAGCAGTGTGTGTGCATGCACTAAATCCTAATAATGTTTGTTTCCATCTGACTCGTGCACACTTGTGATTTTAATATTTACTTGGATTTGGACTAGGCTGGATAAGGTGGTATTTTGGTGTCATGGGGTAGTAATCACTTAGCTTTAGCCTCCAAGGGTTGAAGAGCGACCCAACAAACACTTAAGAAAGGAAAAATCACAAAATATTTACAGAAACTGGAATAAGAAAAAGAATTTGAACATGCTTTTGTACAAGTCTGAGTAATTACCTTAATAATGTCAGCATACCTGAGGACAACAAGCAAATAACAGCGCCAAAGAGCGGTGTGCTGTTATGATGCCTATAATAAAGTCTCACAAAATTCCAGAAATATCCGGAAAGTCTGCTAAAACTCAAAACAGGTGTGTATGAAGACAAGTTATTTTCATGTGAATGTGACTAACCTCATCAAAGAACCCTGAGCTAGTGCATCATCAGGAAACAGAAGGATTGTGAGGTGTCTTCAGTGGTTCCACCTGAATTTTGAGATGGCTCAGTGTGGGATACCACTGTAATAAAGTTCTTGGTAAAGCTGTTAACTATTAGTCCTTCTTGTTTAACAATAAGAGGGACGACGCTTCAGGTTAACACTCTGCTGTCCACTTACATCTTAAGAATAAGGGATAGTATTAGAAAGACAAGAAATGACCGTAAATCCTCTAATACAGGCCCGGGCCTTTATTTACTCAAGCGCATTCTGGTTCAGGCCTTTATTGGAAGGAGGCCAGAATTAAAGGCAGGCCTATATTTCAATTTGAGCAAAATAAACTACCAGTAGAATGAATAAAAACAAGATTTTGTGTCTATTTGAGCGGTGACTGAAGTCTCACGTGCAAATCAAAAGTGATGATTGGTGGGTTTCACTCACGTGACCCTGCCGCCGGGCTGAACTCAAACAGTGGACAGGAAGTGTTTTGCTCTACTATAAAACACAGCGTGACGGATAAAAGTGAGTGTTCTAAATGGGCTGGCACAGACACGATATCTTCCTTTAGGTTATGACTCATTTAATTTTAAAAGTTGGACTTTTCATACACGCTGGAGGATTTACCCAACGCTGAAGCGATCGACACAACAAACTATCTCCTGTGGCAAATCTCATATTACACTGCAAACCAAAAGCCTTTTATGAGTCTGAAAGCCTATTTTATTTCAGGTTGGTTAACAGTTTAGAGATCCGGAGAAGCTTTAAATGACCGTTGTCTTGTTTATGCTCGTGAGATGTGCTATTTTAGTTACGTAATTAACTCGTAATGATAGCTAATGCTAACGGTGAGTACGTGCTAGGATCTACTTATAACTAACATTTTAAGCCTTTTTAAATCCACATTTCTGGTACATTTGTTTGATTTTATTAAGGTATTAATGCCACGTTACAACACTGAGCTAACTGCTAAAAACATTAGCAGTTAGCTCAGTGTTGTAACGTGGCAGGTAAACAGTTTGCAATTTGTGGTGAGGACACATGAAAACAGTATCAAACTGTTTACCTGCTGTTTATGTAGCTGCGTTTCTAAATAACTGTTCAATAAAACACCATAAAAACCTTTAGTAAGCCCTTACCTGTGATGAAGTGATCACTGCAAACTAGCATTTTCCGTTCTGTTTCTGCTCATCTTGCAGCCGGAGATTATGATCCACTAGTCTGCTGTTACTGTAAAACGTGGTATACGTGCGCCTCGAAAAATCAAGTGAGGGCTCACTTTACCGTCCAGCTCCGGAAAAAAAAAAAACACACACGCTGTTTCTAATAGTAGCCTCGGCCACTATTAGAGACCGGCATTTATTTACCCCCGCTGACAGCGAGACCGGCTAATATAGGAGACCCGGCCGGTAATGGAATACAGGCCAATATTAGAGGATTTACGGTAGCAATAAATGAGAAAAAGAGGAATTACAGTTTGCTAGGGGAGGAAAAAAGACATCTTTGTCAAAAGCGAGAAACCAACCTTAAACTGAGAAGAAGGTCTGAGGTTTCAACTCATGCTATAAAGGTGATGCTCACACGATCACAAGTGTGATGAGAACATTTCTCATGTTCGGTGGTGAGGTGATATGTGAAATGGCTTGCATTAATCAAGTTCTGACTTCAGTTTAACAGCTTTGGAAGGGAAACATCATCAAGGAAATAAAGAAATCCAATTGTTTTTTGTGTTTTTTTTTTGTCTGACCCTAACAAGACTACCTTCCCCTGGATGACTGAGAACCTTCACCAGCACACCTCCTGCTGCTCTACTTGGACATGAGGGGATACATGGATGGTTGAACTTCCACAACTCAACAATCAATCAATGAAGAAACAAAAGAATCCTCGGCCCCACAGAAATGAGACTTAGACCAAAGACTTCTACAGTTCCCACAAAGGGGATGCAACACAAGGTTTCAAGATGAACATTTCTGTGAAGAAAGGCTGGTGTGTGTGTGTGTGTGTGTGTGTGTGTGTGTGTGCGTGTGTGTGTGTGTGTGTGTGTGTGTGTGAGTGTGTGTGTGTGTGTGTGTGTGTGTGTGTGTGCAGCAAAGGGAGCAGGGATTTGGAACTGAGGGCTGTATTTTTAAAATCCTCATGCCCTTGTGCTGTCATTAGCTCCTGGCTACAAGCTTTCTATCTAAAAAGAAGGGCTGCAATCAGAAATCTACGCCAGACTGCACAAACAATGTCAAACATTACATGTCTGAGAACAGTGTTTTTTAATTTTAGACCTTTATCATTTTTTTACCTTAGTTGTCCAACAAGCCTCTGCTTTGTTTGTGGCTTCTAAATATGGCTACAACGAATCAATGCTGTTTGCAGTTTAGATTAAAATGTGAGGAAAAATATCCTCTCTGTGTCCTTTTACATGTGTGAATATGTGTGTGTGTGTGTGTGTGTGTGGGGGGGGGGGGGGGGGGGGGGGGGGGGGGGGGAATTCAGGGATTTTGTCTAACATGAATCCAGTGAGTCATCCCGCTTAGGTCCAACACTGCGCCACATTACATGCTAACCCTGCCAGCCAGACTCAAATCCTGCCCTTTTCACTCGCCGCTTCTAATTAAATGAAGCTGAAGGAGAAAATTACCTTCTTCCAGTCACGGAGGGAAAGCTTTGTGGACACACACACGTGATGGAGGGGTTTGTTCATTTGCATTTATGTATGTTTCAAGAGATTAAGTGTGTGTGTGTGTGTGTGTGTGTGTGTGTGTGTGTGTGTGTGTGTGTGTGTGTGTGTGTGTGTGTGTGTGTGCGTGTGTGTGTGTAGGTGTGTGAACAACTGAGTTGTTGCCTCTTTGGGCATCTTAGCAAAGACCCCAAAAAACAACAAACAGCTGCATTATTCATTTTCTGTGATGTCTAAATTCTGCCAAGACCCAATCATTGTGTGTTTGTGTGTGTGCCACTGTTTGTTACTTTCATTTACTTCTAATATTCTTCTCTTTACAGTTTAAAGGGTAAACTCTGCATCACATCAACTGTTGAACTAATGTTACACCAGATTGGTTCATATGAAAAAAAAAACCGTTGACTTAATGAAAATTGTTTATTTAAATATATATATATATATATATATATATATATATATATATATATATATATATATATTGTGTCTCTCTTAAATTAAACAAAGGAGGCCATGAGCACTGTTGCTTTTGGAGACTCTGACTCTGATATTGCATCCAGACTGCTGTGTCTGTCCTCGCACGGGGCGGCTCAAGCCTCGGCAGTGCTGTGTGTGTGTGTGTGTTCCTCACAGCAGTGAGTGTGAGAGACAGAGAGCTGCTTCAGTCAGAGGAGATGTTTACTCCTCAGTATCCAGAATGATAATAACTCGCCAATAGTTTCTATCTGTCTGTCTGTCTGTCTGTCTGTCTCTATCTATCTATCTATCTATCTATCTATCTATCTATCTATCTATCTATCTATCTATCTATCTATCTATCTATCTATCTATCTATCTATCTATCTATCTATCTATCTATCTATCTATCTATCTAATAAAAAACTGTTTCATGTATTAAAAAAAGTAAAGCCAGTGGAAGGCCTGAACAAATGCACTCATTTAAAATGCAGCTAAATTTAATTAGAGATATGTGTTATATTTAAAACAATATGGATTTATTTAAGACTCTAAAGCCTAAAATACATAAGATTAAATCTGAGAATTTTAGGACTTTTATGACTGTACAGGACCCACCATTTTTCTTGATGAGTTTAACTTCTATCTAAATGACAGTATAAACAGCTAATATGTTATTGGTTGGTACTGCTAACCACCAAGCTTTTAGCTTTTCTCTACTAACTGTAACTCTGTGAATGTTATGATGAAATAAACAGCCAATTCTCAGCCTTGCACTGGTTAAACAATAAAGTCAGAATCTTCTACTCCAGTGTTTTTCTCTGTAAAACAACACAGAGGAAAAAATTTCCCATTTTACTTCTGAACCAATGCAAGTTCTAAAGATTGACTGTTAATTTCATCATAAGATGTAAAGTTTGCATAGTGTTCAAGTCAAGACTGATAAAGACTCGTTCCCACTCACTGATGTTGTATTTAATTGGTTGCAAAGAGCCCTTCACTTTCACCATTAAAGAGTCAAGCCTGAGGATACGCAGCATGTTGGGCTGAAGAACCCAGAGTTGAAAGCGGGTCACTAAGTCTCCTCCCACAGGAAGCAGCAAAGAGATTACTACATAAATAATGTTTGGAGTTAAAAGGACATCTTGAGAGGTTCTCACCTCTCTCATATTCATGTTTACTGAGTCATTTATGCTAATAGACATTTCTGTTGACTTGATTGTTGGGGATTCAACACAAAAGACATAACCTGACAGCTAACATGTCAGATCTTTCTGTGAAAGGTTTGTTCCTATTTTTACCACCAGAAAAGACAGAAACATGGCTTGTGTTTGTCTGCACAAGAGTATTTTTGAAAATCTATTTGTTTTGTGGAGAGAAGCAGCCAATCCGTATGCCTGTCTACAAATACATACCGAGTACCTGATACATCTCCAATTGTAAAACATGATCATAGTACCATAAGAATGAAAAAGACAGGCTAACACACACCTTTACCTGGCCAGTGGTACAATTTTGGGGACTTACTTTTATTTAGCTGTGCTGCTCAATCCATAGATCTACAAATCTTATAAAGTCCTACCTCGTAGTGGCTAATCAGGCGTTTCAATGATATAAGATTGATTGCCAAGAAGCATCGCTAAAGCAAAGACATAATTAGCCAAACACAAATGTGCTAAATTTAATAAAACCATTACAGATTAACAGGCTCCAGGTAAATATGATGGAAATAATGTATTTGTGTAAGCTTTCCAAAGAGAAACTGGTTGATATTTGGCTCTAACTAAAACAAATGACTCAGAAAAATGTTGAATAATTAACGAAGGCATGATCAGATGTGAAAGAGTGTACTCTGTGTAAAACTGGCTCCTTACCTGTTTTAGTGGCTGCTGTCCACATTTCCAACAAATACTCATTCAAATGTGAAATGTCTCCAAATGAAGATGTATGCTAGCTGTAATTGTTACCAGCTGTTACAGCATTCATGGAATCCCTTTAGCATAAATAAAATTAAATACAACTTCATTTAAATTCAACCTCATCAACTATCACAACAAAACACTGTGAAACATCATACTTAATGAGCAAAATAGGTGTAGAAAAAGGCTGGGAATTCAGTCTGAAAACTCATCAGTTATTGGATTATGCAAAGATTTGCTTAAGTCAAGGAAAATTGAAAGTCCTCTCACTTTCAGTTTTACAAGTTTACATATCAGCACATAAAACAATCCGTTCCTTAACAGGTCCTAAGATTCTACACATCTAATCTAAAATGCATAAAATGCCACAGATTCCACAGTGCCATTGTTGAGTAAACAAAACCAGCTAGAATGGAAATTTGCATTAAAAAATTAAGTCCACCATGCTGCTTCAGGATTTAAGAGGTGCAGTTCCGTCAACTAGCTGCTGGTTAGATGTATTGCTGAACAGATCATCAATGTAAGCTCCTCTAAAAGTCAGTTTGCTGGTCTGAAGCACACAGGTGTGTGTTAACACAATGCCCAAGGAAAACATTAGTAATGGTCTTAGAGAAGCAGCTGTTGCTGCTCATTAATTAAGAAAAGATTATGAGTCATTTCCAAATAACAGAGTCAATCATTCTACAGAGAAAGGTTCACAAGCTGTCAGACATCTCAGGAGAGGGCATCATATCACATATGTGTCAATGTCAAACAGTTCAATGCTCAGAGAAATTAATTTAAAAAGCAAACAAAATAAAAACAAACAAACAGAGCCCCTTCTCAGACGCCACAAACCTCAGTTAGCAGCCTAAATGTTAAACTTTACAAAAGGTGGACTTAGAAAAAGATAGAAGTTAAGCTTGGTTGCAGGAGAAAACCTCTGCTTTCTGAAAATAATTTTGGACCAGAACCTCAGAAAAGGAAACTGCTTAGTCAATCACCTGATCTAAACAGTATTAAATTAGCCTCCAAGAACAAAGTAAAGAACCTCGGTGTAATCTTTGACCAGGACATGTCATTCAAATCCCACGTTGAACAGGTTTGTAGGATTTCCTTCTTCTACCTCTCGAATTCCTAAGATTAGAAGCATCCTTTTTAGGAGTGATGCTAAAAAACTGGTTCATGCATTTATTACCTCAAGGTTGGATTACTGCAATTCATTACTATCAGGAGGTCCACAGAATGTAGTTAAACGTCTTCAGCTAATTCAAAATGCTGCAGCTAGAGTTCTGATGAGAATTAAACAGAGAGACCACATCTCTCCTGTTTTAGCTTAGGACATACTGACCACGTTCCACACTCTGCTACTCTCTTCTACCACCACTCTCTAATTGCATTATTTCCTGTTATTTCAGCTGTTAACTTTATTTTCTCTCTAAGTGTTTTTCTCCCCAGAAGAAGCTACACTTGCGTTCTGCTGAGCTGTGGTGGCCTCATGGAGGGGGCCATCGGCTGGCACACTGCTGCCAACCACTGAACATTCTCCCTCTCCTAATAATAACTTTTTCATTTCTTTAACATAGACGGTACTACCACTAGCTCATCTATTTTTGTGTGTCTGCTCTGTCCTCTCAGACCCCCAGTGGGTAATGACAGATTGCTGCGTATACTGAGCCAGGTTCTGTCTGGTTCAAGTTTCTTCCTGTTAAAGGGGAGTTTACCTCTCCACTGTCGCTACATGCTTGTTTAGTGTTTAGTGGTCGGAGGGACTGGTGGCGCCAGTGCTCGGCAGCCTCGCCTCTGTCAGTGCGCCCCAGGGCAGCTGTGGCTACATCGTAGCTCATCCCCACCAGCGTGTGAATGGGTGAATTGAGTTGATTGTGTTGTGAAGCGCCTTGGGGGGTTGTAGAACCCTAAGAAGGCGCTATACAAATACAGGCCATTTACCATTTACCATTTAGTATGGGGATTGCTGTAAAGTCTTTGACACAACAAGTCAGTGACGTGATGCAATCTCTGGGTTCCCTTAAATAGAAAACTAATTCCAAACTAATTGGAACGAATTGTGTTATAAATTGGTGCTATGTACATAAATAAACTGAATTAAACTAGACAAGAAACATCTGTCCACACAGCTTTACAGTCAGGTAAAAAACAAATGCAGCCCATCAACACAAACACCCACCAACAGTGAACCAACATGGGAGAGGGCTGATGATCTCCAATCCAGTCAATCCAACTTCATTTTACAAAACACTAGCTACCAGCAAACAACCTTTTAGTGCTTTACAGACAAATACATTAAGAAACAAAAACAAAAAAGACACGAGCGTTCATGAAAATATGAATAGGAGAAAGAAAATATTTACAACATTAAAAAAATAGCCTGTTGAAGAGATCTGCCCTCATGCTTTTTGTCTGCACCCACAGGTCTAGCCACTTGGTGCAACCAAAAGCCTGGCCAGTGGAGAGGTAGAGGGGCGTAACAAAGACCCTGTATTAAAAACCAATGAAACAACATAATATAAACTAAAATAAGCATGTCACAGGGTGTGAAAGGCCAAGACAAAGAGACATGTCGGCAACTGAGATTTAAAGTCAGACAGAGCGGAGGCTTGTTTCACATTCAGAGGCAGATAATTTCACATTTTAGGAGCTGCTACAGCAAAATCAGTCTCCAAGGAGCTTATGCTTAATCATGGGAACACTAAGGAAAAGCTGACCTGCTGACCTAAAAGAACGGGAAGAAGCTTAAGGCTGTAGCAGCTAAGAGATGTAGTACAGGGCCAGCCTATGGAGGGCTTTAACATCAAGTAAATGGATTAACTCGGTTTCTTAATAGCTCATTCCTGAGTAGGGTCATGAGGAGATGGTGTCTAACTCCATAAGTCAGCAGGAGAAGCGGACTACACCCTGGACATGTCTCCAGCAAGTACACATAGAGACAAACACCCATTCAAACACACATTCACACCTAGGGGAAATTTAAAGATGCCAATTAACCTGATCCATGAGGTACGGCTAAGAAAGGGGTAATATGTGCTCATATTTATGTTTGCCAGATGAAAGATGTGCTGCAGCATTTTCTGCCCATTGAAGACAGGTGGAGGAGGAAACCTGTGTGTTCAGAACATTACACTAATACCACCTTGTCTTGACATAGGCACGAATAAGGGCCGGAATATACTTGCAGTTTAACCTCGCGTTGGCGCAAGCAGCAGGCTGTGTCTTTGTTCACATACTTGCTGCTACACAGCGCTGCACTGCATGTAGTACCGGAGTGTTCCACTAGGGGGTAGACGAGAGTACTCAGACCGGATAGAGAGCCAGTACAACCAAAACAAACATGGCGTCAATAAAAGAGATCAGTAACTAGTTAATTTTGAAATTACGGCAGAATAAAAGACAGCAACGGTATCGTAGATGGTGTGAAAGACCTCTAAACCAGACGGAGTCACCATGGTGAGTGTGTCTCGTTCGTTTTGTCAACTCCACCTACCTGTTGCTCGTATATTACAGTGTTTGAGTGTGTAGCGTCACATCGCATTAATTTCAGGGGACGCGCACAAACGAAGCTTCAAATCAACGCAAGCTACGCGTGGCAGCCATTTTAAACACGCGTTCGCGTCGCTAAAGAGCAAGTATATTCCGGCCCTAAAGAGGGACATAAATTTGGCAGTTGATGGGGAAACAGTAGAACACAATGCTGTTTTTTTTTTCTTTTCTTTTTTGAATGGAACCAAGTTGGAGTAAATACAACAAAAACAGTTGGGTCCCAAAAACTGACCCTGAGGAACGCCACACAGGAAAAGAAGTGGAAGACAACACACTGTCTCTGAGGATGACAAGAAGTGTTTCCAACCAAACAGGTCCTGCACCTCTACAGAGCTACCTCTCTGATGCCCACCCACTGCTCCATATGACTAAGTCAATTGTCCCAGTCTGCAGTGTCAGATGCACCTTTTAAGTTTAAAAGCACACATACAACACAATCACTGTTGTCAAAAGGTATACAGTACTCACTAAAAATCTTTAAAGTTTTTTGCCTCCCCAGAAAGGCCATGAATGGACTGTAAACGATTATTTCGATGACCTTTGAAAGTGAATTTAGATTAGATTTGAGATAAGCCAGTAAATACCAAGAACTATTGGTCAGAGGTTGGACTACTGAAAGTTTAAAACTCTTAAGGACCACACCTGATAATGAAACAGTTATTTAAAAGGACAGCGGGCCCTGATGTTGAGAAAACATCTTAAAAAGTCAAGGAACAGCATTATCTGAATAATCTGCAGGCTTCAGATGAAAGAGGACAAAGTCATAGACTCAGGGACCAGGGACATGAGCAGAAGGATTAGAGTCTTTGTGGATGACAACTTCTCATGAACAAATAGAAGACAGTTTTCACAGGCAGCAGGACAGGGCTGAATACTGTCTGAAGGGCTTTAAGAGCAGAGACGATGGTCCTAAATAAATCATAAGGACTGTGACAGTTTGACAAAATAATATCTGAAAGGTGTTTTCATTGGCCTCTTTTACAGTTACAGTTGTGCTGATAAGTTTACACACCCTGGTGGATTTTTTATTTTTTGGCTATTTCTCAAGGAATATGAATGAAAACACTAAACCCTTTTTCACTCATGGTCAGTGATGTAAAGCCATTTATTGTGGAAAAAAAATGTGTGGACTCATTTTAAATCACCACAACAAATTAAAATACCTGATAAAAGACCCTGTCCAAGGTTACACACTCCAGTTCCTAATACTGTGCATTTCCCCCTTCAGCATCAATGACAGCTTGGAGTTTTTGTGGTAATTATAGGTTCTGTATATAAGCTAATGATAAAGCAGCCCATTCGTCTTGGCAAAAAGCCTCCAGATCCTGTAAATTCATGAGTCATCTGTCATGTTTGAGATCTCCCTACAGTGGTTCAATAGATAGTTCAGGAGATTGAGATGACCACTCCAGAACCTTCACAGTGGCACTTGGCCTTGTGTTGTGGATTATTGTGTTGTTGGAACATCTTCACTTCACCGGGCTGGCTGAACGGCCGTTTTCCGGAGTACCTGATCAGGGGTAGGTGTTCGGAATGGCCTGGTGGAGTAGCTGAGCAGAACTTTTGGTTAACTCACGCTGATTGGTTGTAACTCAGTAGGAAATGACATCAGCAGACGTCCAAAACAACCGGCATTAGTAAAATTAGAAGAGTTGCTTCTGAAGTCGAATGTGAGCAAAAGAAAATAAGCACAGATTGCGCTGCTTTAAAATTGTCATTACTAAACTCCCGACACTGGAAAACACGGCAGAATTCCCTCACAACATAATTCACTGGGTTTTGCTGTCTCACAGAGCGCCGTAAAAAACTAAGCAGCTTTTGGTCATTGAATGCCACATTTTACATCACACAGCTGCTCTCATCCTCTGAATGGATTAAATTATGAAATACTTCAACAGAATAAGACTTTTAATGTTACTGTGGATGCTTTTTGGTACCGATCAGTGACATCACTCAACGCTGAAGCAGCCGCAATATGCTGACATCTGTGCAAAGTCCTGAAAGGGCTGAATTTGAATGGAGACACAACAGCTGAGAGGACTTGGCCATCATATCGACTGGTCAATTTTCCACTTCCCAGAATTTACCCTGAAGTCCCGACAATGGAAACACCCCTATTGTGCGTTTTGAAACATGTTATGGCTGCCAGGCTCTTGCCTCAGCACCACGGACAGCGGCCGGCTGCTCTCACCCAGCACCACGGACAGCGGCCGGCTGCTCTCGCCCAGCACCACGGACAGCGGCCGGCTGCTCTCGCCCAGCACCAAGGACAGCGGCCGGCTGCTCTCGCCCAGCACCACGGACAGCGGCCGGCTGCTCTCGCCCAGCACCACGGACAGCGGCCGGCTGCTCTCGTCCAGCACCACGGACAGCGGCCGGCTGCTCTCGCCCAGCACCACGGACAGCGGCCGGCTGCTCTCGCCCAGCACCAAGGACAGCGGCCGGCTGCTCTCGCCCAGCACCACGGACAGCGGCCGGCTGCTCTCGCCCAGCACCACGGACAGCGGCCGGCTGCTCTCATCCAGCACCACGGACAGCGGCCGGCTGCTCTCACCCAGCACCACGGACAGCGGCCGGCTGCTCTCACCCAGCACCAAGGACAGCGGCCGGCTGCTCTCACCCAGCACCAAGGACAGCGGCCAGCTACTCTCGCCCAGCACCATAGACAGCAGCCGGCTATTCTTGCCCCAGCACCATGGTCAGCTACACCTCACTGCCACCACAGTACCATGGACAGAGGCTTAATCGTTCAACTTTTTTTCTTTTTAAAACACAGATAGGAGTTTTTTTTTTTGATCACAGGTGAGGATTGTTACCTTCAGCCGCCATTGAAACCCATTTGTGTCAAGTTGTGTGCATATTTCAGGCTACAACCCCTGGGTAATGATAAGTTTTGACAGTGTCATTTGGTATTTTTTTTTTTTGTTATGGTGTTTTAAAATGAGTTCACACATGTGTTTTCACAATAAATGACTTCACAACATCACTGACCATGAATGAAAAAAGGTTTTTGTGTTTCCAGTCATGTTCTTTGACAAATGGCCAAAAAACCCACCAGGGTGTGTAAACTTGCTGACACAACTGTCTCTGATAATCACACCAGAGGTTTGCTAGAAACAGTGAATGCTAGATGTCAATTAAACCACATCATCTGCAAAAAATAGCAATGAGACCCACAGGTTCCCAAAAGAAGCACCCTCCTCTTTAAAGTGACACATGAACATCACAAATCATCAGAGACGAGAAGCAACCCTGGCAGAGGCAAACTTACACTGGGAACAATCTTGAATTAGTGCAGAGCATGAGGGTGTAGTTCTTTGACCAGATCAGCCTTAAAAAGGACCTCAAAATCCGAGCCTCTGTCAGCATCAATCATTGGTGAATTCAACAATACAGGAAATAAAACTGTTTTGTCAAATAAACCAAAAGATTTTGATACATAGTCATTTACAAGTTATCCAAAATATCTCTTTGAAATTGGCTCCTAAGAAATGAAGCGATGACAAACTGGGATGGACCAGGGGTATGTTGACAACACAACAAGCCTTGAAGAAAAAGTTGAACTCACCTGTAGCCATGCTGAGTGTCCACGCAAATACCGCCATTGAAGCAGGGGTTTCTGGGATACGTGGCACAGGACTGATGGGACTGCTCTCTACCTGGGCATGAGCACACAGCAGTGGACTCCACCATCACAGATACTAAACTCATAGTCCCACAATCCACCACTGTGGGTGTGTCCCGCACATTCAAAGTATTGGTGCAGCCTCCTGCGCTGCTGCACTCTGAACCCGTGCACTCATCCACGCGGACTTGAAACACGCTGACTTGCAGGAAAGACTGAAGCTGAAAAGAATGAGAAAAAAAAATGTGTTATTAGCTTTAGAATCAACATTCAGATAAAATATATTTATAAGAGATAAGAATTCTCCAATGTAAAGAGTCACAGCAGCCTGATTTTCCCTTTTGGACACTGACATGCTCTCTAGTTGTTTTCACTGCAGGCAGAATAACTTTTTTTATTCATTCTCCTACAACAGGATGTATTTTCTTTTGCACTGGCACTGACTACTAGCAGGGTGATATTACAGAGACAGCAATCCCTCACCAACTGCCCACACACAAACACTGCCAACTGTTTTGGATCAATGTACAGAGACAAAACAGAAGCACTGCAGCCTGTTAATGAACTCGGGTCTCTGCAGTGGTGAATCAGGGATTAAGCTTTTTTTTTCATTTTTACTTGTTTATCTTCTCAAATGCATTAAAAGGAAAAGAAATATAGTTACCTACGTAAATCATTTAGAACAAAGTCTGGTGAGTCTAAGGTTTGAGAAGATTTTGCTGTTAATTAATTTTAAAAATGTAATAATTGAATGACTAACCCACCGCCTCCCCACTAGAGACCTACAATGGGATTGGGATCCTGCTGGACCCAACACAAACCTTGCGAAAGCGGGAGTTTTGGAGGTTGCAGAATGCAGATAAGAAAAACACAACAGGTCCCAAATTATCCCACAAGAAGATGCAGAGTGCACCTGAGGTAGCTAAAAACTAAAGATTGGATAATATGAAAAAATAAATAAATTAGACACATGGAAAGAACAAAGGTATCATGGTCATTCAGACTAAATGAACAGTCTATAAATAGGGAGAGGGGGAGAAGCCTCATTAACAGCAGCGCTACCTGCACAATGGCTTCTCTTTAGCCTGCCTGCTGCCACTGATAATATTATTTTGGAACACGATTGATTGATTGATTGATTGATTGATTGATTGATTGATTGATTGATTGATTGATTGATTGATTGATTGACTTTAAGTGATTAAAGATCCTGAATTTGAGCCAGGGAAACCTGAGGCACACAGGGATCAACACTTGTTTTTCACCCTCCATTAAAAAGAAAACAATCTTGAGCTTGTCTGAGCGTTGTGTGTGATGATGTCGGGCGGGCCGGGTCCTGGATTTAAGTCCTTTGGGTCATTTTGGTTCATGCTGAATTATTGGGCCCATTGAGAACTAGTACTAAAACTTATGTTATGTTGGAAAGGTGGGAGAGAAAAACACATAAAGCTGGAGTGGTCAGTAATGGTCAGAAGTTCAACAGCTGCAGGATTAAAAATTAGTCCCGCACCAGTCTCTACACCCACCCCAGTGTTCATGCATGTTGTCACTTATAACATCAGTGAATAAATTATAGAAATATAATTAGGGATAGTTGTCATTGTAAGCTTGTATCCACTCATCTCTGGCATGAATGGCTTACTGATGTGTGTCTTTTTTTGGCTGATTTAAAGTAATCTTTTTCTAGAGTGAATAAAATGGAATATATCATAAATTTCACATACAGGCTCAATTAAATACACTCATCTAAATCTTTTCATTTTTGGTGCTGTCGATCCTAGAATGCCTTACCTATAAACAAGGCCAGTACTTAGAAACTTTCCATAAGTGAAGTTAGCATATCATTGACTGGAAACTGCTGGAACACCAGTGTTTCTGTCCTCAGTGAACCCAGTTTCAGGATGGGCTGAGAGGGTAAAGACCAAATAGAGGGTAGTGATCCAAAAGAGACACACCTACAAGCTTCACTGAAGCCTACAGCTGCCCACATGGACAATCCAAATGTCTTTATGGTTAGATGAGAATAAGATTTAGATGTTTGGCCACAAAGACCAGACGTCTGTTTGGAGGAGTCAGTAGCTACGTTTACTTGGGCACAAGTAATCGGAATGAACGCACTATCGGATCAAAAATGCGTCATGTAAACATGTCAATCGGAATATTCTGATCCGATTCGGCCTGATCCGAATGAAATTTCATTCCGACTGAGAGAGGTGGTTTTGTCTGATCGTCAATCCGATTGGCGTCCATGTACACAGCCATTCGGATTGTTGGGGTAAAATAATGCCCACTGCGCATGTGTGCAGCTTCAGCGTGACCTCTTTCCGCCTCTGCGCATGCTTAGGACAGATCGAAAACATGACAGGCGGTAAACAGAAGTGGCCTGTTGCCGACGCTATTTTTTACTGGTAATACTACGGGAGCTCAATATTACTGAACGTCATGATGGCTGAACGGCTCAAGTGCATCTAAAGATGCAGGAAGCAGGAAGTCACCGAAGCTAGAGAATAAGAAAATAAAATGCAAGGGAAAAGACGTGCGGACGAGATGGCATTTGTTTACAATTTCTCTTCCGGGAAAGACAAGTCTGCGCATGCGCAACCTATGGTGCGTGCATCGTGGCATGATCGGATTATTTCAGCTAGTGTCCATGTAAACAGAGATTTGGGATTGACCACTGTGGGGAGTGGATGGAATAACAAAGAGAGAGGAGGGCTACGTCAAAACTTTACAACTTCACCTGACAGTGACCACAAACACACATCAGAACTGGATTCTGATGGGATAAAGCAGGCTAACATGTAGCTTTTCAAATAATGTTCCACAAGTTCCAACTTCACTGTGCTAAAAGTCTAGTTTGCACAAGAGAATCAAAAGTAGTCAAACATCAGCCAGCATTGCTAAGGGACAGTTAACCAAATATTAGTGGGAGTAAATGTACACATGAGAGATAGTTTGTTTACTTTTGATTCAGGAAAGAAGAGGAAAAAAAAACAATGAAAAGGTTGAAATATTTTTAGACCATCTTCAGGACTGCTCAGCTTGCAGTGCATTATTTATATTCTGTCTATTTAAGTGAGGTTTTCAAATCAAAAAGCAATATTCCTTTGGACCGTTTTACCCATCAGCTTTTCGTCTAGGAAATACCTTTGCTGAGTTTTTACTGCAGCAGTTGGAGAAAGTGGGTGACACGGTGGTCGGGCAGAAATGATGCTATGACCCACATGTTTGAGAGGGTTGATAATGCACTGGAAAGGAAAATTTAATGAATATAGAGTGTGTGTGGTAAATAGTTTGTACATATGTGTATGCAAACTTCTGTTTGGATCCTTGGCTGGAAAGAGTGACAGTGGTGAAGTATGGTTTTCCTCTGAGCTGCAATCAAAACAGCAATACATGCAGATATAATGTGAACAAAGGTAAACACAAAAACAGGTCATGTCATGCTCACCGTTCTGGACTGATTGGACCCTACTCAGTGTGAAACAACTGCACCGACTAACCATGCAGCACCCCCACATCATTTTTTCAGTTGACTTGGCGTAGCTACAGTAACTAGAGACACTAAGAATTCTGTTTAATGGGTCACTGTTATTGCTGACTGTTGTCTAAATCATTCATGCCACTCTATTGTTGCCAATATAAGCACTAATCTTTATTTTCTATTTAACACTTTGTGCTTCCATCTGACCCACACACCATCAATGTTTCTGCTTTATAATTAAGTAAAGTGTGTTGATTCAGCTGTTTCTGAACTTGAACATGAGGTTTGTTTATGGTGAAGTTAAAAAATAAGAACTATTGTCACATAAACCTTTTTTCTTTAAATCAATGCCTATGTGTCATTGAGGGGCAGTTTTGTTGACCATTCTTGCACTTGAGCCTTTTATTATCTTAATTATAACCTTCTCAGTGGCCTAGTGGTATGAGTGTTCACCCTGAGACTGGGAGGTCGTGGGTTCAAATCCACAGTAGGGTCATACCAAAGACTTTAAAAATGGTTCCCAATGCCTCCACACTTGACACTCAGCATTAAGGGCTGGATTGGGGCGTTAAATCACTAAATGGTTCCCAAGCGCGGCCTTGTCTGCAGCTCACCGCTCCCCATAGGGATGGGTCAAATATGGAGATGTAATTTCACCAGTGTGTGTTTTTCCATTTTTGGTGTATGTACAGTTGTGGAAAAATGACACAAACTCACTAAAATGTCTACATACACTTTTATGGCCTGTATTTGATATAACGCCTTCTAGGTTTCTACAGCCCCCAAGGCACTATACAACACAAACAGTCATTCACCCATGCACACACACATTCACACACTGGTGGTGACAGCTGCCCTGGGGCGCATTGACAGAGGCGAGGCTGCCAAGTACTGTGGTCACGGGTCAGGCACTAAACTCCTCTACCACCATCGCTTCTCATGATGTGCTTAAGCTTTAGAATGTTCTGATGACTCATCAATGAATTGCAACTTAGTCCCTCTTTCCATAAACATGAGGTAATCACATAAATATCCAATTTCCTCTTCATTTGGGAAAAAAGTCATTGTGGTGCCCAAGAAAGTCTAGCAGCACCTACAGCTGTTCAATCAGAGCTCTACAAAGGCAGAACTGGTCAGGAATGTCAGAAGGCAGGTATGAGTTCCTCTACCTTGTGTCAAAAGGGCAGCAAAGAAACCACCTATCTCCAGGGAAACTACCAGGGGACAGGCTGATAGTGGACTCACTCACAGTTTAGCCTCAGAACAGCAATGAATAAAGAATTGTACCTAAACGTCATCCCAGAGGAACTCCTTCAACTATACAATAAGTTTATTGATGAACTATGTCTTCTCCAGCATGATGGAGCACCGGGCCAGAAGGAGAAAATCAAAACTAAGTGAATCAGGAACTAAACATGCAACATGTTGGTGCAGGTCCAGAAAACTCCCAAACCTTAATCCCACTGAGAACTTGTGGTTCATCCCCAAGAGGCAGGAGGACATACACAAATCCACACATTCTGACAAAAGCCATTGATGATGAAGAATGAGCTCCATCAGCCAGGATCTAAACCAGAAGGACCAGAAGATCAACACTACTAACATTCCCTATATGTACACATTTAATGAAATCGCCAGTAAATCCGCTGAAACTCATGAATTATACTGCACTTTAGTAACCATAGAAACATCAAACAAAAAGCTGGAAAAACTGGAAAAATCATGAAGCCAACAGCTGTCATTCTCAACATTTTGGCCATGCCAGTTTGTTTCTGTGCATTCAATGTGAAACATTGTTTTGCAGAAAATACTGTTAAGTCAAGGACCATTTTCCATGAAATGGAGGATGAAGTTGCAACTTCAGTCCAGTTGGTTAAACATCTGATGATTTCCAAACACTCCAGGGTTGAACAGCTAATTCTCCATCCCGGGGTCATGACAAAGGTTTGAAAAGAAGGCAGATGTGTCTAATGTTTTCTAAGCTAGAGGCTTTCTAAATTCTTTGAATTTGAAGTGTAAACATCAAGTCCTGTGTTAGACAACTCTACAGTAGCTGTAGTACTTTTTATATGCTGATTTCAGCACTGACATCACATGGCTTTAAATGCTTGGTATGTTTGGTGAGGGTTGTAGATACATGGCTGCAGTGTAATGCTCAATTTTATTTTGAACAAATGGAAGTTTTACATGCAAGCTCTGAAATCGAGAGCAAGAACTCACAAACAAAAATAGATGAGATGACTGATTCTGCAGATGGCTGCTCACTGTCATACCCTGCTGAGTAGGGCTGATGTAAGTGGTTCAGTTAAATTTAAATGCTTAGATTGGCCTAATTATCTCAGAAAATGATGATCAGATATTTTGATCCAACATGGCTTTCAGGATGAAGTCATACAGTCTTCTCGTGTTGTTATAACTTGTGTCTGTGAGGTAAAATGCATGTAGAAGAAGAAGAAGAAGAAGAAGAAGAAGAAGAAGAAGAAGAAGAAGAAGAAATAACCTTTCATATAGCACCTCATGTGGAACACAACATAATATACATTTACTTTACTGTTTTAGTCAACATCAAAGTGCTTCTGTGATCAAAGAAGAGGGAGATAAGAAGGAGCAATTTAAGATTTTGGAGGCTTACATTTTTTTGTTTTTTTATCTTCAATGATGTTCCTATACAGATATTAGAACTACTGTTCTGAACAGCCTCAGTTCAGAAAAAATGAGGCTACATCCTTGATAATTAATGAACTCATAGTTAGTTAAAGTATTGCCAGGTGTAGTTTTGCCAACTTTAAACAGCTCGAGTAAACTAAATTCTACCGTGATTGAACAGCATGACTTTATAAACTTGCAAAATCATAAATTATAATTCATTACAAAGAAATCTCTGATTGTTTAGAAACATCTGTTACCAGCAGCAGCAAAATGCTGCACTTCCATTGCTCAGTAAGAATGTTTTAGCCTAGAAATCTAGACCAACCATAACAGTAGCAAAAGATTTTGCTCTGCATTTTGATCCATAGCATACCAAAAGTACATTGCTACTTAAAGAGGACCTAGTTAATCAACAATCTAAAACAGTGCTTTGAGCCTCTAAGGCCCTGTCCACACGTAGCCAGGTATCTCCCAAAACAAAGATATTTTTCTAAGATTCGGCCTGTCATCCACACAAAAACGCAGATTTACGCAACAAAAACAAATCTTTTTAAAAACTCCGGCCAAAGTGAAAATTTGCGTTTTCTTCGTTTTCAGCAATTCAGTGTGGACAGAAATAGCCGGAGTTTTAGGTTTCACGTCACTGTCTGCGACAAAAATGCTGACGGCCCATGTGCGTCCTGTGTTTACGCTACAACACAGATGCCCTCAGAGCTGTGCTCGCGTTATCAATCGTCCAAGAGCTTTTTGACGCTTGTTGACTTTCTACTCCAAAACTATATTTAAGAGCAATTCTACCTCCTTATCGGTCCACACAAGCAAGCTAGGCACCATGTTTCATGTTTTGTTGAAGCTCAGCAGTAAGATGAAATTGATAGGATTCAGGGGAACTACTGCCTCCTACAGGTCTGACATGCCTATGAATGTGCTTAACAATGTACTTATGCGATTACGTGTGGATGGAGTTTTTTCTTAAAACGAGGTGGTGTAGTTTTTGAAAAAAAACGGCTACGTGTGGACAAGGCCTAACAAGCATCAGAAATGTTCTTTTGGCTTTCATCTGTCCCAGGAGCCCTGATACAGGCCATTCTAAACCCCCTAAACCAGCCTTGCTGTGAAAAGAGTTGTTGACCCCTCCCACTCGGCCAGGACATGAATATGATAATGAGCTGCTTGCTGATTGGTTAGTTTCCCCAGAAGGCCTCAGACACTGGAGACATGCAGGTTTGAGGAGGAAGGGCTCCCCCTTATGACGTGTTAAGGAAGGCTTTCTCACAACAGAAGTTTTTTGTCTTGCCTTTTTCAACTTTCTAATTTACATAAAAAGTAGGTCACACGCGGCTTTGACTTTTTGGCATGCTACTGTTGACCACCCAAGCTGTTTATTCAACAACAAGGAAAATGTTGGTTTACATAGGTCCTCTTTAAAATGACTCCAGTCATTACAATTTCACCACAAAAAAAACCTTTACATCATTGTCAGTTTTGCCAACCTGGATTTTGTAGCTAATGTGTTAAGAACATACTGCAGTAAAGTGCTATATTTTGCTGCTGTCGCTGGTATTTGTGCATGTAAGTGACCATGTAAATAACTATATGATGGTAAACTGCAGTAAAAGTTTATAAAATAATGTTATGGGTTGTTATGGAGTTTAGAAGGTTGGAGCAGATTAAATTAGGCAGCACTACATTTGGAGTTGGCTCAACATCCCTGTAGAGACATTCTGGTTCTCAAAACTGAGGCCAAGGTATATCTACAATAGATACGCCTTACTTATAACTTTCACACAGAACACTTGGAAGTGGCTGAAAAATCCCTTTAAGATTGCATTGTTTTTAAAGATATAAAATGCAACAACTCTGTTTATAGATGTATTATGTAACTTTTAGCAGTACCAGAGCTTACTACACTCTCATGTTTGGACTTCAACCCAATCAAAAGTATGTGGGCTGCTCTCAAAGCTGTCTCTGTTGCAGGAAACTAGTTCTTTTAAATTGAAGCAATTTTGCCAGGAAATGAAAAATCCAACAAATTTACCAGAAGTTTGTTGATGGGTACCAACAGAATCTGGTTAAAGTGCAGCTTCATGCATGGCAACACCGAGTTTCCTTTTTCAGCCTGCATGTTCCAATTTTACTTTCTGTTACAGTCAGAAAAAACGTCCAGGACTCAAAAAACACTCACGTCTTGGTGTTTTTAAATCAAACGGTATGTTTAACAATGATACTTTAGATTTAACAGTCAGAAATATTTCAGTATTAGTGATGGGAGTGGGCAGGCTTGCACCTAAAACTGTGCCCCTCTTCAATAGGTTTGTGAAAATGATTAACCTTCCTGGACCTACAAAGCTTAATAGGCTGCATAGCTGTTTGTGTTCTCTGTCTGTTGTATCTCTACTGCTACTGCCAATTGGGGGCAAATTGAAATGCACAGAGATCCATACCCTGAATGTTTCAGGAGGGTATGGTGAAGAATAAAGAGCCTTCGAGTTGTATTGTTTCTTCCGCTGTATGCATTTAAAAGTTTCCTCCATCCTTTTTTCTCCCCTCTGCACATTAATATAATAAAACATGAACTTTGGTATCCAAGCTCTGTGCCAGTGGTTCTTAGAAATCAAAACTGATACAGTATCATTAAAAGCCAAGACGGGGCTGAGGGATACCTTCAGCTAAGGCAGGGAAAATAAGAAGGACGTAGTGTATCAAGGCTCTTCTTTCTTTAAAAAAAACCCCCTTTTTCTCAGGCATTACTGGAGAATTGAAAACATTAATAATAAGCTCCACTTCATCTATCGCAGCCCTCCCCCTCACCTCATCCCTCCTCTCTGCCCTTCCTCTTTCTTTCTTGTCCACCAACTCCCTCCTCTGTCTCCCTGGCTCTCGTTCATCTTCTCTCTCGCCACGCTTCACATCTCATTCTGATCAATGTCTTCTCCAGAGAACTTGGCTGAATTCAGATGAAATGCTCTGTGCTCCCCTCACAAATCACACCTGAAAGTCTATACCTCTCTGCGTACACATCTCTCTTTCTCTCTGCTTCTTTTGCAGACCAGTTTTCTTTCTGAAATGTTATCAACTCACTGTTTTTCACTGCATCTTTAATCTATCTGTCATCTTTGTTGAAAATAGTAGTATAAAGAGGGGGTCACCAGGGGGAGAAGCTGGTGATTCACCTGAGCTGACCGGCACAATCATAACTGGACTTGACTGTTTTCACCCCTAACAGACACATAAATGGAAATGAAGCCTGAGTCACCGTTCCCTCTCAGGATACCAGCTCAGATATCCCGTTTTCATCTGTGAAAAATGCACATGGGTCAGCCCCCGTTAGTAACTCCTCCTCAAACGCACTCACATGCACACGTCCACTATTTCCATTCACATGTCTGAACACTAAATCAGGTCTGACTGAAGCCAGTGGTCAAGAAGTCAACATCAATCTGTTCAGGTAATGTTTTTTTTTTTTCATTTGGAAAAACAGATAAAATCCATTTTTGATGAAAGTCACCAAACATTTTTAACTGAAATAAATAATAAAGAGAATAAGATTTTTATAAAATCAGAGTTATTTATGTTTACAAATGAACTCCACATTTAGAATGCTGCTTTTTTGTCTTCTATAGAGAAAATTCTAGGACTCTAAATGGTTATAGACACTTTCCAGTTATTTAAGGATGTAAAAATCTTGACTTGTGACGAGGAAGGCTGTTGTTGGTTTAGTGTCCAACAGCAGAGAACATCTCAGCTAGTAGAAGAGTTGTGTTGCTGTTATCCAATCAGAGATGGCCAAAAACCTTCGTCTCAAGCTACTTTCTTCTACTAGAGACCCTTGTAGATTTTAGGAGCTGCTATAGCAAAGTGAAGGACCTCTTATAAAAACTGTTTCTCTTTTAAAGAGTTGGAAGAATGCAGTTAATCAACAATTGAAAACAGTGGTTTGAGTCTCTAAAAAGCATTTGGGGCTCAAAAGCTAACAAGTATGTAAAAAGCTGGTGATCCAACACTTTGAACTGTAGGGATTTTCTCCATTCATGTGAGCTAACTCACATTACATAACAGCTAATTGGGGCGACAGGTTTAGGAGTTTGCTGTGATCAGTGGGTTGCCGGTTTGAACCCAGACTTTGTCTGTGTGTTGTTAGGTAGGAAACTTCACCCTTCTTGCCTTCTGGTGGTGGTCGGCAGGACCGGTGGATCTGTCAGTGTACCTCTACATTGTATCTTATCACTATGTGAATGTGTGTGTGAATGATTGTAGAATAAAGCAGTTTGGTGTCTGACTTAGAAACGCACAATGACTCCCAGTTAAATCGCTCATCCTCCTCTACCTCCTTAGGGTTGTTAGGATCATTGTTGGTTACCTGCAGCTGTATAAATACTGTTTACCATTAGTCATTCTCATTTTTCAGAGATTACTACCAAACGTGATTTTTATATAAAGCCTTGGGCAGACATGGGTAAAAAATAATGACATATAAAAGGACGCGATAGTCTTTAGTTCACACCAATCAGTTTCCATAACCATGACTGACATTTAAATTATGGATGTTAAAACTAACAAAAGTTATTTTGAATGTGTAGTTAGTTCCTCTGATTACAGTAATGTAATGACCATGTTATCCTTAGTGGAGAAATCAGTTTAATATTTAATTTATCCCTTTAAAAAGTTCTCATGAATGAAATCATTGCATATAAATTGCATATATCTATTTTCCCATTTTTGTCAGGTTCTGCTCCCCAGCCCCTGTTTTCTTGTGTCTTGTCTTCTCTTGTTAGTGTTGATTAGCCTCACCTGCCCCTCGTTACCCTGCTCACCTTATCCTCGTGTATTTAAACCTTGTTTGTCTTGTGATGTTTGTTGGTTTGTCTGTAGTTATCCTCTGTTGTTTGTCGTTGCCAGTCATGGCTTTAGAAATAAAATATTTAACATTCTTTGCTGCCTTTCAGAGGCTCTCTCACCTGCAAATGAATCTGTTGTACAACCACAATGTGACAATTTTCAAATGCTCCTCTGATGGAATGAAGAAGAAGAAGAAGAAGAAGAAGAAGAAGAAGAAGAAGAAGAAGAAGAAGAAGAAGAAGAAGAAGAAGAAGAAGAAGAAGAAGAAGAAGAAGAAGAAACAATCTTTTATATAGCGCCTCTCAAGATAAAAATCATGAGGCACTTCACAAAAACAATAAGTAAAATAAAAATTAAAAAATGATTAAAGATATCAAAAAAAGGAAAAGTAAAAATTGTGATTAAAAAAGGATGTGGAAAAAGGCAAAATGAAGAGAAGGTAGCAAAGAAGAAACAACCAAAGGTCAGACCAAAGCCAGTCTGAACAGGTGAGTGTTCAGCTGCTATTTAAAGGAGACCACTGAGTCCACTGATCTCAGACTCAGGGGGGAAAGTTCCAGAGTCTGGGGGCCACAGCAGCAAATGATCTGTCACCTTTGGTCTTTAGCCTGGTGCGCTGCACAACCAGTAGGCTTTGATCACTGGACCTCAGGGACCTGCTGGGGGTGTAGGGACTGAGAAGATCACCAATGTATGATGGTGCTTGTCCATGTAAGGCCCTAAAAACCAGAACCAGGACCTTGAAATGAACCCTGGAGTTAACCAGCAGCCAGTGAAGCTGGAAGAGGAGCGGGGTGACGTGGGTGTGTTTGGAGGACTTGGTCAGAAGCTGAGCACAGGCATTCTGAACCACCTGTAGACGGTTCAGGGAGGTTTTGCTCAGTGAGGGAGGTGGTGGAGGAGCGAAACTTGGAGATGGCCACGGAGAAGGAACGCTCTGACAGATAAGAGGAGAACCACTCCAGAGCAGTTCCTGAAAGGCCTACCCAGTCTCGCAGCCTATCCAGTAGCAGGTGATGGTCAACAGCCATTGGTGAATTGCTTAGAGGAGGTTAAAGCCTGGTTACCAGATAACTTCCTCTGTTTAAATGAGGCAAAGACAGAGCTGATTGTCTTTGGGTCTGGTTTGGGGAACAATAGCCTGGCTCCTGTGGATCTTTTCCAATTTTCCTTTGTGGAAAAGCGTTGATGACTAGCTTGGGCATGAAAATAGATGCCACCCTCTCGTTCAATAAACATATAAAAACACGTGTCATTTATCCAGAATCAACCCCGTATTCTTGAGTAAACAGCTTGAAACCATAATCCATGCCTTCATCACCCCTAGGCTTGATTACTGTAATTCTTTACTGACAGGGGCAGGTAAAGCATCCATAAACAGGCTGCAGTGTAAAACTTTGCGGCAAGGGTTCTGACTGGCACAAGGGGCAGAGATCACATCACCCCAGGGTTGGTTGACCTACACTGGCTACCAGTCCATTTTAGAATAGCGTTTATGGTTTTAGTATTTGTTTTTAATGTGCTATCTGGTGGTGCACTTTCTTATCTTCAGGCCTTTTGAATCGTCATGTTCTAGCAAGTTTGTTGCAGTCAGCAGATCAGTGTCTATCAACTCCCTAGGTATAACCTGGAGTCAAAGAGTGAATGAGCTCTCTCAGTCGCAGAGCCCAGACTGTGAAATGCTCTGCCCTTTGTCGTCAGAACAGCCCCCTCACTAGCGTTTTTTGAATCAAGACTCAAGACCAGCGCCGGCGCTCCCTAGATGCACATCATGCACAGTGCGTAGGGCACCGACTGGCCAGGGGGGCACCAAGCAATCAGATTTATAAAGAAAAATAATTATACTAATTATAATATCAGCTACTGGACATCATGCACACAAACAAAACCAAGAGGACCATTTAACTGGCGTTATTTCACACACACAGAATCCCATCTTTCTAAGTTGATTTGCCTCTCTCTCGCCCGCTCTGGCTGTGAGTCTGGGGGAGCGGTGCGCTTCTCCCGCTGCTGGTGGGCAGGGTCGGTTCTCTGTCCCAGAGCCGTGCCCTGACCTGCGCGCCGCCAACATTACATGTTTATATTTAGAAATATGCAGCTGCGTCGCCAACCGATTTGGACCCCTTCACCTCTGTTTCAGCACCCCTGACCAGTGGAGTTCCACAAGGCTCCATTTTGGGACCCACACTCTTTTCACTTTACTTGTTGCCACTAGGTTCTATTTTTGAAAAATACAATATTACATTCCACTGTTTTGCTGATGACTTTCAAATTTACTTCCCTCTTAAACCAGACAAAATTGCTTCTTTATTTGACTGTTTGAGCAAGTTTAAGCAATGGATGTCCATCAACTTCTTGAAGCTAAATGACTCAAAGATGGAGATTTTACTTTTTGGTCATCAGAATCTTCTGGATGATGTGGTCAGTCCTCTCGGTCCTTGCTCATCCTTGGTAAAGTCCTGTGTGAAAAATCTTGGAGTCTTTCTTGATGGTTCTTTCGGGCTGAAGAGACAGGTGAGTTCAGTAGTCCAATCAGGTTTCTATCATCTAAGACTGTTAGCAAAGGTTAAACAATATCTTCCTGCTGACGTTTTTGAACATGTCATCCATCTGTTTGTTTCCTGTCGTTTGGACTACTGCAACTCACTTTACTTGGGCCTGGCCTCAGTCATCTTTAAATAGACTCCAGCTGGTCCAAAATGCAGCGGCACGCTTACTGACTGGCACCAGAAAGCGTGACCATATAACCCCAGTATTGGCATCTCTTCATTGGATCCCTGTGTACTACAGGATTCATTTCAAAGTCCTCCTCTTTGTCTTTAAATCTCTTCATGGCTTGGCTCCACCATACATCAGTGAGTTATTGTCCATCTACACTCCCGTCAGAAACATGAGATCTAGCTCGCAGTCTTTTTTAATTGTTCCAAAAACACGTTTGAAAACTCGGGGAGACAGGGCTTTCTCTGTGGCTGGCCCTAGGCTGTGGAACAGCCTTCCTGTGGATCTAAGAACCACACAAAACATAGAGCACTTCAAATCACTACTTAAAACTTACTTGTTTGAGCTGGCTTTTAATGTAGGTTCACTTCAGTAGGCAACTTCTGTTTTAATTGATTTGCATTTTATCTTTACTTTTTACCATTAAATGCATTTGTTTTATAAATTTTATCCTAGATTTTACTGCAATTTCTTGATTGTGTTTAATTTTTTAATCTATTTATTATTTTACTCTTGTTAAGCACTTTGGGGTTGCCTGTGTGACTGTAAATGTGTTATAGAAATAAACCTGACCTTGACCTTGACCGCTTCACCAGTGAGTTTTTGCTCTTTATGTGCAGGGATGAGCTAAACTCCGCATAACCAAGTTACAGGTATGGAAGCCTGGAAAGACCAAAATTCTTCAAACGTATTTTTCCCTAATGGCTGAAATGAATTAAAACTTAGATTCCAGCCATGTTTGATTTAATAACTTTATGCTGATGACCCACATGAACATAATTATCTGTGTAGTGGATGCAATGAAATTAGCTTAACATGATAGATTTTGTTTCTTGGCAAAAAAAATTACGTGTTATATTGTGAATGACATGATATTGCCCACCCGTAGATGGAATTTAAAATATTTTAAATGAATTATAAATAAAAGTTCCTGTGACATTTGTGACATGTAGCTGTAACACCTAACTGCTTATAGATAGATAGATAGATAGATAGATAGATAGATAGATAGATAGATAGATAGATAGATAGATAGATAGATAGATAGATAGATAGATAGATAGATAGATAGATAGATAGATAGATAGATAGATAGACATAGCATAAAGTATAAAAGTGAAGACGTTCTGGAGAGTTAGATGATTTTCTGGTTTTAACAAGTTCTTCCTAAAAAAAATTTCCTCAAGAAAAGAAAACTTGTTTTGGCCAAGGTTCAGTTCCTTCTGTAAAGTCAGATGAATGAGTAGAAATTAATAAATAAAATGTAGTGGACAAAAAGTCTCATTCAGTACTTTAAAGGACGAGTCTTAGTTAAACTTTCTTAATATTAAGTCCAACCTAATATTTGAATACCGTATACTGTTTTTAATTTTCAATTCCTCTCCAATCATTCCATAGATATTTTTCAATAATAGTGGTGGTATTATTATTTTATTTATTTCTTTAATTGTGTGGTGCTATTGTTGAGGCAAATTTAGTTTGATGTTTTATTAAATTTCAATCATTTTAGTTCAATTTAAATTAAATAAATAAGCAATTTCGGAAATAACAAGAGACACACTGACACATACTGTTGTATAGATATTTTTTTTTGAGGGGGGGGGGGGGGGGCACCATAGCGCATTTGTGCTTAGGGCACCCAAATGGCCAGCACCGGCCCTGCTCAAGACGCTTTTATTCTATGGCTTTTTAACCACTTACTTCTATGCATTTATATTGTTGTTACTCTTCTATCTATTTTTATGCTACTTTCTTATTGGTGCCTGATTTTTACATGACAGATTATGGCTATTATGTTTTATGATTGTTGTGTTCAGCACTTTGGGACAGCCTGAAGTTAGCTGGCAATTGATGATGATGATATCCTCAGAACATATTTTGAAACAAGCTATTTCAACAGAAAATGTCAAAACTTTTCTGTGAATATAAAAATAAGTAGAAGAGAAAATGACTTATATTAAACAAGAACAATATCCCATGAACAAGTATGCCGAGAGGAGAATCAGTGATTGTCAATAGTGTGTTATTAGTGAGTGGCAATACGAAGCATGAGAAACATTTGCATCTCTCCCCCGACCCAGAGGTGGCAATCCACTCATTTCCATTTGAGAACCAGGACCTCGGATTTGGAGGGGCTGATCCCCATTCAAATGTCACACTTGGCTGGATACCTTCCTTGCAAAAGCTGAAGGCATTGTTGATGGAGCCAAAAGGACAACATCAACTGCAAAAAGAAATTAGATCCTCCTGCCACTAAACGTGACACCCTCCACTCCAAAGATACACTTAGAAATTTTATTCATAAAGGTAACAACATAGTTGTTAACAAGGAGCAGCCCTGGCAGAGTGTAAGTCCCACTGAAAATAGATCTTATTTACTGCTGGCAATGCAGATCAGTCTCACACTTCCTTGGAACAGGGACTTAATGGCCCTTAACAGAGGACTATCCACTCCATACTCCCTGAGTGCCCCACAGAAGGTGCCTAGAGAACATGGGCATAAGCTTTCCCCAGATCTACAAGCACATGTGGACTGGTTGGGACCCCATGCCCCCTACAGCACCGTAGCAAGATTAAAAAGCTGGTCCATGGTTCCACAACTGTGACAAAAACCATGTTGCTCCTCCTCAGTCCAAAATTCAACCGAACTCTCCTTTCCAATACATTAAAGTAGATGTTTCCAGGGAGGCTGAGGAATGTTATCCCCCTATTGTTGAAAAACACTCTCTGGTTTTCTTTCTTTGAAATGGGGACCACCACCCCAGTCTGCCAGTCCAAAGTCCCCACCCCTGATCTTCATACAATGTTGCAGAGCTGTGTTGCCCAAAACAGTCCTACACCCATCCATCCATCAATACATCCATTTTCTCCCGCTTATCCGGAGTCGGGTCGCGGGGGCAGCAGCCTAAGGAGGGAAGCCCAGACCTCCCTCTCCCCAGCCACTTGGGCCAGCTCCTCCGGGGGAATCCCAAGGCGTTCCCAGGCCAGCCGAGAGACATAATCTCTCCAGCGTGTCCTACACTATCCATAGAATTAAGATACCCACACATTGCTTAGCTTTCGAACTACGAATCGGCTGCTTCTGGAGACCCACAGCCCTGCCATGCCCTGTTTTTCTCCTTCAGCCTGATAACTACCCTTATCTCTGGTGTATACTAACAAGTACGGTGGTTACCACTACAACTAGCACCAGTAACCTATGATCTCAGCTAACAGCAGCTGCCACAACATTTGCAGAGCAGAACAAGGCCCATTCAGACTCTGACTCCCACTGCTCGTGGGACATGGTCAAAGCACTGCCAGAGATGGGAGATAACTTCTATTTTGACAGATTCTTCTCTGCTGGCAGTCCAGAGACACCAACTGAAATCGCAAAGGGGTCATGCTTTCTCTGTTTTAGCACCAAGACTTTGGAATGATCTGCCATTAAATGTGAGACAAGCGCCACCGCTCCATGATTTTAAGTCTAGATTGAAGACTCACTTCTATGCCCTTGCTTTCATTCACTCTGCAAGCTGACTCCTAGTTTGGGATTATAAAATGCATCAGTTTTACCCACCTGAATGTTTTGTATGTCCTCTTGTATATCAGTACTGTATGTTTATAATTCTGCACGTGGGTTGTTCAGCGCTTTGTTTGACCGTTGGCCGTGTGAAAGCACTTTATAAATAAAGCTTGGTGTTGTTGAGCATATAAGGTCTATGTGTTGCCTTCCCTTGCCATTTGATCAAACTCGCCACCAGTTGGTAATCATAGGAATGCTCTGCTCAACGTACTTCATTCAAATGTCTAAAACATACCAGTCAGATGATACAACAAACCTGCAACCTAGGCTCCCCGGGTACCACGTGTGCCAATGGGCATCCTTAGGTTCAAACATAGAGTTCATTATAGCCAAACTGTGACTAGAACACAAGTCCAACAACAGAATACCATTTGGGTTCAGATCCTCCCAATCGTGCCCATTAAAGTCACAGCCATTGCCCACGTGAGCATTAAAGCAACTACAGTATAGCAGAGAATCCCCAGTTGAAGCAGCATCTAGAACTCATTCATGACTTTCAAAATGGTGGGTACACTGAGTTGCAAAGGGAAGCTACTATTCTATCCTCTAGGATATATCCCAACTTGCAGGCAGAGTCTGGGGGACAACAAGAAGACCACACTGGCCCTCGATCTCTCATCTGGATCAACTGCAGGAAAGCAAAGTTCAACCCCACTGATAGACTTGGCTTCCATAGCCAATGATATGTTGGGGTGAGTCCAACTATATCTAGCTGGTAACACTGAACTTTTCCATGAGCTCCAGCTCTTTCCCCACCAGAGAGGTGACAATCAATGTCTAAGATTCCCCAATTTTAGATATCATGGATTATACTGCCAAAGCCTCTATCTTGTCTGCCTCCTGATCTAAAATGCACTGGACCATTAATGTTCCTCTTGCAGGGGGTGGATCCACAGGTGGATGGGCCCATTTAAACTGTTTGGGCTAGACCTAGCTAGTCTCATGGGCAAAACCCTGGTGGCCACCATGTGCTTACAAATGGGCCCTAACACCAGGCCATGCTCCAGGGTGGGGTTCTGGTTACCTTACAGTTGGTATTCTGTTTTCATACACATGGAGGGTCTTCTGAACTGCTCTTTGTCTCATTCTTTGTCTTGGACTAAGTTACCATGAGAGATGCTGCCATCTAAAAGCTACAATGTCCTTTTTTTGTCACACTTTATTGGTAATGGTGAATGGCAACAAAGAATGTCTAAATAGCATTTACAAGCCATGATACAAGTGAAAGGGCATTGTGTTGACCAGCTCAGTGGCCTAGTGGTATGAGTGTCCACCCTGGGACTGGGAGATCGGGGTTCAAATCCCAATCGGGTCGTACCAAAGACCTTGAAAAAATGGGACCCAATGCCTCCTCACTTGACACTCAGCATTAAGGGGTTGGATTGTGGGGATAAACCACCAAATGGTTCTCGAGCGTGGCTGTGTCTGCAGCTCGCCGCTCCCCCAGGGGATGGGTCAAATGAGGAAAACAAATTTCACACACACCAGTGTGTGTGACAACTAGTGGGACTTTAACTTTGTAGTAACATTGTCAAAATATTTCTTGGGATTTTATTTTATTTTAGAAAAGTTTCATGTTACATAAAATCCTTTCAAAAACTTTAAAAGACTGCCAGTTTTAGCTTTCTACCTTTCAAAAAATTTTGTTGAGCTTTATTATCTTGGATACTTACAGACTGACAAATCAAATGAGTGCAATCAGAAACTGTTAAAAATGCAGTGTCAGTATAAAAGGGCAGGTGGCAAGTAAACAAACAGTTTAATAAAACAATTATAATTTTTGGTATAGTGCCAGTGTATCGTTAATAAATCAAAAACTCTTCAGAGGGCTTTAAATTCTGCACCATCCCCAAGATAAAACCGCTATCAGCTTCTAGTCCATTTAAAGTTGCATGTTGGCGCTTTAACCAAGTTCAACATGCTCAAGGAAAGCCCCAACATGAAAAAAAAACCTTCTGATGGCAGTAAATACACCACGATTTCTCACTTTACCTGGGGATTAGGAGGTGGATGTAGACTTTACATTGTTTGCAGCAGATCTAGGTCAACTGGATGTGTTGGAATGACTCTAAAAAAAACTCTGGGGGAGAATTACCAGCTACCAGCTGAAATATTTGTTCTCAGTGCTGCCATTCCCAGGTGGTGATCCACATTCACTGCAGGTACTGACCATTTTGCACTCATGTAGGCATCATTTTTCATATTCTCTTTTCTTTAGGCTTCAAATGTAAACATCAGAGCAGACTCTGAAGTTGACAGACTGATATTACTTTTCTGCTCAGAACTGACAGAGTGGGTTTTTTTTTATTTTGTTGTCAACCTGGTATCATGATGGGGAAATTCTACAATCCACACCTGTCTGAACTTTCAACCCTTGTGATTCTGTTTGTATTTTCTGTGTACATAATCATTTGGTGGCATTTATGTATACGTGAGTTTCCCTTCAAGGTGGTTTAAAGTTCATAAACCTACACTTGGAAAGAAGAAAAATACCAGTGAGAATATAATTGTGTTTTATTGAACATAACTGAAGCCAAAGGCTCTGTGTCCTGCACTGTCTGGATTGCATTTTAATGAGACATGATGTAAATGGAAATAACCTAAATCCATCCACTTCTCAGCCAGCTTTGATGCTCTTTTTATTGTGCTATCTCATTTTCTTGTCATGTTCAACTAGTAAAGTGGTGTAAGAGAAATAAAGAATGCTGTCAGAACAAATCAGCATCTTCTCCACAAACCTATTTTAAAACAAGTCTTGTT
Organism: Aphyosemion australe; assembly: GCA_006937985.1. NCBI lineage: Eukaryota > Metazoa > Chordata > Actinopteri > Cyprinodontiformes > Nothobranchiidae > Aphyosemion > Aphyosemion australe. The sequence goes on along the minus strand of SSNS01000292.1, from coordinate 492,625 downwards.
ACATAAAATATGTGAAAAATATATATTTTTTGATGAAAGACAACAAAACATCCACACTGGTGTTTAAAAGTATGTAGATTTATAAATATGTCACTGAAACTTATAAAAAAAACATTCATGGGCTTAAAAAAAAGTCCAAAAATCAGATTTTTTAATAATAAAAAAAATAGGTTGCCATTTCCATATATTAAAAGTATCTTAACATTAATGTCTTTGCATTATTATGATAATCTTGAATTCATTTTTTTTTTTTTACCATTTTTGTTTGTTAAAGCCAGAGGATTCTGATTGTAATGGGCTCACTGTTACATGTGATAGTTCCACTAAGGCTTTGAGAATACACTGCATGAAGAGTTTTGGTGAGACAGTGTCTTGCCCAATGGTACTTTAGCATGTGGCAGAGTGGTGGGGTTAAACTCCCAATATTTGAAGTGAAAGATAATGTCCCTAATGTTGAGTTAAAGCCAACCACAGACAATAAAACCTTTAAAAATGATCTAAAAATTATTTGGAAGTTATCTCTGATCAACAGTCACTTTATTACTTGATAAATGGTTCCAATTAATAATAAGGTGTAAAACTATACTTTTGAAGAACAGTAACAGTATTAGATAAGAGCAGAGTTTCCAACAGAACCATGAAATTGGCAGACTTTTATCATGTAGACCTGACATTTCAATATGGATGTAAGGCTATGTGGCACAAAGGCTGACCTTTTGTTTGTGGGCTGCCAGATAGCCATGCATTTTCTCTGGCTGGAGGAAGGAAGGGCCACCGTGCACAGCAAAGCGAACATCCAGCATTCGTTCCCTCACATCCATCAGACTGAAGATGTTGACTCCATCGGGTGGAACGGAGAGCATCTCCGACAGGAAGTCCACTAGCAGTTCATAGCGGCTGCGCTGCTTTCCCCTCAGTTCAAGGAACTCCTTCGCTGTGATGTCTGAGGAAAACATGACCAAGATTGAAAAAATTATTTTTACAATCTCAGAAATTAATCTAAACATGTAAAAATTACAAAAGGGAAAAAGCTTTGAAATACTCCAGACTTTCTCATGTAATGTGGACAACAATCAGGTAGGGGTTCCTTATTTCATTTATGTAGCAGGTACAAGCAGTAAAACTTTAACATCTAATAACTCTTCATTTCCCTTTGGAGGGTCCTGAAACAAAACAGTTCTTGACAGAAAAGAACTATAGTGATCTTGTCCTGGGGCTTCATTTATAAAGCTTGCTTAGGCACAAAACCGGATCTGAAAATAACCATTTTGTAAGCTAACTGTACCATTTATAAATAAAAACTTGAAATGAACTTTAAGCAAACTCTGACCCTGGCATAAGAACACGGGGAAACTGACAGCGCAGCCGGCAAGATGGTAACAAGGTGAATTTAAGTTACATTTGCAAACTTGACAACCCTCTCGCATGTGCACGCACGCATGCACGCACACTTTGGGTTAAGTTAGATTTTTTCTTTAATGTTCCCCTTAGATCTGGAATATCTCAGCAATCCTCAAGTACCATAATGCAGCTATTTTGGATGTTATTAATGGTAAAAATGGTAAATGGCCTGTATTTGATATATCACCTTGTAGGGTTCAAGAACCCCCCATGGCACTTTACACTACAGTGTATCATTCATCCATGCACACACACAGTTACACGCTAGTGGTTATGAGCTACAATGTAGCCACGGCTGCCCTGGGGTACGCTGACAGAAGTGAGGTTGCCGTACACAAGCACCAACGGTCCCTACAACCACCATCAGCAGGCAAGGTGCGTTAAGTGCCCAAGGACATAACGACATAAAATGAAGGGGCTCGAAACTGCAACCCTCTGCTTACAAGTTGGGAACTTAACTCCTCTGCCACCATATGACTTATTGGCTCATATCAAACCTAGACACTAGCTGGCATTCACAAATAACAGACAAGGCATGTTAAAGGCAATTATCATACCAATATTTGGACACTTTTACACATATATACACTTACAAATCACCATGTGACTACTCTGAAACAGTGAAGCTCCTTAGATTGTTAATAGCCTGTCATGAGTTCTTCTTTAAGGCATTTCTGTTTTTCACACAGGTCAAGATCATACATAGAGACTCACATATGTACACTACATACACCAGCACTAATATTTGGTCAAATGTCCCTTACCAAAGTACAGCTGAACTAAATGCTTTCAAATGTATCTATCAATACGCTTCTACTACAATTCTGGTTGATATTTGACTCGTCCAATAAGTGCTATCATTTTAAATAGGTCAAAACGATGCCATGCTACATTAAACATGATCACTACAGCAATAATGTATCAAAATATCTCTCTCTCTCTCTCTCTCTCTCTCTCTCTCTCTCTCTCTCTCTCTCTCTCTCTCTCTCTCTCTCTCTCTCTCTCTCTCTCTCTCTCTCTCTCTTTCTCTCTCTTTCTCTCTCTCATATATATA